>VWZF01004971.1:21146-37095 GCA_013396755.1 Sclerurus mexicanus
TTCCAGGTTTCTCAGGAAGTGTATCCAGGCTCCGCTCCAGCCGAGGACCTCGCTCCTTGTCGGCGGTCAGCAGGATCGGGGCGCAGCGGTGGTTTCGGTGTGAAATCCTCAGGGACAGCCCGGAACCTGAAAGAGAAGGGGTGGTGATCCAGCAGCCACTGCCTGCCCAGAGGGGACCCTCACCAGGGGCTTAGGAACGATGCAACTTCTGCCACATTTCCAGTTCCCTTGGATATGGGGACAAAAATTTGATCTAGACTTGATCACAGAATCATGAAACACTTTGGGTCGTAAGAGACCTGAAAGCTCATCCAGTGCCACCCCTGCCATGGGCAGGGACACCTTCCACTAGCCCAGGTTGCTCCAAGCCCCCTCCAGCCTGGCTTTGGACATGTCTAGGAATGGGGCAGCCACAGCTGCTCTGCCCAACCTGTGCCAGGGCCTGCCCACTCTCACAGGGAGGAATTGTTTCCTAATATTTTCTAATATTCCTAAAGAATATTTTCCTAATGGTTTTAATGCTGTTGACTTCTGCTTGTGAGAAGGTTGAGAGTGGTGTCCTGAGTGCTGGGAGCTGGAAATAGAGTGGGGAGAAATGGTAACAGAATTTCAAAGGGTTTTTATCCTGGCTTAAAGTAACAGCAAACACACTGTGGCATCTGCAGGGCAATGTACAAAGGTTGGGCTGAAGACACTTCATTGAAATGCATGTTCCAGCTTGTTGGTTCTGCTGGTCTAAATTAGATTCTGATTTCTCTCTGGGCACGTGTGGTTGAAGCCTGTCTGTGGTGGAGTCACAGCGTGTGGTGACAGAGCTGCCTCGAGAGGGTGGAGGTGCAGCAGGTAGGAGGGAGGGATCACCTGCCAGCTGGAGGCTCTGTCTTGCTATGCAGCTCTCAGTATTTATTTATAAAGTTGGACGCAGTCTGGTTTGTTCTTTGGGTCCAGAATCACGGAATTATTGAGGTTGGAAAAGCCCTCCAAGACCACTGAGTCCAACCTGTGATTGATCCCTGCCTTGTCACTCAGCCCAGAGCACTGAGTGCCATGGCCAGTTGTTCCTTGGACATTTCCAGGGATGGGAACTCCACCACCTCCCTGTGCAGCCCCTTCCAATGCCTGAACACCCTTTCCAGGAAGAAATTCCTCCTGATGTCCAACTTGAACCTCCCCTGGCACAGCTTGAGGTTTTCGCTTGTCCTGTCCCTTGTTCCCTGGGAGCAGAGCCCGACTCCCCCTTCCTGTCAGGGAGTTGCAGAGAGTCAGAAGGTCCCCCCTGAGCCTCCTTTTCTCCAGGCAGGGCAGTTTGGTGGGATGGGATGTGCCAGGTGGAAGCAGGACAGTTTAGTAGGAGCAGGTTGTGGGTGCATGAAGGTTAAGTAAATTCAGGGGAAGACCTGGCAAAAACGTGGAAAAGCAATTCACTGCTGGCTTCTGAATGACAAAATGCTGGTTTAGAATTTAGGAAGAGCCAGCACCAGCTGGAGGTCAGGACAGCAGTTGCAGGAGCTGCATGTCTTGTCTTACATGGGGCTCCATGCTGTGATTCAGAATGTGGACACTGCAAGGAGGTCACAGTCTTCACCTCAGTGTTCTCTGTAAGATGGAGCCTGGGACCTGTTCCCTGGGACACCTTGGGAATTTAAATGAGCTCAGAAAGGCACTTAAGCCCCCACAGGAAACTGGGTTTAGCAGTGCCCTGAGTGTTACCTCGAGGTGGTGTTTCACCTTGAGATGATATTTCACTTTGCCCTTTCCAGGCCCTTTACCCCATTTGTGTTTTTCTGACGTGAAAGGACCTACTCAGACAAGGGAAAGGGAGAAGAATAAGGGCACTGTTGCTGTGCCAGCATGACTGACACAACACTGGGCCATGCACACCCCTTGCTGGCACAGGGGAACTGCAAACGTAGATCAAGGCCTAATTTATTCGCAAAAATCCTCTTTATATCTGTTACCCACTGGAGTGCTGAGAACAACGTGCAGCTGATGGGAGCCAGGAGTGTTTGTGTGGTTTGGAAGTGTCAGCTGTGTGATGAGCTGCTGCTGTAGGGATCTGTGTGGTGCCACCACAGCGCTCAGGGTGTTGGTATCATGTGTCCCCCTGGCCCTGTGTGCTCTCTACAGCAGTACCTGGTGGGTACCTGTCCTGGCCTTTGCTCGAGGGTTGTTTGGCCAAGATTGCTAGGGCTGCTGCTGCATTACCTGTCAGGATTGTGCAATCCTGAAGAAGCCTCATGGCTAAAACATCGAATTTTGCATCGTGATTCCTGCAAACTTAAGTCCAGCAGGTCAGCCAGCCCTAAACCCTAGACCAGTTTGAACTTCCAATGCACTGTATTTACTGTGTAGTAGGAGAAACAAGCAAGACATTTATCACATAGCACAATTTACTAAATTATAAGCATGTGAGACGTCCAGAGATGGCAACTGAAATGTCACATGTGTTTCTGAGAGATGCAACCTCCTGTGCTTCAGGGAGCCTGTGAATGCCTGAAATGAAATGGTATTATTTGAAATCTGAGAGACCCTTACAGAGATATATTTTCTCCCAAATCTGAGTAACTTGGACCACCAGGACACACATTATTACTCCTGGTTGCAGTGGTCTAGCAAAGCAAGTGTAGGCTGTGGCTGGAGCAGGAGGGGCTGAGCACTCAGGAGGGTGAAGGGTGAGTGAAGTGTGGAAAGAGACAGCTCTATCTCCCTGCAGGTGCCCCGAGGTCTGTAGCGCTCACACACCTTCACCACACTGGCATTAAAATCTGACCTTTTAACTTGTGCACAATCTGTAACAGACTTATTTTCAGTTATGGTAGAGGGACAAGGTTTATCTCCATTTTTACACAAGACTAGAAGAGTTTGGAGATCCATGTTTCTCCAGGAAACCCTTCTGTGTGTTATCTGAGCCCACAAGACACAGCAGCCTCTAGCGCTGTGTCTCATCCCTTGCTGCTCGCCCTTGATTCTGGCTTATGTAGTGGTGGCACATTATTATTGCACAGGAATACTCTTCCCTTTCCTGGCTTATCCTGTGCCAGGAAGAGTGGGCCCTAGGAACAAAAGCTGCATCCCTCCTCAACCTGATGATCTTGTGTCTTACCTGACACAATGATCTAATTAGCCCTGAGACTTAGTTCTGCTGCTGAGCTCCTTTGTGTCTGCAGCAGGTCTGTATCAGCAGTTCCCAGCCAGACAGGCCCTTAGAGTGTGTGAAGAGGTGACTCCAGGCTCTCTCCTTGTGCAGGAAGTTTGAGATGTGCTCTTGCTCTCCTTCTGGTTTGCTTTTGGTTGTTTCTTTCCAGAAACCAACATTTCCTAGCCATTGTTTCTTCTGGAAGTACTTTTTTTTTTTCTTTCATAGTTTGCAACACTCAGTTTCCACGTTTTCCTGCAGGAGCGGTAGCTTTGGGAAGTTTTGTGGCAGAGTCAAGGACTTCCTGTACAAATAGTCTGGGTTTATGTTTGTTGGGGTAGGACAAGGTAGGAATTGTCTGGTTGAAGTGGTGCTGTCTGGAGTGGGGAGGCCTTCAGAAATAGAAGATGGCAACATATTTTGAAGGTCTTTTTCTTTTAGGCTTGGAAACTGCAGAAAAGGACAGATGTGCATGAATAAATAATTGTTTTCCTTACCTGTGGATTTAGCAAGTGCATAGAAAGGCTTCAGAGCCAAAGATGTAGGGGAGTGAACTTTAATGTTCTCCTTTCTTGATCTTTATCCTTCCTCTTGTCTCTTGTCTGTGTCTAGACTGGATGTCACTGAAAGCCAAGATCCACCTCATGTTCTCTGTTCTTGCTGGGTTTTGTCTGTCGTTCTAGGGTGCGTGATTAGGAAAGGAAGATTGCCTGCTTAAAATTCAGTTTTGATGTTTTCCCATCTGAAATATGAGATTTCTGGTGAGACATCCTTGAGGGGTTCTCCTGAAAGACTTAAATAGATGGGCAGCTTTTCATCCCCTGGTTTCTGTAGATCTTGGATGAAATTGGACAGATGTTCTGAGCACTGTGCACGAACAACATCCAACAGTTCCTGATCCGACTCCTCTGGGATCAAGCGAGCTGGAGGATTGGTGTGGGAGAAGTGGCAAGAAGAGCTGCAGGCAGGCACAGGGAATGAGCCATGGAGCCTCACTTGGTTTCCCAGCTACGGCCACCTGATAAGTGCCTGCTAACAAACTGTGTCCCCCCCACAGCAGACTTTGCCCTTCATGACTCCTGAGAAAGCTCCGCATTGGTTTTGTGACATACCTGGGCAATAAAGGGATTTATTCTGAATAAAGAGCTCTGATATGAGGATTGCAGGATTGACTGCAGCAGCTCCCTGAAGTGAACAACAGGGCTAGTTTGTGTCCATGCTGTGTTTGGTATGAGGTGGGAATATTTAGACTTCTGGGAGTAAAACCAGACAAGCTGAAGGAAGAGGTGCAATAGCAACTGCTCTGCCCGTGGGAAGGAAAAGGATATTACAGAGAGAAACAGGTGTGCTGGTCCTTTGATCCGAAACATAGTCCAACAGCTCTCCAATTCAGGGCTTGTTCCCTGATGCTCTGGAAAACTGGGTTAATCCCTGTGCATGCCCTGGGATGTGTGACCACTTTATTGGTGTAACAGGATTAGCTGGTAGCTCACACGGAACTGTTTGTTCACACTCAAGTCTGTAAAGGGATTGTCCTTTGCTAAGTCTGTGGTTAGTGCTTCCCATTGCCGGGCTGTTCCTGGAATTGTGGCACTGACAGTGCTAGAGCAGAGCCCAACCCATCATGGAAAACAGAACTGCACCAGAGTTTGTGTCAGTTTGTCCTGCTTGCTCTGAGAGTCAGCCATGACCAGGTGCCACCCACAGCAGTGCAGTGTCACTGGGGAGCTCCCTGTGGGTTTGATTATTGTAACTCTGGATCTCTGAAGTCAGTTTGTGATGTCAAACAGTGTAGTTTTCATGGTACCTCATTATTTCCTCTCCCCATGTCATTGGGTGGTTGCAGAGTGGATCAAGTTCGGTATTATTGGGGCTACACCAGAGCTGTGATTTCTCCTCTGCTCCTCTCCATTCCTCATTGCTCAGCCATGTGCAGAGAGAGGCTATCAGCCAAACACTGTCATTTTTGTAGTAGCCAAGGAAATAGAATATCCTTTCCTCCACTGATGTCTGAATTCATGAGGAGATGTTGGACAATTAAATCTTTGGCAGATTTTATTGATGGTGTTGGTTTGAGGCATTCATGATGAACAGGAGAGGTTGGGAGGAAGGCTGCTGACATTCAGTGCCTTTCTGCAGCCAGCTCCTGGCTCACCTGGGGTCTTCTCTTTCAGCATCCAGGTGGAGAAGAGGTGTTGCTGGAACAGGCTGGCAGAGATGCCACTGAGAGCTTTGAAGATGTGGGGCATTCCACGGATGCCAGGGAAATGCTCAAGCAGTACTACATTGGGGAGGTGCACCCGGTAAGGCCCAGCTGGTGTGAGGGGTGACTCCTTTGTGTGACCCCCAAAAACAGACATTGAGATGTGTCTTGGGAAATAAGTTAGTACTTAAGGGGTTTAGGCAGTCCCTGTGTTGTCTAGGGTTTCTGTTGGGGAAATAGAACTAAATCAGCCTTCTGCCACCATTCAGAACAGATTTCTTACTTCAGTTAAATCAGGGGCACCTCAGCTGATGCCATGGGTTCCCTCCATCGCTGGCAGGACCATGACTGCCCTTTGCCTCAGAATTCTGAGCTCAGGAGTGTGAGAGATCCCAGGGACACAAACACCCCCTTCCTGCCTGCCTTTGGGTGCTGAAGGACTCATTTGAAAACTGAGCCCAGGCAATTACCTGGTGCTGAGGACTGTGTACGGAACAATTCCCTCATAAAGGCTGCAGCTTCCCCTTGAAGTTAGCACTGATCTTTTATCCTCTTCTTTTTTGCCCCGGACAGCACGATCTTAAAAAGGAAGGTTCTAAGGTAAGCTCTCAGTGTTTTACTTTTCTGATTTAATTTAACGTCACATGCCTTTTGGGTTTTTCCCTGCACACATTTTTTTTTTCCCCTGTGGAGCCTGTGGCTTTATGTTTACACAAACTACAGTCCTGACTAAATCTCCCAAGCAAATTCTACTTTTGTTTTTGTTCTGAAGCCCAGCAGGCACCTCAGTGTGAAATTGGAAGTGGCTTTTGTGCCCTTTCTCTGCTGGCAGCAGCAATGTTGTTTCCACACCTTGAGCCACAGACCATTTTTCGCATTTGTCGCTGTGTCCTGACCACCGAACTGTTGGTTCCCTTGTTCCCTTCGAGCCAGGAGCCAGGCACGGCTGGCAAACAGGAATTCTCTGCTAACTGCCCCAGGGATCAGTGGTGTTGCTTAACACTCAGGTACTCCTGGATTAGAACAGGGCAAAGCATTGCAAAACTGCCTTTGGAAGGGATGGGAGGAGGGAAAAGGCAATAAATAGAATCCCAGCTGGGAGGTAAACATGTGCCTCACAGCTGCCTGGGCTGTGAGGCCTGGACAGGGCACAGCTCTGCCTTCAACAAGGCTTTCAGCAGATGTTGCTCCGAACAGGGCCACTTGCAGAGCAGCAGGAGTCCAGAAGGGAACTGTCAGCAGAGAAATCAAGGATAACTCAGGCTGGATAAAGCCTATGCTTATTTAAAACGGGAGCTACATGATCATGCACATGTTTACCTTGAAATTGATTGTTTGGGTCAACTCTGATTCATAAACAGAATCACACAGCAAAAATGTGTACAGAACTTGGTGATGGAACTAGCTTCCTCAGATCTGAGTTAAGTTGTTTTTTTTCAAGTATTTTTCACTTCTGAGCAGTAAGTCCAGCACATTATACACAGCTGAGGGCTCTCAAACAGGCAAAATCTGCATTAAAAGCAGGTCCCAGTGTAATTTAAAGATGGCAGCAGGACATAGAATCAGTAATAGTAAATAAATAGGGGAGAAGCACAAAAAACTCCCCAAACTCTGATGTAATGAGCAGGGCCTTGTTTTGAGAGGGCTGAAAGTTCCAGCATGGAGCTGGTGACTGGGTGAGAGGGATTGGATTGATGGAAAGAATGTGGAGGT
Source organism: Sclerurus mexicanus (assembly GCA_013396755.1). NCBI lineage: Eukaryota > Metazoa > Chordata > Aves > Passeriformes > Furnariidae > Sclerurus > Sclerurus mexicanus. Next base: position 28,199 of record VWZF01004971.1, read on the forward strand.
GAAGACAACAGCAAATATCCCCAAACATCCACGCTGGTGACAAGGGGTGCTTGGGAGGGCAGTGTTATTTTTCCTCTATATTTGTAAGCTCCTGCTCAGGTTTGTCTTGTTAGCACATGTTTAGGGTTTCTTTTTTTCCCCTGCTAATTCCATCTTTCCTTCTCCAGAATCCAAGTATGACATCCTCGGGCCAAGCAAGGTACAGTATTTCCTGAAAATAAGAGGGCTGGGACTCTGTAGAACTGCATATTAACTCCAAGGGGCAGGAAGATCCCCATGGATATGCTGCAGTATCCTTCTGGCAAGCAGATACTCCAAAATAAGTTGCCAAAGAAATAGCCACTGAGGGTGCAGCTCCCTTGTGGGATGGGAGCCCATGTCCCCAGGCCTGTGCCGGGCAGAACCAGAATCCCAGTGTCTGGAATTCTCTGCCACATATGTTGGTGTTGCATGGCTGTGGCTGCATCCCTGTAGCCACAGGGGCTATTTGGGTGGTCGCTGTGGGCTGTGGGGTGACACAACACAGTGATGTGTGGTTTTTTTGAGGATTTTACTGTGACCAGCCCCATTTAGTTGAAAATACTTACAACCAATACAGGTGTTTTGTAGCTGATGCAGAAGGTTTTGCTCAAGAGGCTGCTGAGGGTGAGCCCATGGCCCCTTGTGTCAGAGCGAGGCAGATTTACTGTGGCACAGCCATCCTTGAGTCAGCTCCACTGTTTTTACAACACAAATTACAGCCTGACTTATTTAAGGAAAATAAAACCTAAACCAGCAGCAAAAAGCCCAAATTGGTCTCTGCGTGTGCCAAGCTGGAAACTTGAGCCATCCAGCTGCTGTTTTCCAAGGCACGAGGCCACACCTGGGCCTCTCGCGGGGGCTGCAGAGCCTGTGCACAGGGACAGGGGGACCTGCCCGGCCTGTGGCCATGGCTGGGGGGTCACCCTGTGGGATACAGCTCCTGGGAGTTCCCTGGTGTGTAATAAGGAATGAATTATTAACTGGATGCTTTCTTCTAGTTTACATGGTGTGTATGTTTTGGTTTGTTTCTCTTTCTCTCCCCATAGTTTCTGGTCGACGTGGCTAATCCCGATCTTTGGAGCACTGGTCTTAGGTTTAATGTATCGCTACTACATGGTGGATGGGAAAGGCTCCTGAGCTGGCCTTGCTGGGATCTCAGACAGCCCAAAAAGAGGGAGTGAGAGAGTGTATGTATGCATCACGTGGAGTTCTGCTGCCCTTAACCTGCCTGCCTTGCTTTTATCTCTGAGACTGTCAAGTGATGTTGGTATCCATGGGACCAAGCTAATTCCAAACTCTATCCTAAATCTGGGACCCACAGACCTATCGTACTTTCCTCTTGCAGTGGCAGGGAAGGGGGAACTTCCCAGTGTTCCCTGACGTTGGTGTGGTCTTCCTTGTGCACTCTCTCACTCCCTCTCTCGCTCTCTGATGTAACCCCCAGACAACCTTTTTCTCTCAATGCCTTTTCGTTAAGCCAGACACCGTGAAAGAGCTGCCCTGGGTCTGTGGCTCTGTCTCAGCCCTTCACCCAGTCAGGGATCATCTGCCACTTGTCTCCGGCCCTTCCCAGGAAAGATGTCCGGAGCTTCAGTTCCATGGGAAGGTTCCCAGTGCATGCAGGCAACACTAACTGGAGCAGCAGGGAATTGTTTTCTTGGCCACCTCTTTCTGTATGTGTCTGTTTTTAACGGTTAAACAAATATATGGATTTTAAAAGTGATTCTGTTCATTTTGTAGTATTTGTACTTGCCCCTTTGGAATGTATATCCTGTGAACAGCTTCTGTTGAATCCTGGGTGGTTTGGGCGTTTTTGTGCTGTGTGTGGCAGAGCCAGGAAGGGGAACTGACATGTGGCTTCTGGAAATGCAGATTCTTCTTTCTCCCTGAGGTCTTGATCTGACACATGTACTGGAAACAAAACTCATTCTTATGTACTGTGAACAAGCACCAGATGGGGGAAACAAATAAATCTGGTCTCTTTGCCTGAAATGAAAAGGGGGAAAGCTATGCATTTGGGATTTGTGGATAATGTTGGTTTTGCCTCAGGACAGGGAAGGATATTTCCCTTTTCTCCTGATTTTGTGTGTTGTGCAGTTGGCCTTGCAGCACAGACAACACAGGTTTGCTTCCTGTGCTGAGGCAGGAAACTTTCCTGCTCCTCCAGCACGTTGGGCTGTGACTTTGGGATCTGCTAAATAAAGGAAGCTGATGTCCTGGTGCCTGCTGCCCTTTGGTGGGGCTGTGCCACTGACACTGCCTCCCAATCCGAACCTTCACCTCAGCTAATTATCTGGAATTCCATCAAAAAGGGCAGTGATACATCAGGGTCCTGCTGTGAAAACCTGTGGGTTGTGGGTTTTCTTCTCTTACATGAAACTACTGTGTTCCCCAGAAGGTCATGTAAAAGAAATTCTTGGATGTGGAATTACACTCTGCTTTTTGACACTAAGGCCAAGGAACTGGGAGTGAGAGCCCTGCCAGGGCTCCCTCATGTCCCACTCCTGCCATGGGCACAGGCCTAGTGCCACAGCAGTATCCCAGGCTTTAGCACTCCTGGTTTTACGAAGTGCAGAAGTCCCCATAAAGGTCTGTTTTCCCACAGGATTTTTTTCACTCCCATCGATGGTTTTGTCTCTTACAGGGAATTTCCAGGGAAACCTGGAGTTCCCAGAAGAAGGGGCTCTTGGATATCTCCTGCAGCTCCAGCTGTCCCTGCTCCTGCCCTGATGCTTTGGGGGTCGAGTTTCTGTTTGTTCTTTCCCAACATGAGTGTGGCAGAAGAGTGTAAATCTGAGCCAAGGAAAATCCCAGAGGAAAGACCTGGGAATTTCTGATTAGCTGCATTTTACAGTGTAAAGGTGCCAGGCCACACAGCTCTATGTTAACATTGGTCTTAAAATGGATCAGGCACTGTAAGGCTATGGAAAATAGATCTTGCCAAACTTTGTCAGAGGCTTTTTGATATTGAGGAGGGTGGTCCCACAAAGGCCACCAGTTAAAACCAGAGCAGTTCAAATTGGGAAGAGGTGCTTTTTTACATTAACCACAAAATGATGACCCATGAACACAGTTTGGGGAGGTTTAGAGTGGATTCTGCATCGAGAATGTTTTGAAGCTGGAAGGCATGAAAGCTTGGCCAAAGCATCACCCTGCTGAGTCGGGGTCACTCAGGGCAGTGCAGGGCTCCACAGAGGTCAGCTGGTTTGAATCCAGGACTGTTGGGTTCGCCTGAGGAACTGGGATAGTGCGATGGTGCAAACATATCTGTTTTTTCCATAGGCAGCACTTTTACCTGGATTTTGACTTCTTTTTAAATACCATTTTCCTGGTGCTCTCTACATCCAGTTGCATTTTGGCTGCTCTAAATAACTTCTTGCCATCATCATTCCCTCTGCGACTGGAGAAGCTGCCCGTCAATCCCATATGTTACCGAGCCACTTTTTCCTTTTAATGGATTAACTGCTGGGGGGGGACCCTCAGTCTTGTTCCAGGACTTCTTGGGAGTTGGTAGGATCCTCGCCCTGTGGAGCCCCAAGTAGCCTCTGCACATGTGCCTCAAAGGCCTCAAGGTGCTCGAGATGCATTTACAGAAGCCCCATCGAAGGCTTCCCACTTTTCCATTAATGACAAGGGGTGGAATGTCTGGGATGGAGGGGGGCTGGTGTGAGCCCCTTATCCTGGTGAACCTGCCTCTTATTCTGTTTTGGCTGGCTCAAGGAGGGTCCCATAGGTGTGAAACTGCTCAGACAACAACAAAGGCATTAACAAAGCTTGTTTACTCGTTTTGTTTAAGGATTAAAGCAGACAATTCCAAAGTTCTGCCCTTACACTGACCCTACATAGGCTGCCAGGTTCCCTCACAATGCTGGTGCTGGCTTGGCTTCCACTCCACGGAAACCTCTAGGGGTGAAATCCAAGCTGGGCCATGCTCTACTTCCTTCAGGTGCTGCAGAGAAGGAGGTGGATGAAGAGCTGGAAACACCAGCTCAGAGGCAGCTCCCACAGTTAATGTCAGTGTGGTGGGGCTGCCCGGGAGCACCAGCAGAGCTGTGCTGGCCTCTTCCCCTCTGCACCACCCCAAATGCCTTGATGAAGAAGAATGTAACTGTTAATTGGGCTGATGGTTTGTTGGAGGAGTGTTGGGAGGTCTGAGGGTGTTCTGGGAGGGTGTGAGGCTTTGTTCCGAGACAGGAGCACCCACAAAATGCCATTTCTTGTACCTGGAGATTGCCTGGCGAGAGGTGCTGGGCTGTGTTTGCTGTGCTCAATAAAGGTGTACAACAAACAGGTGCAGGATTCTGTCTTCCAACAGGTGCAGAATGTTTGATTATGTCATCCCTGTTACCCTGTGGTATGTAACCCCTGTCCTAGTGCTTGAATGTCCAGTGTTTGTGGGCTCTGGCAGACATGGGATTTGCCAGGAGTCGGTGCTGAGCCTGTGCTAAGGATGATCCATAGCCCATGTGGCTGAGCCACACACTGGTCCCTGCGCGGTGTTGGGCGAGCAGCAGTTTGGGGCTAAGCACTGTGCAAGCCACTCCTCAGTTCCTGATCCCATACAATGTTCCATGCTGTAATTACAGTGGGATTTTTAACAACCACAGCAGGGCAGCTGTGAGGGCTCCCTGCATAATCCTGATAATCCCAATCTGAGGAAGTGCCATGAGCAAGTGGCAGAGCAGCTGTGGGAGTGGGTTTTGCCTGGGAAGAAGCCACATGGTGTGTGTGGCAGCAGCACCATCACCTTGTGCCCCGAGCTCAGCCACACTCCAGTAGCACTCTGGGGACTGCCATGCTGATGCCTGTGCAAAAGCAGCATGTAGGAGGGTTGTTTTCAATGGATAGATGACACAGAGACCATGGAATAAGTCTCTTACTTACATGTCTGCTTATGAAAGGATGTAACATCCTGTTTCTGTGACTGCCAGCATCATCTGGCTCTTAAAATTTGACTAATGGATCTCACAGTAGATGAGTAGCCTCATGGAAGCAGTACCCGGTCAGAGCATCCCAGGAAAAAGCAGGAGATCAGCAAGGTGCTGACTCAGAAAAAGGGCACTGAAAAGTCAGTGGGAACCATTTGCTTTGGTCCTGGATTTCAGCTGAAATAATGTAGGGAAAAAGAGCATGAACTGAGTGGGAAGTGGAGGTTTTGGGGGAGGAAGGTTGGGAATTGTGTTCTTGGCAAGCACTGTCTCACTGTAAACTTTTATTTATCTTTGATCTAGAGGGATTGGATCCAAAATTCACAGAAATAAACAGAAGATTTTGGAACACTTTTTAAATCTGCCTCCAAGCACTGCAGGGTCAGTACTGAGTGTGGTTTCACTTGTCTGAGCACTGAGGAGGGTTTGCAGAGTGTCTGGGACAGAGATGGTAAAATGAGGGGGCAGGGAGTCCCAGAAGAGTCCTGGGACAGCCAACTTGTGTTTGCACATCACAGCTGCCACTCTCGGACAGGGATGCTGCAGTGGCTTTATTCCCAGGATTGAATGGGAAGACCCCTTTCTTTAATGGGATTTATGTGTCCCCTCTTTTTTAAAACCCTCACAAAGTAGGCAAATATTCATGAAATCAGCAAGTCCCACTCACCAGCTCCTGGTCCTAAAGCTGGACCTTGCCCAGCATCAGGTGTCCTGTTCCCTGTGCCCAGCATGAGGATGGAGAGGGAATGGTGTCTCCTGCCAGCAGTAACCACTCTGGGCAACCTGACAGCCCTGGCAGCTCCATCATGAGGTGACACCAAGGCCAGTGCTGGTGTCACACGCACCATGTTGTCTCTTCTCCAGGGACACCGCCAACAGAAATTACTATAAAACAAGTTTCCTGCCAGCCTCGGCAGCTCTAATGAGTCAGGAAGTCGTAATCTGGGAATCGGGGAACTGTTGACAGAGCCTAATTATTTTCTGACAGTCTTTCTAGCACCGTTGGAAAATAAAACACCTACATAGGCTCCGGAATTGCAGATGGAGTGAGCGATATTCCACAGGCACCTGCTAATTTGTCCCCATGATCCTGGTTTAGGCTCCTTCCCCCTCACACGTGCTGCTCTCCAGCTGCCTCTGCAGGGAGAGGAACTTCGTGATCAATGGCACAGAACCATGCTGCCTGCTCCAATGGCTCTTCCACATGCTGGGCCCTGCAGGAGGAGTTTGTGGCTCTGGCTGGATCCCAGAAAACCTTGTACCTGTGCTTTGCTGACCTGTCTCTGTGTGGTTATTCCCCCCAGTCCCACTGCTCCAGGCTGCTCCCTGGACTAATTGTATTTAGTCATTAAAATTTTAATTGTCCAGGGCTGCCCTCTCCTCCCTAAAACAGATTATTAATTCTTTCTTCAAATTTGGCCTTTGCCCATCACCTCCCCCTCTCAGAGTGCCAGGAGCACCTGGACCTGTCTCCTTTCCATGTCACCCCTGGCCTCCCTCCTTTACAGACATTATCAGGGCTGTGCTTTGGAAGTTCACCCCAGGCTGGGTGAGCATAGGCAGGATTGCACAGCCAGGCTGCTCCTGCCTCATTCCACAGAGCACCAGGACTCCTTTTTTCTCTGCTTTTAACCCCATTCTGTGCTCTCCCAGTTCTGCCTCTGCAAAGCTCTTCACAGCCAAACACCCTCCAGCAGGAGCTGGTGCTGCTGTGCCAGCAGTGTCCAGGCTTTTGTCACTGTCCTTTGACTGCACAGCTACAACTTCCTGTGCCCCTCAAAGGCAGCTGCTCCATCCCTGATCACTCTGTCTCTCATCATTCCCCTTTCAGGACTAAGATCTGTTTTCCTTCCCCACAACAGCCCATCTGTTGGTGGCACCTTCTCCGTGAGCCTGTCTCCCTCATCACTCAGACAGGAAGTGAGTATAGCAGAGTCTTGCATTATTTTCCTGGATGCTTCCCAAGTGGTGTAGGAGTAGCTCTCTCTCCACTTCATGGAACAGACATTCCTCCCTTACCGGGCAGGGCTATCCCTGCCTGGCACAGGTGAATGAATCCCTCTTGGGGAGCTGGCAGGTATGAGACTGCCAAAGGAGGGAACCTTTCCCTGCAGCATTCCCGAGCTCCACAGAGAGCTGAGGAGGGACTTTGAACAAAGGCCTGGAGGGACAGGACAAGGGGAATGACTTCCCACTGCCAGAGGGCAGGGTTAGATGGGATATTGGGAAGTAATCCTTCCCTGTGAGCAGGGGGAGACCCTGGCACAGGTTGTCCAGAGATGTGGCTGCCCCATCCCTGGATGTTTTGCTGAGGGACACAGTGATGACAGCAAACCCCTTTGGAAGACTTTTAACTTGGGATGACACTCGTGCCTGGCTTGAAGCAAGTGAACAATGTAAGGGTGAGCACTGGCAAGCAGCCTGAAAGAGCAGCAGAGCTGGGTGTGCCATAGTGAGTGTTCCTGCAGAACAGACCAGCTGCATCCTGGCTGTCCCTGCCCAGGGCAGGGTCCCAAAGAGCTCTGTGGCTCACCTTGGACAGGGGCTGCTCCCCAGGTGTGCTGGCTGACGGACAGTGCCAAAATCTGGAGATGTGCTTGCACCTCATGGCCACTTCACCCACAGCATGGGTGATGTCAGGTGCAGGAGACAAAAACCCAGGACAGCTCTGGGGATTAAAGCAGCTCATCTGGGATGAAAGAGAAACCACCTTCAAATACCACCGAGTGCATATAGCACAGCTGACCCCACTCTGCTAGGGCCATGGAATCGGGAACGCCACATGCGTCCCACACTGACCCCATGGACACCACCTGGGCATCCCATGGGTGGGGAGTGCAGTGGAACTGAGCTCCAGGAACACCAGCACAGCCATGTCAAAGGCACCAGAGGGTGGTTAGATATCTGGGGAAGGCACTGGGTTGCCTGTCCCATGGTGTTTGACCTGCTGGTGGGGCACGAGGCTGAAAGGCTGGTCACTCACTGGCTGTGGGGCTATGGCCAGGCTCTGTAAGCTGCCAAGTGTTTCTGTAGGGAGATTTTGCCAGGATCTGACAGCGAACTGGCACAGGAGCGGGCACGGGAAGGACAGGAGCCAAGTGCTCGGTGCCACAGGGAAACCGGAGCCGGAGGCACGCGGCACCTGTTCACAGCTCCTTCCTCCTCCATTTTTCACAGTTTAAGCACTCCCCTGGCACCTCCAACCACTTACGCTCAACCTCTCTTGCTTCCCTGTCCCTTTCCCACTTCCAAAGCAGATTTTGGACACTTTCAGAAAGCGATTGGACACCTGTAGGGGTCACCTTTCTGTACCTTCTCCCCTTCGTTACAGTGTGTCCCCAGTCCACTCACGAGAACCTCTCAGTGCTGGTGTCCTCCCCATTCCCCACCTCGGGGGCCCTTGTTTCTTAAGGGACTTGCCACGTCTGTGTCAATTGTAGTGCACTGGTGACACTCCTTTGGCATTTCCACGTCGTTTATTTGGGAATAGCCCGTTATTTTGGACAATGTTCAGCAGCGGGTATGATGACAGCCCTGCCCTGTTGGTTTCCACGGCAGGGCCCTGGGTGGGGATGGAGCTGCCCCAGCGCCAGGGAGGGCCCTGCCCCGCGGGGGCCCTCACGGCCCCCGGCACCGGGCGAGGAGGGTCGGGCACAGCCGCGGCCGTCAGAGCTGGGGGCAGGAGGAGCTGCCGCCCTGCCCCGGCAGGCCCCCGGTGCGGGGCCTCCCCTGCGGGCGAACCTCTGCTCCCCGCTCCCCTCACCCCTGAGGGTCCGCCCTCGCACCCCTCACTGCCGCGACCTCCCCTCGGGGACCGTCCCCGCTCCGCTCACCCCGGAGGGCTCTGGGAGGAGCGTCCCTCGCCCGGGGGTCCCGTGCGCCCTCCCCGCCCCCCTCCGGGGTGTCCCAACAGCCTCCATCCGCCCCGGGCCACACTCCCCCCTTCCC
>VWZF01004971.1:37283-98138 GCA_013396755.1 Sclerurus mexicanus
TCCCGGCGCGGCCGCGGCACGCTCCGGCCTGGAGCGGCAGCTAACGGGAACCCCGGCCCTCTGGAGCCGCTCGGCAGACTCTGGCGGGAGGAGGGCTCGGAGCAGCCGCAGAGCTCGGGAGGTCGGGGTGGGACGCCCCGGTCTGGGGTAAAACCGGGCGCCGAGCCCGGGGGGCGGTCCCGGCGGCTCGGAGCATCCCCGGCGGTATCCTCGAGCCCCGCGGGCACCGGGAGGTGCGGCGGCATCGGCGGCGGGCGGTCGGAGCCGGAGGGGATGGAGGGCCCGTGGGGGTCAATTAAATTAACACCTGCTTTCATAATGTCCGAATCTGAGCTCTGACGAGTGCACGAGAACACGGATAAGTACATCAGGACAAGGGTTATGTACCACGGGAGTTTTTAACTCATTTTCTCCTATGTAAAAGACGTGAAAGTCACTAATAGTACTTTGTGATACCAGAGATTCCTACTACTACTTTCCTAGTAGTTTCTTGAACACATCTACTCACAGTACAGCTGGTGGGGGAAGCAGTTTTGGGTCTCTGCAACTGAAGAAATTGAAAAGTCACTTTTTACCCTGAAGTGAAAGTTTAAACCAGTTTAATGTTATTACAGGGAAAATGAAACATCTTTAGGATTTTTAAAACTAGTTGTAATATGGTCATTAGCTCCAAGTTGTATGTTGTTAGAGGTGAGGGTAAAAGAAATAAAGACTCCAATGAATCAAAGCACATTTTGGAAGCTCTCAAACTGCTCAGAGTAGTTGTCTCACTGTTTAGGCATCTTAAAGTTATCACTACTACCTTGTAAGTTTTTTTTAGGATGTTCCTAGAGCAGTTCAAGGCTCTCAGTTACCCAACACCATGTATTGCAGTTGGTTTCAATCCTAGTGAGGGCAATAGAAGATGTGTTTTGAAACAGAGCAGTTCAATTAAAAATACAGGTGATAAACCCCATCGAAGTTATCCTACAGGAAATTTGGTAGGCGTGCCCTGTTAATTTGTAGCACACTGAAAGTAAAAACATTCCCTGTAAGCCATGAAATTTCTTCAAAGGCTTATGAATTGAGCAGAACTTTGAAACTGCCCAGCCTTACTGTGAATTCTCTCTTTTTATACATTTATATTTTATTTAATGGAATGGTTGAATGTTTCAGGTAGGAAAAGGGTCTCAAACTGATTAATCAAGTGTGTATTTTTCTTGTGGTGTGTGGCTGTGGGTTCAGAGCTGGAGGAGGTCGAGGGAAGGATATTGTGGCTGTGCTGAGCCACTTGATCCAAGCGAGGAGCCCTGACAGAGGTGTATAAAGCAGAGAATGGTTGTAAAGAGGTTAAAGCAAAGTTTGCTTTTTGTATTTTGTCATAGTAAAAGATCAAGGTGATAACTTGGAAAGCAATTTAGACTTCAGAGCTAATGAATACATTTTCTGAGAATTATGAAGCGATTGTAAGGTGTATTGGTAGGATTGGAGCTGGATCTAGGAAAAGCTGTTGGTCGTTCTCTGATTGATCAGAACACACAGCAGTGGGCCTTTTTTCTTCCTAGATAGATACAAATAAATTCACCCCGTGAACAAGTGCTCTGGCTCAGGGTAGGAGTACAACTGATGAGATAAAGGGAAAGGTCTGAACACAGAGAACCACAACTATGCATTTATGATGAGGGTGTGTTAGAGTGAGTCGTTTCTCATAACTGCTCTGCTTTTAGCAGTTCAGGCGCCTGGGGGCTGAGTCCAGCCCCCGGTTGAACTGGGGCCAGTCCCTTTTCCTCTGGATCGAAGTCTTGTGCCCTGGGGATGGTTGTGGTTGGCAATACCGGCCCTGGGAGTCAGTGGGGATGGTCTTGGGGTGTTTTGGGAACACAGATGATGAGAGAGGCTGAGGTTGGGGTGGTCTGGGAAATTACTGGGGTTTCTGACATAGAGACTTCAGTTTACTGTAGTTAAAGTAGCAGAGTCTGTATGCACTGATTAAAAAAAACAAGGTTATGTTTGAAAACCCAGTGTATGAAGTTTTTTTGTAGTGCAGTTTTTTATGGTGTGTTTTGTCCCGTTCTCTGGACAGGCCGGGTTACATCATCAGCCTGTCTCTGTGCCATGTGTTAAAGTTTTGGCTTGCACGACCATCTTGGTTAACATTTTTGTTTTCATATTGCCTTAAAAACATTAAGCAAAATTCTAAAAGCTCCCACACCTCAAGTGAAACAGCGATAGGAGTCCTTAATTTGAACTCTGAGCTGATAACTCATTCAAGTAATTTCTTTTCATTTATGCGTAGCTTGGGACAGGGAATATTTTCTTTGAGTATCTAAATATTTAATCTTCCAGTTTTTACCCTCATGGATGTTCCAGGAGCAGTTCCAGCCAGAGTGAATTCCCACGTGCGCAGTTCAAGCTGTCATGTCCCCTGTCATTTCCTTGTGGCTCGGCTCACGCCAGCACTGACGTGGCCACAGTGAGCGGGACTGGGGAGCTGTTCATATTAAAATTAACTCAGTTTCTCCCTTATTCCTCCTCAAAGGAAAAGGGGAGGAGAAATGCTGATTTTTAACTGGGTGAGTATCCTGTGTTTGCCGTGGGTCTTCATGAATGGCTTGTGCTGACTCAAGGAAGGGACATGTGGAAACTGGCTGTGGGGAAGGGTGGGACTGGTTCTTTCAGCAGCTTATGTTGGCTTAAAATGATAGTGAAGCTGCACTTAGCTTGCAGGCCTCTGGAACAGGATCTATAAATGTTTTATATATTGGTTATAGCTGTTAAAAGTGAAAGAAATGGGAAGTGTGGATACCAAGGCCTGTTACTGGAGCTCATCCCACAGCTCCCAAGGAGCTGACCAGTGTGAAAGGCTAAAACCAGCCTTTAATGTATAATCAATATTAAATAATGTATAATCAATTAAAAAGTGCTTTGTAACCATTGCAGATGTCTGGCATCTCCTGATAAGAAGGTAACAGAGATCTAAAAAAGTACGTACCACCTCATGCAGAAAATATTTAGGCTGTAGTATGTTTCTTACCCATCTTTACATAACACACTGCCCTTTTTGGAATAAACCAACCCAAATGTGCATACAGATTAGTAATGTAGTAGAAAAATCACTGGAGCGTAAAACCTAAAACCTCGAGGCTGGTTGTCCTGTGGTTGAGTATCATCTGCAACATTCAAATAGAGCAGAGTTGGCTCTTTGTTGGCAACAGGCGGAGGTGAAAACCCGTAATTAAAGCATCTCATCAGATGTCAGGTACCAAATCTGATTAAACGTACAATTAATTTAGCTAATACATTCATTTTGAATTACACAATAGTGTGTGTGTACTAATAAAATGGCATTTTTGCACTGCAGCAAGTGTCAGAAGTTTTTATTTATCCCCCTTGATTTTGCTTTCCACAGCTGAGTGTAAAACTGTGAGACTTCCTGGAATTTGGAAGCAGCAAGAGGAACGTTAGTAGTCTGATAAATAGCTCTTTTGCCCTTAAAACATTGTATAACCAAAACTCAATTTTTCTTCATGCTTAAATGTGAACTGACTGTAATCCACTCGTGGGTTCTGGGAAATGGGATACAACATGCCGGGTTTGGGGAGTTTCTTTTTTCTGCCAGAACTTTTTTCTTCCCGTGATCCCAGGGATAACATTGGTGACAAAGTGACTGAATTATTGAAGAGGGATGGAAGAGATGCAGTATAAAAATAGTTAGTTTTGAACTTTCAGACTAGTACTAGCAGGTTTTAGGAATAGAAATCAGACTTGGCTTCTTTCTGTAGGAATTTTTATCTTCTTTTTTAGCTGATAGAAGGTGCCATGATGGACTGTGCTGAGTGTTCATTGAGGGATGGATTCATGCATCCACCTCTTGCAGCTCTTCCAGCTGCTCCCTGGACATTCTGATGAAATGGATTTGACCAAAGTTCCTTAACTTCTGCATCAGCCTCGTAAATGTCCTTTTCTCCTTGGAATCTTACTCATTTATTGGCTTTAGAAACTAAACTGTGGAATACATTGCTACAGGATGATTGTGGTGCTGAGGGTAGGGGGAGGATTGTGAAGTCACAGCTTTCCAGGGTGTAATTTGAATATTCCGGTGGCAGAGCTGCCTGAACAGCCCCTCTTCTGCGCCGTCTGTTCTCACCTCTGGACTGTGCTCTGAATTGTGCCAACACAATTGTTGTTTGTGGTTGGGACATGAATGGGACTGGGAAGCTGATCTAGAATGGGTGTATTGTCCTTTTGATTGGATTTTCTCACACTGTTCTGCTTCCTGGTCTAGTTACTGTGCAGCTGCACAAGGAGTGGTGTCACAACAGGAAAGGGGGTCTGAAGCACTGGGATTAAATTGGAGGTGGGAGAAGATGAGGTAGAACTAATAAACTGGCTCGACCACGGAGAGAAATGCTCCTCAGACTGTGGCTTCTGTAGTGTTTGCTGTGCCTGTGCTCTTCTGCTGAGTCCAGGAAAGCAGGATTCCTACTGGGCCTGATTTCTTGGGAACTGGCGAGAGAATCCATTTCTGAAGCTTGGTGAGCTGGGCAGGAGTAGAGGAAATTAAGAGGAATTAAATAAGCTTTTTCTTTCGTTCTAGGACTAGTTGGATTCTTTTGTCATCAGTTTTACTCATTTTGGATACTTCATGTAGTTCTGTGAAAGTTGTAGCTTTTTCTGTTAGAGAATCTCCATACATTGTCTGATTTTTTTGTCCCTGAAACTGTTGAAGTCCAGGCTGGGCAGAGCTTGGAGCAACCTGGTGTAGTGGAAAGTGCCTCTGCCCATGGAAGAGGGTGGAATGAGATGAGTTTTACTCTTTCCACCACAACTCTTGTAGAATTCTGTGATTCTACACTGCAGTTTACTGTTGTCAAGAAGTAGAATTTTGTCATCATACATTGCTGAGATTGTAGGTTAAAATTTTTAGTTTTTTATGAAGTATTTCATCTTTATAAGTTTTCAACAGCACAAGTACCTTTTGGGGTCTGTTAACTAAAAATGGTTGTCAGTGTGGAGACTTGATCTGGTTTTTGCACTGGTACATACATGGGTTATGTAGTTTTATGTAGAGATGTATTTCACAGAACCAGTTAGGTTTGAAAAGACCTCCAAGATCATAGAGTCCAAATTTTGAATGATTCCCACCTTGTCAACTAGACCAGAGCACTGAGTGCCATGTCCAGTCACTCCTTGGACACTTCCAGGGATAGTGAAAATGAAAGAGAAATAATACAAATAATACTTTGTTTCATACAAAGAGGCAAAGGCCTGAGCTCATTTTGAGGTGTAGAAGTGCTGGTGAACCCCAGCAGGACTTGGTGATTGGCCAAAGTGCAGGTGAAGTCAGATGCATAGTCATGTCTGTGCAGTCATCACATTTGTTATCTCTGTATGGAAAGAATAAACTGAGGGTAAATACTCAGATGAGTTTTGGCTTTCTCATTAGCAATTATTTTAGGATTTGACCAAAATGAACACTCCGACCCAACTTTGAACCGTGTAGTAGTAGCAGGTGCTAATGGGCATGGAATAGAATCTTCAATAACTGCCTTTGCAAAGCAAGCAGTGCTTCAGCAGCATTTGAAGTGTAAATGTCCACCTTCAGGTACGTTATTTTACTATAATGTGTAGCTCTGATGGATCTGTGAGGTGAATATCCCTGCAAGGACTGAGGAATGTTGTCACTCTTTACGTAAATATGCTCTGTAAATCATTCTCAATTTCCCTCCACGCCTTGTCGCTCCAGCACTTCGAAAAGTTTTGTGGTTGCTTTGTAAATAATCAGAAAGAATTTGGGGCCACCTTACAAAGTGTATAAAACTGATGTGATGTGCTGAGGTAATGCAGAGTTTTGATCCTAAAAGCAGGTTTGAGTTGTGATGAAGCTCAGGAGGTTTGGCAAACAGAGGGAAGATGGACAGTGGTTCCTATTGATGCCCAAGAAGATATGACATTGAGAGATTTAAAGACATACCTAAAAAGTTTTCAAATGTTGGAGTTTCCACTCTTGGTAAGAAAAAGTGACACTACATCGGGTTCTTTCAGACCCTTGTCGTCTGGAGGCCTGACATTTTTGGTGTGTATGGCTTCACTCAGCAGAAGAAAATCAGTGAGTTTGGGCAGGAGCTCTGTGGGGCAATTGGGGAGTGATCATCCGCAGAGTCCGGAGCTGCTGTTAACTTGCACGGTTTTCTGCCTTTGCAGTGAGGATCCTTTGTGTGGATGTGTGCAAATTCTTACTATTTGGGGCACAACGGGGGTATCTAGACTCTGACTCAGATCTTTTTTTGACTCTTGATTTGATTATGGATTCAGCAAGAAATTCCACAGTCCAGTTGTACACGTAGGGAAGAACTATTTTTTGTCTTCCATTAAGTTTTCTCTCTATTCAGTGTAGTATTAGGAATGAGAAGGTCTTCTGGTAATATTTGAGTATGATTTGTTTCTTACGGAGGAAGAAAGGTGGCTTTGCTTGGAATGTGTATTCCTATTAAAGCCGATTTACTGAGGAATTTATAATTAAAGTTCTTAGGTTTTATCTCATAAGTAAATGCTGCAGAACCCAGGATTTGGGCTTAGGTTAAACTGCTGAAAACAGTCAGATGTCCCTGTTGTGGGAGAGGAGCTGGTGAGTCTTGTGGAGCATCCCTGAGGCTAGCAGGGACCTCCAGAGACCTTAAAAGGGCTTACACTTGTTTTATGATGGGAGTGTGTCTTTGAAAGTGACTTTTGGGGCATTCCTTGAGTTCTGTGCTCCAACCACACTCAGCATCTTCAGTAGTTTTCAACTCCTCTCTGTTTGTCAGCAACAGAGAAGGACCTTCTATCATCTCTTGTCTGTGAGTGTGAGCAGTGCCTGGCCTCAGCAGGTGGGCAGGTCTCACCTGGGAGTAAATCCTACCTTGCTTTTCTTTTAAGGCATCTGAATTCTACTGGGCTGTCTGCCTTGCCTTGAAACCCAAACTGCACTGGACCTTTAATCACATGGGAAGATAATTTGGTTTCTTATTTTGTGGCCTGAAAGGATTGAGTTTAAGCTTTAATAATTCAGTTATTTGCTGCTACTAAAGTGAAAACTGTGCTTTTGGAGGTGTGGTAACACGGAAGGATTATGTTGTTTGGAGCACATTTGGGTGCTCCTCATGCAGGTATTTTCATACATTAACACGATAGCAAAAGAATTCCTTTAGGAAGACCAGTGATCCTGAACCAGCATTCTATAGGCTTCCATAAACCAGGGAGTGAGTGTGTAGCTGATTGTCACCATTTGGAAGGTGTTGTAAGAGAAATACTCTTCTACACTTCCTGGTGCTTGTAAACCTTTGCATGTAGTTTGCTGCTGTCAGAGAAAAGACATGGGTTAATCCATATTTGGTTTGGTTTATTACAATTATCCTTAAGTTTTAGGAACTTGGCAGTTCCAGAGCAGTTCCACCACTGATTCCTTCATTGTTGTCTCCTGATTCTGTTGGGATTTTAGCTCTGTAGTGTAACAAGGAATCTTTTATCCACATTTTGCCATTAAATGCCTGTCTTAAGTTCCCACTTGTCTCCCAAGAGCCATATATATTTGGAGAAGAACTTGCTTAATGCTTTGAAAACCTGTTTTTACAAACAACTTCCATGTTTATTTCCCTGAGGAATCCCTTCCAGGTGCAGTAGTAACCCTACAGTTTATGTGAGCGTGCTCCTCATGTTGCTGCTCAGTTGGTCTGTTGGAAGCATTTTAGAGGTGTCAGGCTTTCACCAGAGCTGTGTTTAACTGCCAAGGAGTGGTATTTGTTAAACATCATCTTTGTTTTTAAAAACAATGTTTATCATCAAACACAGTTGAGTTAGAAGTAGAAAGCAAAGCGATGGTAGGAAGCATAACTGTTTCTTGGTTTTGGTGATGATGAAAGAAAATACCATTTAATGGCAGTGTCTGACTAACAGGAGTAAAGGGAGGGAGGTGCAGGGGTGGTTTGTGGGCTCCAGATGCTGGATGTCGTGTTAGGAGTTACTAGTATAGGTCAGGTCTCATGAGCACAGCCTGTACACTCTGGTTTGTAATGAAAAACTTAACCCAAGAGATGGCTGCAATGTGTTGGAAATCTCTCAGAATGCCTTGTATTTTTCACATCAATAAATAAATTTTCACATAAAAAATAAATTTTGAGGCTGAGGTACAGCCTCAAAAGAAAGAAGTGCCTGTATTTTTCATTGCTGTTGTTGTATTTCTTGTTCCACAGCAAATATAAGAGATGACAAAACCAGCCCCATTAGAAAAAATGGTGCAGACCTGGAAAAGCTGAGAAATGTTGTTGAGGCAACAGTAAATTGCAGGTCAGGTTGATTCTGTGTGTCCCTGAATTCTATGGCGTGTAACCATGTATTCCTAAGGAACTGCTTGATTACCTCTGTTTCTGGTGAACTTTGGTTTTTGAAACACCACCAGTGTTTTAAAGGGGTTGATAAATAGCTATTATTGATATTCTTTGATCACACAGTGTTTGGGTTTCTTTGAACATTTCAAGGCCAGATTGGATGGGACTTGGAGCAACCTGGGATAGTGGAAGATGAACCTGCCCATGGCAGGTGGTGGAATGAGATGAGTTTTTAAGGTCCCTTACAACCCAAACAGTTCTCTGGTTCCATGATTCCATGATTCTCTGTTCATGTACCTGCAAGTCTGTCAGCCCTTAGTTGTGCTGTCTTGTTCACTCTGGTATTGTAGGAGTATTTTTGAGTTCCTGGGTTTTTGTCTGGAGTATACAACTGTGGAGGACAGACGTTTCAGTAAGTCATTACTGGTCTTCCTTGAAGGGACAATTCCTAAATAATGTTGTTCTCTCTTTCTGATATGTGTAAAATTGGATACAAGCAAGACCCAGGATTTATACTGCCTGTCTACATTTATAAAAGTCCTCTTTGAGCTGTGAATGGGGATGACTGAAACACAGCCAGGAAAGCTTTATTTGACGTTTGGAAGAATGCCATAAATAGAACTCAGCTAACACATGCCTTTGTCAGTTGTTGAAATTCAACTTTAAAAGGATTAATTTTTCAACCCTACCCTGCTGTGCAGAATCCTGAATATTGAGATTAGCATCTTTTCTGAAGGTTGGCAGGATACTGCAGAAGCTGGTTCTTGTTCAGTTACGAATTGCTTCTAAAACTGCCTTTTTAATGCTGGCATTTTTAGTAGTATACTTATTCTTCAAAACAATTGTTAGCTTTCATTTTTATTTTGAGGTACGAGAAATAATGATATTGGGGAAGTGTCCAAGGCCATGTTGGACAGGGCTTGGAGCAACCTGGTATAGTAGAAGGTGTCCCTGCCCGTGGCAGAGGGGTGGAATGAGATGAGCTTTCAGGTCCCTTCCAATCCAAACCTTTCCATGATTCTATGATATTACAGCTGTGATCAAATTTTAATGACTTCAGTCATTAATAATATATTATTGGTCATCGTTCTCTAAAACAGAAGTGTCTCTTTCAGCAAACTCCTCTCTCCTTCACTAATATACTATAATGTGCATTTCAGGGAGTAGCAACCCTTGCAGGCAAGGTTTGGATTTTAGTTCCCAGTGCTACGTCATCAACACGAAGTGCTCAGATCCTCTGCTGATTCTTGAGTATGGAGCTCCTAAAACATGAGCTCTGTAATTCTGCAGTTTTCCAGCACAGGCAGCACCGTGGCATCTGCCTTTCCCTATGCACGCATGAAGCCTGTTGGTTTAGGGGTTGCTGCTTTTGTCTGAAGCCGGGGGAACTGGAAGGAAGATTTTCTGTTTGGCTGTGTAAAACATCCTTGTGTACACTGCAGTTCCTTTGAAAAGCTGCCACTGTTGCTGTAGCAGCAATCCAGCGCTGCCAGTGCTGACAATAACAGGAGTGCCGGTGGGAAGACCTGCTTCCAGTCTTTGACTGCTCCAGCATCAGCAGATATGCTGGGGATGGCCTGGCAGGGAGAGGGAACAGTGCTCTGTACTTTGTTCCATCTGTCAGGAAAGTATGGCAAGACTTTGGTGACAGACCTCCACCTGGGAGCTGTGTGTAAAACCATGGGCAGTGTTGGGCAGTTAGGCAGAACACATAAATGTCTCCAGGAACAGAATATGTGTTTTAGGTTGCATGCTCAATTTGAACTGAGTCCTGTGTTTAATCATATTCTGAGACAGACTCAAAATTATGAAATGAAAGCAATGTTTTAGTGTTACCTGGAGGATTGGGCACTGGGTGTATAGATTGGACTGGGAGCCTCCGGAGTTATGCTCTTACTGTGGCTCAACTTTTACTCTTACAAAAAACAGAGTGATCAGACCAGTAACACTGTAAAATATTTTAGACTGTCTGCATCAAGACTGTTAAGTAGTGTTTGCTGTCTTGCTCAGCCTCACTATGTGTGTGGTGCTCCTTGCTCTCTGGCTTTTGCCATGCAGTTAACACAAGAAGCGTCACAGAATCCCAGACTGGTTTGGGTTGGAAGGGACCTCAAAGCTCATCTTGTTCCACCTCCCTGCCATGGGCGGGGACACCTCCCACTATCCCAGGTTGCTCCAAGTCCTGTCCAACCGGGCCTTAGACACTTCCGGGGATGGGGCAGCCACAGCTGCTCTGGGAACTTGGCAGGGCCTCCCCACCCTCACAGGGAAGGATTTCTTCCCGATATCCCATCTAAATCTATATCCTTAGTGTTTAGTGGGACTTGGAAGTGGTGGGTTAACAGTTTGTCTCGATGATCTTAAATGTCTTTCCCAGCCTTAGTGATTCTATGATCTTTTGAACAGTCACTGTATTTTATCTATTCCATGTATGCTCAAGCAGGGTCTTCCCTTTTTGCTCCATGTGAAACCCCTGTTTTTAGGGCTGCTTGCTTCCTTTTCTCTGCTGCCAAACACATGATGGTAGGTTTAGTGAAGTTGCAAAGATGTTAGGAAATACAGGAGCTATGATAGTCTGTAATATGCCCTAAATCCTCTTTTGACAGATACAGAACAAAAGCCGAGTTACTCTTTGTTATGTATTCTTTCCTTCTTCCAAATCTCTGTTTGTAACCTTATAATATAAAATCTCTGCTGTCCCTTAAGCGGAGCTGCCATGGCCTGCAGTTGGTGTGGGTGACTCTCACTTCTGCAAGTGAGAGTTTCAATCTCCTATGAAGTACTCAGAAAAGCCAACCAAACAAAAAAAACCAGGAAAAAGCCCAAACCCCAACAACAACAATCCCGCCGCGCTGGAGTACGAAGTGCTTTAGTGGTCATCAACCCGTCTGGGCTGTGCCTGTCTCAGTCTGTTTCTGTTCTGGTTTATGCACTGGGCTCTCTGTCTCTTGTAGCTGCCTTTCTCAGACTCTCAGACCTTCCTCTGTTGAGCTTCTTACTGAATCCTTGTTATCCTGCTTTGGCTTCCATCCGCATGTTCCCTGTGCCAACCAGCAGTGCCATCGTGGTGCAACAGTCCCTGAGTGTTCCACAGGCTGGGGGCAAACTCCTTTCACCTGGTGTGTTATCCCAAAGGAGCTGTAGGAATAGTTTGGCTGCTCACTTGAAGGCTAAAAGGCACTAGCTGTCGTATTTTCACTGTAAGATTTGCTCCGGTGGATTCTGAGTTTGCTTCTCCTCGTTTAGCCTTGAGGAAGCAAGAGCAGTCACCTCTGGGAGATGTGGATTTTCTCCAGTGGTTCTAATGCATGTTGGACTTGAGGGTGGCCTGAGTTTTCTGAAGTGTATCCTTAATTCTGTGAGGATATTGGGAAGAAATCCTTCCCTGTGAGAGTGGGGAGGCCCTGGCACAGGTTTCCCAGAGAAGCTGTGGCTGCCCCATCCCTGGAAATGTCCAAGGCCAGGTTGGACAGGGCTTGGAGCAACCTGGGCTAGTGGGAGGTGTTCCCACCCATGGCAGGGGCTGGGATGAGGTGAGCTTTGAGGTCCCTTCCAACCCAAACCATTCCATGATTCTACGATTCTCTGAACTCTCTGTGCTGTAATAACCAAACTTAGTCAATGCTGTTCCTGGGGTCTACAGGAGAACCTATTTGTATTGGGTGTTTGGAGGGAACCTGGGGAGGGTGAAGAACTGGAGGGCTTCTCATTTGGTTCTTACAGGTTCTTCCTGATGGGTGAAATAATTTGCTTCAAAGTCTTCCCACCCCCAAGCTTTTGTATACAGAAAAATCCACAGGGTCACATGACACCAACATTTTTAAACAAAGTAAGGCTTTGATTACATGTTGAATGTTTAGAGCTCCCCCGTTCCCCCCCCTCATTCTTTAAAAGCTCTCTGTCAACTAAGCTATTGTAGAATCGGTGGCCTACAATAAACCACTAAACTGTGGTGTTTATCATTGACAATGGACTTCTGACTAGAACAGAACTTCAAGATAAACAGATAAACCAACCACAAGGTCTTCTGGCAGAGGCCTGAATTTTTTAGGTATAGAGTAGATTCTGGTTTTAGCATCTCTTACCCACAAAAGTTTCTGAAAAATAGTTTGATTAAATTCAACTGCCTTTGGAGTGAGGAGTGACAGGCCCTCAGCTGGCATTTGGAACCTTGGTAATACAGATTTAGCCCAAAACTGTGTCTTACATTAGCATCATAGAACCTTTATATATGTGTGTGGTGCTCTGAACCTGCATCTGCATCCTTGGCTGGACAGCATTGTTTTTTGCTTTATAGTTTATTCAATTTGCTGAGCACGTGTGCTCCACTTCACTTCCCTGACCTCCCCCTGTGTAGCAGAGGCTACTTGCTGCTTCATGATTTCTAATTGATTTTTAATCTTAGTTCCATATAAACAACTCCCTTGGCCTGTTTGCTTGCTTGTTTTTTGATCAGCTTAGCGTACATCATTAGAAGAGATTTCTGCTCAGATGCCACCAGCTGATTAGAGGAGCACACCAAGGTTTTGTGTAATCTCTGGTGTGACTGTCATGTGCTGCACCAAGGAAATGGCTTTGGAAGAAGCAGCCAAATCTGTGCGGGTATTAAACCATGTTGAGGAGACAAGTATCAGTGGGGATCAAATGTGCAGCCATTCAGTGCAGGGAGCTTATTAGAAGACAAGGATTAACTTTGCTGCTGTTCATGAGGTCATGGAAGTGGTAAGGGATTTCCAGGATGTACCCTCCCTTAAAGGCAAAAAATGCCAGCAGCAAGTCAAAGATGCCCTGTCTTTGCCTCTACTGCTGATAATTTGAGTGGTTCTCATCATCCCTCATGTATTAATTGTGCTCTCCACATGATTTCCTTGGAGCAGGAAACCTGTCCTTACGTGTTATTCCAGGGGTGGGGATCAAAGGGATGCTGCTGGAGGAGCCCCTGGCATTAGAGGGGTGAAGTCCCAGGAGCAGATCACCATGGTGGAACAGAAACAGGTGAGCTGGGGCAGAGCCAGGGCTGATTCCAGTGATCCCCTCAAGGCTGGGCCTGGGAACAACCTGGAGAAGTGGCATTGGAGTGGGATTGGAGCTGCAACCAGGTCTTTCTGTGTTAATTATGGCCTCGTTTGCCTTCAGGTCAGGGCAGACTTCTCTGTCAGGTTTGTGACTTGGCTTCCATGCATTACAGGGCTTTGCTTCAGGTACAGAATAGCAAAGCACAGGGAAATCTTTGGTGTATCTAAAGAAAATTCCATAATGTTTGAGGCATTTGGAGGTACTGGCAAAGCAAGGATGTCAGTATCCCTTGTTGATGAGCCTGCTGTTGCTTTTAAACATTGGAAATGGGTATTCCCTGCTGTTTTCTATGTCTTCTGTGTCCCCAGCCACACCAGGTGCTGAGTTACAAGCAACAGCAATTTGGTCAACCAACCAGAAGGGTCTCAAATTGATTTGTGTCACATAAGTTTGAGGACAGACGAGTTCTGTAGCGTCCTGAACCAGTTCTACTCCTACCACAGCATGAGTTAGTCGGGCACTAAATTACTAGAAATCAGTTTTTAACTTGTCCAGCTGAAATTCCTGTGTGGATGCAAGCAGAGAGTCATTGAGGAGCCTTAACAGATGGATGGCTCCAAAGCATCTCACAGGTGCTACGTGTGAGGGAGTAATGGATCCTTGTGTGCATGGTCTGCTGTAGTGCAAGTTTCCTGTTAGGAGGGAGAGCACTCTCCGTGGTGCAAATCCCTGCTCTCTGGGAGGAGCGGGGCTTTCTCTAGGACACGTCTGAGGCACAGACTCCTCATACAATCTTACAGTTGTCTCAGCATCCCAAAAGGAAGCAGTTGTGTCGTGCCCTTTGCTCCTGTGAGCTTAACTGCTCTGTTCCTAAAATAAAATTTAAATGGAGTCACAGCATCCTAATTAGTGAGGAGGAATGTGGTGCTGCAGGTCACAGGATGTGGTGTGTGTTTCTGGAGGGTCCTGTGCTGCTGAGAGGATGAGGACGGAGCAGGAATTCTGCTGGTGGTAGGGATGGGGGAAGGCTGAAGCACTCGCATTTTGCTGTGGGCCCCAGTGTCTGTAACTCAGCCTGGTCAGGCTGTGTGGACACTGCTACAAAAGGGCAACTCTGTGTGTGGACTAAGGGGGAGTGAGTAAAGCAGAAGGAGAGGGAGCTTGTACAACTTTGCCATCATGAAGCACCAGCCTGTTGCACTCCCACTGCAGTATCACATCAGCTTCACCTGCTGTTTCTTCTACCTTCTCAGCATTATTTTTTCCCTAAATATTTCTGAGGCCTCTCCTCTCTCCCTCAAAGACAGAGCTCCTGTCACCAGTTGCTGAGACTGAGCCAGATCCATGTTGACCCAAGGATATTATTTTGTGCGGACTGATGGTCATGTGTCCAGCCCTGCCACAGACACGTTTTGTGCAGTTGTTTTAACTTAAAATGAACAGATTTCAGAGAATCAGGGAATGGTTTGTGTTGGAAGGGATTTATAGCTCATGTTCCACCCCCTGCCATGGGCAGGGACACCTTCCCCTAGCCCAGGCTGCTCCAAGCCCCGTCCAGCCTGGCCTTGGACACTTCCAGGGATCCAGGGGCAGCCACAGCTCTCTGGGCACCCTGTGCCAGGGCCTGCCCACCCTCACAGGAAGCAACTTCTGCCTAAAATTTCTAGATGATTTTTTAATAATATATAAATTCTGAATGTTTTGTGCAGATTCAAGGAACAAAATCTTGTCTTCCTCATATGTCATGTGCTGTGGTGTTAGATCCTGATCCAATGTTTGGTGCAGTTCTGGTCCATATAACTATATGAAATAGAATTTTCTGGACTGTCAGTGTAACTGGCAGGAAGATCAAAGTTCCAAGCAGCTGATCTGAGATGGGAGATTATAGGGGCAGGATAATCGGATAAAGGGCAGTTGAAGAAATTTGACACTTAAAATACTTTTTGTAAATCTGCTGTCCCTGCATGTCCTTGAGTTCAGGAGCAGAATTTGCAAAGCTGGGCTTGTCTAAGGGAGATAATTTGAAGAAGATAGGAGATTTGGAAGTTTACTGTAGATAGGATGTCTAATAACTGATTACCTGCATGCACGTCAGGGTTTGTGTGGGGAAATGAGTGTGTGGGACTCAGGGCTGATCATTAGTGTTTTGTTATCTTGTTTGTGTGTTATCTTGTTTATATTTCATAATAACACTAATCCTGAAACACGTGTTCCTCTATTCCTGTACGGAGAAAGAAAATGTGTTTGGGGAAGACATTGAGTATAAATGGAGCTACTTCCAGAAAAAAAACCTCCAGAAACTTGAGCTCAACTAATCTATTCATCAAGGGAATTTAAATCAGCAGTAAATTACAAGGCATTTAGTGCTGTCAGACAGCTGAAACTTCCCTCGTTGATTCAGCACTGACTGCTGAAAGCAGGAATTCTGTCTGCACTATGTAGAAGTACGTAATGATGCTGAAGTACTATTTTTGCCTTTCAGTGTAATACTGCATTTCCATAGCAGCCTTTCCCTTTAGTGGGTGTTTTCTGCGTGAATCAATGTAAAGTTATAGCAGAAGATGTCATATAGTGTTGGTGTGTGTGCACATGTGTGTACAACATGATGATGGAGGGGAGCTGAGCAATAGCCTCAGCTGGTAAATTCAGTGTCAGGCGTGGAGGGAGCTGTATCCTCTGGGGAAGAATTAGTTTCCTTGCAACAACTCTCATGTTTCTGGAATTTGTCAGTTTTTGCTTTAATGCTATTTATAGTGCAGCATATATAAACATTGGCCTGTGTTTAGGTGAAAACACAAAGTTTCATTTGAAGTCTGGTGTGTGTAGAGAAGGTGTGTGGCAGCAAGAGTCCTTAAAGGTACCTAGGCACTTGGGATTCCTCAGGGAAGTGTTGAAATCCAGTTCACTAAAAATGTGTTTTAGGCTGTGAAGCTGCATAAGTTCCCTCTGGCAGTGGGAAGCAATTCCCCTGTGACGTGTCCTGCCATCCTTTTTCCCCAGCCCCTCTCCAGCTCTCCTGGAGCCCCTTTAGGCACTGGAAGGAGCCCTGAGGTCTCCCTGGATCCTTCTCTTCTCCAGGTGACCCCCCCAGCTCTCCCAGCCTGGCTCCAGAGCAGAGGGGCTCCAGCCCTCAGAGCAGCTCTGTGGCTCCTCTGGATGCACTCCAGCAGCTCCATATCTTCCCCATGCTGTGTTAATCCCATGGTTTTGATCTCTTTTCCTCCTTGTGTGTTACCCAGAACTCCTAAAGTTCCCTGCTAAGCACTTGCTCCATCCCTTTGTATTCACAGCTCCCAAGGTTAATTTCAGCCTCTTGTCCAGGCGTAGGGCTCACCTCCAGCTTTAGGTGTGCTCTCCAGGGGTATCAGGATAAAAGCTGGGTGTTGTAGTTTAGACCATGTTTCAAGTAACTTAGTGTTTATCAATGAAGCATGAAATTAAAGGTTTACTCTTAGTGGTCTTGTGATCTTTGGGAATGTGCTTCAGTTCTAATGCTGGCTTTTCGTTCCCTCCCTCTTTATCATATTGTTGGAATTATTCACAAAGATTAGAATTGTGGATTACTGCAGAAATCATGTGTTCCTTGAGAAAAAATTATCCTGTGGGTGTTTTGGATCTGAGCATCCCTTTAAAGCAAAAAGCTCAACAGAACCTTCGTCACTTGGAGAGTTAAAAATAAATTTCTTAAACAAAAAAATCCCCAAGAACCAGCCCAAAGAGAAAAGCTCACAATTACCTAATAACTTTGGATTTTGAAAGGAGCTTCTGTAATCAACACCGAATATTTTATGAGTCATGGCAGAATTATGGTGATGAGCAACTCGGTCCTCAAAGAGGATTTCTTGAGGAGAAAGGTATGGAAGTATATATATATATTCAGTTTATATATGAATTATAAAATTTTCTATGGGGCTCATTTACAAGGCATTGTACAAACTGCAACACTCATCTCTGAGGAAATGCTAATGCAGCCGTTCTTCATAGTATGACAGGAGCAGAAGTGTAAACAAATGTTGCCGGTGTGTGTCTACCTGGCCTTTTGTCTTATGTGTCTCATTTTTTCTTTCCTAATGCAGTTAAAGCTTTTTCATTAACTCTGTGGTTTTTCTAATTTTTACAGAATTGCTGCACAAATATATTTTACTTTAGGATCAGTTAAGTATAATTATTGTTTCATAAGTGGGGAAAACTTTCAAAAGTGCACATTGACTTTTCCATATCTGTCTCAGGCACATAAATAATATAAGAATTCCTTATAAAGGAGAAGTAGGACAGGGTTAGATGGGATATTGGGAAGGAATTCTTCCCTGGGAGGGTGGGCAGGCCCTGGCACAGGGTGCCCAGAGAAGCTGTGGTTGCCCCTGGGTCCCTGGAAGTGTCCAAGGCCAGGTCAGACGGGGCTTGGAGCACCCTGGGCTGGTGGAAGGTGTCCCTGCCCATGGCAGGGGGTGGGAGTGGCTGGGCTTTGAGGTCCCTTCCAACCCAAACCATTCCATGATTCTGAATCTTTATAGGATGTTAAGGGGATGATGGTGCTAAATTAGGCTTTTTTTCTTTGGAAGTTAGTTGCACAGTTGGAATTGTGAGACAGGTTTGTCTCTGATTGTCACATGATGTGGTGTACATGCCCTCAGCCTCTTTGTTCTGGATGTGAGCAGTTTCTGTGGAAGTTCATGAATTATGTCTTTGTTTGAACAAGTTTGTGTCCTTTGTTTTGGTCTTGAGAATGTGTATCTTAATGTTTGTTTTCTGAAATAACTTTTTTTCCATGCTGTTAAGATTTCCAAGCACTTAACGTAACATTCTCCAAGAGGTTCTGAAAGGGTGGAGTTATAGTTCGTATCTTTTAGGCAAAAACATTATTTCTTTTCTTGTACTGAACTCAAGCAACTTTTTGATTAAACCTCTTTGTTCCACAGAATCTGTCTATGACCTTCTCCCAAAGGAGCTGCAGTTACCACCTTCCAGAGAAACATCCATAGCATCCATGAGCCAAACAAGCGGTGGCGAGGCAGGTTCGCCGCCTCCAGCTGTAGTTGCTGCTGGTAAGGACTCTCCTTTATTCTGATGTTTTCTTAAGGTTTGTAACGTTCTGGCCAACATGAACAGTGCTGGCAAAGTTTTGAGTGTAAAAAAGAGCTTGTGGAGAAGGAAGAGAGTTCATTCTAGGAGAATTCAGGTGATACAGTTGCACTGGATGATCAAAATTATCAGGTATTTTATGTGTATTTTTATATGCATCTTCATAAGAAAGAAATTCTCCGTTGTGCTGTTGTGTTATGCCACACAGGTTGTTAACTCCTAGAATGCACTCTGTCTTCTGAGGGAATAAATCCCTCTTTGGAGCTAAGGCAGAATGCTGACCGACTGTAGAACAGTGGGTTCTAGTCCACATAAAAATGGAATGGGAGATGACATTTTGGAACATGAAGCTTTTACCAAAAGCAAAGGAGGAAGAAAGGTCATGTTTTCCTTTGAGGCCTGAGGAAGTGTAGTATTTAAACTCCTTTCACACACAGATCTAGTGTGATGTGTTACAAAATTCTCAAATAGATAAGGATATAGGATATGTCAGCTGGAACTGCTGTAAACTGGTCAGTTTAGTTATTTTTCTAATTGACAATATATAAAAATGAGGCATGACCTTTTAATCTTCATCTTTATCTATTCCCAACCATGTTTTAAAGACTCTCATTGATCTTTGTTAAACATAAAAAAGTGAGAATTTAAGGACAGAGATCTGGTTTGGGATGTTAGCCTCAGTGCTGGTTTGCATCTGGAGTTCTTGTCAGTATCTGTATATATTAGTAAGTATCTGTGCAGTGAGGAAAAAACACCATTTTGCCCATAATAGATGGGCAATCTATTGGATAAGCGTGTTTTTTTTTTTTTTCATAATTGGAGCCCCCTATTTCTTACAAGGTCATGTTTCACTTTCCTAATTGGCCTTAAATTGTTGCTTGAGAAAAAAATGTCTGTTTTTCTGGTGAGGATTCAGATAGCTGCATTATTCCTTTTTTTCTCTCTGAGTTCATATGCATTAAATGTTTGTGTGAGAATGTTTCTCAGATTTGCATGGTCCAGGAATCCTGATCAAAACCTGAAGTAGTTATAGACTTGTCAGAGAAACTTTACAGCACTGCTCACCATTCATGTTTTGCCAGACCTCTCCTGAGAGAACCTGTGGATTTAACTGTGCACAGTGGAACTTGGTCATTGAAAGAATGTCATGGTTTTATTATATTGAAAGGATTCAATGTTTTTATATCACTTACTAAAAAAATAATTTGGGCATGTATTTGTAAAATCAAGGTGCTTAATGATGGGTTTGTTTCACAGATAGCAGCAACCAAATCTTGTAGAAACATCTGTCTTAAAAACAAGTGAAGAAAAAAACCCCACAAACACTGTTACACTCTAAATCCACAGACAGACCCAAACTGCTAATTAATTATATATCTAACAGAAAAAAACTAAAAACTTGAATGGAACTAAATGTCTGTTACCTCCAGGTATTTAGTGTCTGCTAAGAGCCAGTCCAGCCCCTTAAAAAAAATAAGAATTAATTAAGTGTGTTTGGGTTAAACTGCAGCACAAGTTTCTGGAACAAAAAACTGCAGAAATTAGTGTTGAGGTATTTTGTTAATACTGAAAGGAGACCTGCGTGTTCTACTAAAAACGCTTTTCAATGTCAGAGCCCATGTTGGTTCACAAAGACTGAGCTGATGCCAAATTGAGAGCTGGGGGTGTTCACCTGGAGAAGAGAAGGCCCCAGGGAGACTTCAGAGCTTCCAGTGCCTAAAGGGGCTCCAGGAGCGCTGGAGAGGGACTTCGGAGCCAGTGAAGTTCTTGGGTGCATTAAATCCAGATCAGAAGCATAAAGAACAAGCAACTACACTTCTCCAAGTGGTTAAAAATTGCGACTGGAACCCCCAGCCAACCTGACAAAACCCCAAGCAGAGCAAAGACTGGTTCTGTTTTCATTTCTGATGGCACTGCCCACTGAGCGACGGCTGCTTGGAACATGGCAGGGTTTGGGCTGTGTTCTTGCTGCAGCTGGGTTATGATTGTAGATAAAAGGGTGTTTCCCTATTTTCTTCAATTGTTTTAGGATTTCTTCGGTGTCTTCGAAAAGTTGCCACCACATTTTCAAGCCCTGTCACCCTGTCTCAGTAGTAACAAAAGGTCTGGCTGGGCTGGGCTCTAATTTCTTAACAGGAAAATCAGCTTGGACTCTGTGCATGCCTAGTGCTTATACAGTGGAACAAATATATAGTTCACATTCATATTCTAAAATAATGACATTTCATTTGCATACATCAAGAGCTTAATTGCAGACTATAGGCAGATTTTTGAGGAGCTGACGCTGTATAAGAGCACAGTGAGGAGGAAGGACTTTGGCAACCTGGTGTTCTGTATCTGAAATATTTCCCTTGTCTTGTGTAAGTCTTCTCTAAAATTTTTATGTTGGCTCTTATTTGCTCTAAACCCTCCTTTTTTTGGGAAATGAGAGGGAAATGATAGTTCTCTCTTCACAGCGTTGTAGGTAATCTAATTTAGTAATTTTTAAAAGAAAAGACTAATTATAACTGCAGGCCACACTGTGTGTAGAAATCACTTCCAGATATGATTACTCTGGATAATGAGAGGATTCTGTAACAGGGAATGATCCAAAGGGGTGAAAGCTTTTTGCTACTGCTGTAGTAGTTAACGTAGTTTGTTCTCTGCTTCCCAAAACACAGAGTAAGGCAATATCTGGCTGAAATTCAGCTTACTCGAGGCTTTTCTGTCACCTTGCTGTGGGGTTTTGTCCTATATAAATCACTTTATAGGTGAGAAATACTGCTGCAGTTAACTCCTAGGGTTTTTTTGGAGGAGCAGGATGGGCTGGTTTTAGCAGTGATGACCTTGCAGGAACAGACTTCTGGTTCTTCCATTTGGAAGTTTGTTTTGTGATTCACGGAACAGTTTTAAGAGTATGAAAATGGAATGTTGCTGATTGGATTTTCATTAATTTGTTGATAGATGTGTATCTCGTATTCATTAATCCAGACAAAAGAAGTGTTACCCACTCTCTGAATATCAAACAGGCAAGTGTAATTTTGTAGAACTCTGGGATTTTGAGCTGCTGTCTCAAGCTTTTAGTGCTGTGGTTCTTCTGGAAAGCAGAAGGGAGGGAAAGGATCTGCTCTTACCTCTGGAAACCGTTCTCTGTGCTCACTACTTGAATTACAAGTGTCTTTGTTCAAGGGACAGGAAAAGGAGGGTTTTGCCTGGTGCAGCGCCATAAACACATTAAATATGAATCATCTTCCAGACTCTTGAATTGCATGAGAGTGTCATGCTGAGAAATGTCATTGTAAGCTGTGCCTGGAGATCTCTTACATGAAATAAATGTGCCTGAAGCTTTCTTGATGCTTCCCCAGAGTGTTTGTGTGCTCCAGTTGCAAGGAGGGATGTTTGAGTCTCTCCAGTTGGTTCTGAAAGGCTGAACAATTTTTTTGGTGTTGATCAAGACACAGTGAACCTTCAAGTGCTTAAAATTCACTGCTAATTTAAGTCCTTTCTCAAAGGACTGGTTGGTAACACCTGCTTCTTGTGTTTTGGGGATGATCAGCAGTACTTTTGACCATATTCTTTAAACAAGTGTTGCTTTTTCATCTTTTGTGTGCAATGCCAGGAATGCTCAAGCGTTCTGAGTCCCAGTGAACTGTTACAGAAGCTCTCTTCTCTGCTCCTCATCCCTCGTTCTTCCTGCAGCAAATCTTGGAATGAGCTGCTTCAGCTTGTTGATGATGTCTCAAGCTGCTTTTCATTTCCCACAGAGGCAAATACATATATATATTTCCATACTTTTTACATTGGTCTCTAGGTACCAGTTCCTAGTCTCCAGTGGAATTCTGCAGAGTGGTGTTCTTGCTGTAGGAAAAGGGGAACAAATTTTATGCCACTGAAATGTATTTACTGATCTCTTTTTTTGCATTGTACATATTGGGATACATTTAATCTGTGATATAGTGAGATTTTCTGTCTCCCAAGTATCTGTGATTATTTCCTGGGAAAATATTAGGTAAAGGATGAAGCTTTGCCTTTTTGGGATCAATTTAATGGTTCTTTTTATGCTGCTTCTTATGGTCCTTCTCAATTAAAGGAACAATCTACTTGTCCCAAACAGGTGTAATTGGCTTTTTTGATCAGAGTTGTTACTGAAATATTGCCATAAGTGTTTTTGGTCATTTTAATTATGAAAATAAGGCTTTACTTCTCAATTGCTACTGTGGAGACATGGATAAGGATATTTGCATTATCTCTGGTGTGGAGACTGAGGCTCATGCTTTCTGCTGCCTAAATAAGGCTTTTTCATCATTCTCCAACTAAAGATTCTAATAAAGCCTCAAAATGGAATTGGGTTTGTTTTGGTTTCTTTTTCCCTGAGTGGCTAGAGCCAGGCTTCTTCATTTTTATTTTTAATGAAAATATTTTGTCCATTTCTCATCCTTCCTGGTGTCATTAGTCAGTTTTTCCTGTTGATACAGAGATAATGACCAGAGATTTCAAAGGGGTCTCAGTGCGGGTACCAGTTCTGTTATCCTGGCCTTGTGATTGCTTGTTGTAAACAAATGAGCAGGAAAAAAGATTATTCTTTGTAGTTGGTCTCCAATGCTCGTAAAAACTTTCATTTCTTTGTAGGCTTTTCCCTTCCTCTTCCCACCACCCTCCCAGCTGGAAATGCCTTCCTGTTGTTTCCTAGGAGGATGTCTTCCAGGGATTTCTGTCTGTGACTTCCGCCACAGGTCAAATACTTCTTTCTTACAGAATGAATTTCCACCAGACCCTAATATTTGTTAAAAGCTCATCTTCCTGGTGCTGTGTATTGGTTTAAGTATTTCTCCTGGAAGAACCATGTTCCAGAAGAGCTAAGGTGGAGCCTACAGACTTAGTCTGGTGAGGTTGGGCTGCCATTTAGTTTAGCTCAGGGGAGTGGAAAGGTTTCCTCATCACGCTTAAGGGTCTCCTGGGGAGAAGTCATTGCTAGGAAATGCCACAGGAAAAGATTTTTCTTACTGTTCCCATTTTATGGAAACTTCAGATGTGTTCACTGCAAATCCAGTTAGGACATTCTAGTCATGTGGAGCTGAATGTGCATCGAGTGCGCTCCTGTTTCACAAGCTTCCTTAGAATTCCGTATGAAGGATCATATTGGTGTTCATGACTACTTCATATCTTTTTCCTAAGTTCAGGTAATTTTCAGTCTTCCTGAATTTCTCATAGTCAGTAAACCCAGCTTTCCAGAACCGCTCAATCAAACACAAGTTGCTTCATCATTCTGAGAGATTTTTTTACAATTTCTTGCATGAAATGGCTCCAGTTAGTAGGTCAGAAAGACTTGAGAACTACTTTGTGACAAGAGAATTTCCTGTTCTTTAATGAATAATTGAAAACCAAGACAGTGAGGGGCAAGAGCAGTCCTATTCGGGTACCTCCATGCTGTAGCAGTATCAAAGATGTTGGAAGGCCAAGAGGACTTCTGAATTTCTTAGGAAAAAAAAATAATTTGTATTTAAAAGATAAAATAGTCTGTCTCTTAAATGGAGGTGTTCTTTGCCAGATCCATCAATCCGGACATCCTCGAGCTGAGGAGGGAGCTGGGCAGGGACAGGTAGAGCTTGGAGAGCAGCTGAGATTCCCAGAGTGTTGCTTGCTTGGAATCAGCCTTGTAGCATTGAGTGGGAAGGATCTAAGATGCATGGAATTGGAGTGTGTGAGCCACCAACAAAAGTTCTATTTAGATACCTAGAGTGTTAATTGAATAATGCGAGTCATTTATAACAAACCCATTGATTGATGTATTTACCTGAAGTATAATAAATACACTGCTTGAGTCAGCATGGGAATGTAAAGGGGAATTTACACTGTGGGGCTTAATGTAAATTAATCTACCTGTCTTGAATCTGAGTGTGTTTAATAACTGGTGAATTGGATTGCTTTATGATATTTGCTGGGATGCTAGCTTTTTTCTCTATTAATACACTTAACTTGCATTCTAGCTTCGCCATTCAGAGACAGGCATCGAGTGGTGGGTTGTGTGACAGTGTCTGTCAATAGTGAAGACAAATAGTGCCAGAGACACTTAACCCATCCAATCTCACCCAGGGTATAGGTCGGTCTTGTTTTCAGACTTCTTCATAAGTCTCTTTTCTTTCTTTCTTTTTTTTTAATTTTAATTTTTTTTTGTTTTATTTCTAAATAGTGGATTGATACTGATTTGAAACTAAAGTTTTTGGAAAAGTTTTTGACATTACATCAGTAATACAAGAAGAAGAAAAGTAGAACCCCCAAGTTTGGCATGTGAGGTGTTGAAAGCGGGTTTGCAGCCACTTTGTAAGTTCTGGGTTTTACCTTCAAAACCTTTGGCAACACAAAGGTTGATGGTGGAAATTTGCTCAGTTTCCTTCTGGGTTTGTCCTGAAATTGTTCTTCTGTGTCCAGGGGTTCAAATAAACCAATTAACATACAGAATCTGAATTGAGAAAATGGCAGGTTGGACAAACTAATAAATTTAATAAAGGTTATAGTTGACACACTAAGCTTATACACCACCTACTCCTCACCCTGTGCAGTGAGTTTTCATTTTGGACACTTGTTTTCTGCACAGACTGTAGAGGATTGCATGGGATGCTGGGGAAGCTCTCAGAAAAACATTAGTTCTCTAATGGCTTTTGCTTGCCCTGGCTGGCCATGCACAGGTGGCTGAAAAACTTGTGAAACCAAAAATATCTCCAGTTTATTTGCCTTTGCAATTTCAAACTCTCCGGCCTGGGAAATGACTTGCTTTTGCAATTAAAAAAAAAAAGGTCATCAGGACAGTGTTCATTTCTTTTTGAGGACTTGGTAATCCTTGTTGTATTTAAGGATATTTGAAAAGAATGAACAAGGATTTCAGGACTGGCACCCCAAAAGTGTTACCTAAAAAGACTCTCTCGGTGCCAAGTAGTGATTTTTTTTTTCCTCTCCCTTGCCTTTCAGGCATTTTTTTTTTTAGAGGCTGAATGCCTTGTTTGTCTTCACAGAAGAATAGGATATGGAAAATCTGTTATTGCCTTAGTTGCTAATGCAGGAGGTAATGAATTTGCTTTGCTTTATGGTACTGGAAAGAGAAAGCCTGCCCTGGTTTGCTCCCTTAGTTTTAGTCCTGATATAATTCTGCCTCTTTTAGGGAGAAAAAGCTTGTAGGACGGGCAACAAATTACTTATTTCAGTTCCCTTACATGTTACAGCACTAGCAGAGA
The DNA here is from genome assembly GCA_013396755.1 of Sclerurus mexicanus. Lineage (NCBI taxonomy): Eukaryota > Metazoa > Chordata > Aves > Passeriformes > Furnariidae > Sclerurus > Sclerurus mexicanus. The sequence goes on from VWZF01004971.1 coordinate 62,935, forward strand.
TTCAGGAGGTTTAGTTTCAGCTGTGATCACAGTTGCCCTAAAGTGGAATATTCCTTTCTCTCATTTTTTATTAAAAAAAAAAGGAAAAATAGCCACTGATTCTGGTGGATGTTCCATTTCTAAAGCAAGGCTGCACATTTGCCGTGACAAGTGCTTGGCTTCTCTTCAGTGTTGTGGCTCTGAAAGCAAGTTTGATTTTGAAGCTGTGTTAAATTAAATGTATTCACACTTCTGTTGCAAAATGTATCTACTCTTTTGAAAAACCGTATATCTTTGTGCGCACAGTTAAATTGCAAATAATGAGCCACCTGTAACAATTCCCATTAATATGTGTCTAAAGAGCATAAAAGGAATGCTCAAAGTGGGGAGGGTTGTGTATGCCCTCACCTGTTAAAGCAGCACCAGCTAAGTGAGAATTACTGAATTATTTTTTTTTTCCAAAATGCATCACATTCATCCAGAAATCTCCTTTGGGTGTCATATACAAATGTTCCGGGCTTTGGAGTAAAATGATAAAGCCAAATGGGAGCCATGTAAATACAGTTCATTAATTATAGTAACTTGGTGAGTTCATATTTGGTTGACCCAATTTATTTATTAGTTCAGAGGAGGCTGAGTTGGCTCAAGGCCTGCAGAGTGAGAAAACATAGATTTCATCATGTTTCTTAGTATTTGCATAACTTAAAATGTTACTGAAGCAATTATTAATTTATCCCCCAAAACAGATTTTAAGTTTGTGTGTTTGTTCAAATATAGCCACTTTATGCCATTTGCTGTAATATTTATCATACTTTGTTATATATTCTTAATTATAATCGAGGAGACACTGGTCTGTACGTTCCTTAAAACACTTGCATGTTTATGGCTGGTAATGGCATTACTTTATTATATAAGGCTAAAGAGAGGTTTTCTTACCACTACTATTTAATTTGGGATTATTTCCATAGTCTAATCTTATCATTACACAGGGTTATCTCTGGTAAATGGAGGAGAGTGTAACCAGTTTATAATGGACAATGGACAATGTTGATTTACCTTTTAAAGGTGTAAAAACCCACACAGACATATTCATACACATAAATGCTTTTTAATTTCTCGGGAAAAAAAAAAGAGGAGAAATTGTTTTGGCGGGCAGTAGTAAGTTCAGTATCGCACAGTGCTGCACCCTAAACCAGCACTGCCATCACCAGCTCTTTCAGCCTTGTGCTCAAAAGCATTTTGTTAGTGATTTATTTGTTTTTTTCCCTAGGAAAGTGAGGGAAAAGTACAATCCTGGCCAGGAAGATGCATTCAAGCACTTGCTGAGCGGGGTGAGCTCAGTGCTTGCTGTGCCTGTTCGGTGTTGAGGGTGTAAATGATGAATGGAAACCAACTCAATTTACCAAAACAAACATTCCCAACAGCAACGGGCTTTCTCAACTCAAAGTGGCTGCAAATCAGCTCCTAAATATTGTCACTGAAATAAATATCTAGACTTAATAGTTCTTGCCAATCATATAAATCTTTTTGAAAGAAGCATTGCATTAATGCATGATATAGATAGGAGCAATTTGCCTTTAAATTGGAATGCAAAGTGACTGAATTGTCCGACTTCAGCCGCTGTGTTTACCAAAGAACAAACTGGGAAATGGAACTGGTATCATTCAGCTGCTCCTGGTTCACCGGGAGGTTTGGGGAAAGTGATAAAAGCAGAATAGTTTATTGATAAACTGTAATGGCCACTGAATTTTGCAGTCTGAAGTGATATAGGTTTGCTTTTACATTTATTTAGTACAGAAAAGCTATAAAAACTGGTAATGTTTAAAAATTCTTTGTCATCAGTCATTGATATCCCCGGTAGTTCCAGGTAGGTGGATTTATAGGAAGGTTGTCTGAGGTTTACTGTTAATTAAATATGTGTGTGTGTATATATATATATATACATATATATATATGTATATGTAAGACTGGATAAAATAGTCCAACTGTCTCTAAACCTTTTAGACTTGAGAGATTAATGTAATATTTTGGATTTTTAAAGAATCCCACACAGCAAAAAGGAAAACATGATATTCTTAATAATAGGAATTACCTGTCTGACAGCAGTAAGTAGCTGAACAAACACATTGTATAATTATGCATATATTTAATGTACACATTGTTCCAAAATTAGCTTGTTTCAGTGATTCTAGTTTATCAAGTGTAAGCAGCATTGCAGAAATAAATAAAACAGGATGATCTTCCTCTAGGAAGCTGAAATCTGACTATAAAATTCAGTTCAGTTAATCCTCTGTGAGCTACAGCTGATTGAAATAAATAAATAAAGCCCTACATTTGTCCATCCTGCTTCCTCTGGAATGTTTAGCCTACATATACAGCTGATGTGTCCATTAAAATTCTTCCTTGTCAACAGTTATGGTGTTCTCCAGAAATCTTCAGGGGTTTGTTTTAATCATTTTGATGTTTCTGAACCAGATTGAGCTGTGGGACCTCTGGAGAAGTCACAGAGTGTTGGAAATCTGCTTAACTGGAATTTTTCAGAGGTCAGTCCCAAGCTGTCTCTGTGTAAGGGACTGCTAAGTCTGAGAAAAATCAGTCTTAGTGACTGGAAAAGTTGAATTACAGGAATTCCCTGCCCCTGGATCAGTGTGTCACCAGTGTAGATATTTCAGCCCTGTTCTGAACCTTCACAATCCACAGCTTGCTCATAGTGACTGATACCAGTTCCATTTTGCCTACCAACTCAGTTGTTTTTATATTTTATTTCTCATTTATGATGGAATAATCAGCAGCTCTTTTTCTCATTTATTTTCTCATATTTTTATTCCAGGATTTGCCTCTGAAGCAGGGAGTGTCTGCATTAAAAATGACCTGTAGTTCTCTGCTTCATAGGTTAGAAACTTATTTTAATATTTTGTGGCTAAGCACAGTCCCATCTTTTTCAAAAAAATAAATTGAAAATTTCCAACAATAAATGGTTTAATTGGCATTGAATGTGGATTTATAAGCATTTTGCTTTGGGGCTATTTTAGATGAAATGGCTTCTACACCAATAATTAGTCCAGCTGAGGCGATGAAAGCTCTGTTTACTCGCAGCCATTTGTACGAATTCACGTTAAGTCGTAAAAATTTGATTACAGTGGGTCATGCTAAGACTCGTTTGGACATTTCCAAAGCATTGGCTAGGCTGTGTTGCTTCAAGCACTCCATTCTAAAACGTAACCAAATTCCAAACATTTCTTGGGGGAAAGCAATCGGTTCCTAAATCACCTTGATTTCACTGGGACTGCTATAGCCAGCACAGCCCCCGCGGCGGCTCCGGTATTTACTTGTGAATTGTACACCGCAGATGCTTCTTCAGCTCCTTCCTCTTCCTCCATGGGCGGTGCTTGCAGCTCCTTTACCACCTCTTCCAGTCCTACCATTTACTCTACCTCAGTCACCGACAGCAAGGCTATGCAAGTGGAGAGCTGCTCCTCAGCCGTGGGGGTAAGTACCCGAGGGGTAAGTGACCAGCAGATAACCAGTAACACAGCCCAGCAGCACCAGCCAACGCCGCGGCGCCACACAGTCCTGTACATCTCGCCACCACCCGAGGACCTGCTGGACAACAGTCGGATGTCCTGCCAGGATGAGGGCTGTGCGCTGGAGTCAGAACAGAGCTGCAGTATGTGGATGGAGGATTCACCCTCCAACTTCAGTAACATGAGTACCAGTTCCTACAATGATAACACTGAGGTGCCACGTAAATCACGCAAACGCAACCCAAAGCAGAGGCCAGGGATCAAACGCCGAGATTGTGAAGAGTCCAACATGGATATCTTTGATGCCGACAGTGCCAAAGCGCCTCACTATGTCCTTTCTCAACTCAGCACGGACAGCAAAGGCAACTCAAAAGCAGGAAATGGGTTGGTATCTGCTTTTTTTTTGTTTTGTTTTGTTTCTAAGAAAAAAAGTTCTATCTCCATATGTAAACACAAACTAATAAAAGTCCCCCTGTGCCCTGGCCAGTGTTCTGCTCAGGTTCTCACATAAACCCCCTCCCTTCTCTGCTGTCACCACCATGTCCTAGCCCAGGATAGGTTCTTTGCCCCTAAAGTTGTGACTGCCCCATCCCTGGAAGTGTCTAAGGCCAGGTTGGGTGGGGCTTGGAGCAACCTGGGACAGTGGAAGATGTCCCTGCCCATTTCAGGGCATGGAATTGAATGTCTTTAAAGTCCCTACCAACCCAAACCATTCCATGATTCTGTACTAAGTTCTCATTAGATTTGTTAATCTTTATTTAGAAGATAAAGCTAAACTTCCCTGCAGCAATTAGACACAGCACTGATGAGCTCATCTGTGTTCCTTAAGTGAAATTCCCAAAAGGCCACACAATTCCATTTATAAAATGGCAATGAAAATGTATTTAATAAGAAAGGCAGAGTGGAGTGGGTGCCCCTAAATTTGAATGGTTTTTTGCAGGATTTTATGTGAGGATTTCAGTCTTTTACTTCACCTGCTCCTGTTTGTCTCTTTATTTATCAAATAGAGAGAGGGACAGGAGTAGAAGTTAATGGTTAATGACTCCTTAGAATTTCTCATAATTTAAATTGACAGGTGCTTTACTTTTTTATGAAATGTTAAGACAACCAGGTTTTGTTTTTGCCTTGTGGATTCACTTCTGTATTTGATCTTTTCAGAAATAAATCTCTAGTACTGTTTCTCTCTGTGCTTCTGGGTCATGTGCGTGTGTCTGTGTGGGCACGCCTGGGTGGTGGCCTCTCATCTCCCACTTCACGCTCTTCACTAAATGCATTTCAGTAGCAGCTTACAGAGGAAAAATCCATCAGCTTGCAAGAGTGTGTTGATACATTTCTCTTTTTATTTCATTTTTTAACTTGTTGCTTCTTTAGAACTGAGATGGTCAAATGAATAAATTTGGCTCTTTTATTTCGGCCTTTTTTGTGGGGCAGGAGTGTGTTTTGATTTTACTTTTGTGTCTGTGCTTGCAGTACATTCTGACGTTCATCACAGCAACGGGGAATATTAAAATTTGACTGATGGCAAAGATGATGAACATCTCATATTCCAAAGGGAAAGAGCCTGGAGTCTGTGTTCCCAGGGTCAGTGCAGTTCCATACTTAAAATTTCACTGTGAGAAAGCGATTCCAAGAACCTTTCCTGAGTGTGATGGTCCTTCCCGGGCTCAGCAGGAGGAGTGGAGCTGGATGGGAACATTGGCTCTGCTTGGGGTCTTCTGGGGTCTCCACACGGCCACCACTCTGTCTTTGGCTGCTCTGGATTTCACCAGCCAAAATCGATGATAATAAAGTGAAGTACTAGTACCTGGTAGAGCCAGGGAGCTTGGAGTGACGGAAGAGCCCCCCCAGCTCCTGGGGGAGCAGGCTTGCCCTTGCATAGGGCAAGGCTTTATGGAAAGTCAGGAGCCGTGCAACTGCAGATGCGATCTCAGGGCACAAAAGGGAGATTTAGTAAACTGGAAGGAAACACGAGATCTCAGTCTAAGAACAGAACAAGGCTGTAACATCTCCAAAAACATTAGGGTGACCAGTGAACTGCCCTCGGTTCTGTGAGTGCAGAGAGGAGGAAGCAGAATTTTTCTCCTCCTGTTACACACAGGCCAGACTGAACTGGAGGAAAACTCTGAGGTACCAGAACTGTCCTTTGAAATAAACCCTCTGGGGTAAGAGGTGGCCAAGCTCTTAGAAAACTTCATTTTGCCATTGGAATATGGAGATCTGGCATTACAAACCTGGGTCCCTGTAGTGACTGGGGGTTTTAAACGTCCCAGCCTGGTGGAGTTCAGCCAAGGGAGTTTAGTTCCTTTTGGCTTTCAGAACAGAGCAGGGAGAGCAGCCATGCTCCGTGGGGAATGGAAACGGCTTTTGCCTCTAAAGAGACTTCTACACACTTGTCTTTAAAGGCCAGGAAGAGAAAGAATGTATTCCTGTGGAAATTTGGAATTTGTGAAAGCCTCTTTAGAAGGGATGAATTGATGGTGATTTAGGGCAGGGGCTCAGGTTTCCATGGCTTGGTCTCACTTTCACTTTCAGATCTGCCCTGGGAACAGCCCTGAGGGCAGGGCAGGACCAGGCCAGGCTTAACCCAGGACATCTGCTCCAATAGTCTTGGGATTGGCCTTTTTTTTTAAAAAAAAAAAGTGCTAAATTAGTGGAGACGTTGTCTGGTGACAGTTAAATTAGTAAATGTGTGTGTATGAAATGTTTTGTACAGGCATGAATATTAGCAATATGAATAAACTGAATTAAAAGGATGTATAAATTATAGATCTTTGTAATTTGAGAAGAAAGACCACCGAGTAGCTCTGGTGAAGGCTTTAAATTGCTCTCAGGTTTAGCTAATCTGATTGAAAGTAGTGATTAAGTTTCTAGAGGAAAGACTTTAAAATAATTGTGAGGCACATCTCTTTGCATAAATATCAATGTATAAAATATTAGTCTGTTGACTGTTAAGATAGTTGGGATTTATGGCTAAATTACTCCTGGAGAGGCTAAAACGAAGCATTTTGAGTGATAAAGGATTTAATTTTGGTGGCTGGCTCTCCAATGCTTCCCTTCAAAATTCAGCTGCACCCAGCCTCCCCTATTAGTTTATGGAGCTGGAGCTTCCTGGTGTGACAGGGTCAGAGTCAGCAATCCCTGTGGTGTCGATCCATGGAGTGTTGTCCTGAGCCAGGGTGTGCCCTGTGTCCCAGGCTTGGCGTTTGGAAGGAGGCCATGGTGTTGGCATGGCTGAACTTGCCCAGCATTCCTTTTCTTTTCCTGTGAGAAGCTGAGGTTTATTTTAAAATTCTGAGTAAGAAAAAAGAGCAGATACTGACTGAAAATTTATAAATGTGTTCCATGTAATTACTAGTCCATTGGAGGGTTGTCCTGACAAGAAGGTAGACAGTGATTGTCTAACGAGCTTGTATTTCATTAGTTTTCCCTTAACTTATACGGAAGCAAAGAGTGTAGTGGTGTTAATTACAGTTTACTTAGTGTATCACAGGTTTTTCATGTGCTGCACTGAAGGACAATTTTGTCTCTTTTCTCGAAGGGATGTTTTTGCATAGCATATTTGTGTTTTTAAGCAGCCTGTGTGACTACACCAAGCAGAGTAATCAGGACTCTTTGGCAGGGAGTTGGTTTTCTTTTAAGATGGTATTACTGTTCCCTTGCAGGGTTTGATACCAGTTTTGGTCTAGATCCTGCCTCTCTTTGGTGGTTGATGATGATTGTGGAAGGCAGCCATGGCCCCGGCTGGGCTCAGCTGGGTGAGCAGGGGGAGGCTCACTGGGCTGTGCACAGTGAAGTGGTTAACCTTCAAGGACAGAAAAATGGGAATGGAAATCATCCAAAGCACTGACCTCTGTCCGTTTTAACCATTTGTTATGTGTATTTGGAGGGTTTTGGAAGGCTCAATGGAAATAAGAGTGTGACAAATAGGGCTGTTGCCATAGGCAAAGGGTAACGGTTTCAAACTAAAAGAGGGTTGATTTTGAGTAAGAAAAGGAAGAAGTTTTTTACAAAAAAAAATAGTGATGAGGCCCTGGCACAGGCTGCCCAGAGAAGCTGTGGCTGCCCCATCCCTGGAAGTGCCCAACACTTGGAGCAACCTGGGATAGTGGAAAGTGTCCCTGCCCATGGCAGGGGGCAGATCTGGATGGGCTTTAAAGGTCCCTTCCAACCAAAACTGTTCTATAATTCCATGACTTTCAGGGTTATGAGATGTGGTGGAATGAGGGGGGGGCAAAGTGCCTGACCTTCCCCGGGACAGGAGAAGGCCTTTCCATAGGGTCAGGGGGGAATGACTGGGAGGTAGACTGTGTCCTTGTGCTGCTCCTTGCACAGTAGAAGATTTGGGAAAGGTGCTGATCCCATTTTGTTAGTGTAAATCATTGGGAAGAAAGCTGGGGTACCCCAGCTCCAGTTCAGTGAGAACCTCAGGCAGTGCCAAAGCTCCCAGTAAATGAATTTGAAGAAAAAGCATTTTTTACCCTTTTTGAGAAGGAAAAAATACCGGGTAAATTACTTCTGTAGATTGCACATTGAAACAGGATTTGTTTTTTAAGCAATTCACACCTGTTATTTGAAGCTGCCTTCTTCCCAGGCATTAGCTATTAGAAACCACTCTTTGGCAGTAAAATGAGTGTAACATTTGCCGGTACCCTGTGCCGTGGCACGTTCACATTTCCCAGTGTGAAAGGAGTTTATTGGACTTGAGGTTCATGATCAAATCCTGGCCTGTGTAGGATCAAGAGTTATTTCCCATTGCACTTTAAAGGGAACACAAGATGGCTCATCTGCTGTTAAGACTTTGAAGGGCTCCTTCATCCTGGTTTTAATTATGGAACTGAGCACAAGACACATGTCCTACGAAGTGCACCTGGAAAGAAAGGCCTTGTGCATACAGTGATTTAACTGTGGTGCAATTACATCAGAACTTTCTCAATAATTGACTGGGTTTCAACAATCTGTTTTGACAGAAATCAGATTTGGAGTTTGCATGGATATGCAAGTGAAAGCAAAGACAGGCATGAGGCTGTTTTCCTGGTTAAAGAAGTACCATTTAACCTTAAATCCATTCAGTGTGTGTGGACATGTATGTGTTTGTTACAGCAGTGCAACAGTTTGTTCAGGCTGTATCATAGACAATGAAAAAGCAGGTTATGAGTTGCCTTCTGTTTGTTAACATCGTTTAATGCTAATTGCTTTTCCCTTCCTTTTTATTTGCTCTCTGAGAAGCAGTTCCCATGTGCCCTGGATGGAGGAGGCAGGGAAGCACCGTTCCTCTTCATCCTGCAGGTTTCCTTTGCTGTCAGAGAATTCCAAAGTTGGCTCTCAACTACAAATCTTCCATCCATTAATAGACACTCTTTGTCTTTTTAGCTTTTCTGTGATTTGGTTTGTTTTAATTGGGGAGCTGTTTTTAACATCTTCTTGATGGTCTGCTTTGACTTCCCAGAGCATCAGAGAACCAGAAGGGAGGTGGAGGGAAGAAGACCCCAATGTTGTGTGGTCAGTATCCAACTAAGAGTGAGGGGAAGGAGCTGAAGATTGTGGTGCAGCCAGAGACCCAGCACAGGGCTCGTTATCTGACCGAGGGCAGCCGGGGCTCTGTGAAGGATCGGACACAGCAGGGCTTTCCCACCGTGAAGGTAGGCTGGGGGCATGGGCACACTCTTCCCAGGGATGCTCTAATGGAATGGGAACAGCTTCAGTTCAAACAGGCCTCCAGTCTCTGTTTTTAGAGGGAAGGAAGGAGACTTTGCAGTCTCTCTGCTGTAGAGACCATACTGGGTCTCTTGCAGGCCACAAAAGGTCTTATTGGCATCACAGAGCTACAGGAGGAGGGAAGCTTTACGTCAAGGCAGTGGTTCCTAAGCAGTTCTCAAACCAAACTAATGTACTGGGTCCACAAAGAAATGTTTGTTTGTGATACAACCCTTACATTTGTGCTGGCCACTACTGACAGAATATAGAAGTAGACTTATCTTCAAAGGCCTGTTCAGCAGTGTTAGAAACCCCACCAGCCCTTCACTCAGCCCTCCTGAGTAATGCACAACTCTAATAAAGTTTCACAAGAAAAGAATCCTTTCATATTGGCCTGTTGCTATGGGGATTTAGTTCTCATTTATGTGGATTTTCTTAATGGGCCTTTGTTCATCTGAATTTCCTTTTAATTCCTTTCCCAGTTACCCTTTAGCACCCATCAGTGAAAATTCTGTTTGGAAGAGTCTCGTGTTACTGAATTCCTGGAAGTTCCAGTTTGCTTTACCAGTAGGCAGACGAGTTCATACCCTGCAGATAAAACTCTGCCAGGACTGCACAGGCAAATGAGTCAGTGAATCTTCAGGAAGTCTGAGCTAGTGGGAAAAAAATATGTTAAGGACAAGAGGGCTTTTAGTTCTGTTCATGGGGTTTAAAGATGGGGAGGAATAGTGTAAAAATGTTGGTACTTCAGAGATGTGGTGCTTGGGAGCATTGGTCTTGCACGGACTGAGGGCAGAAGCAAGTGCTGTGGCCATTGAAATAAAACTGTTCTTGATGGCTTAGAACTTGAGTTCCATAATCAACATGCAACATTAAAACGGTGTAAGCAAACCTTAATCAAGTGACTGGCTGTTGAGCCCTTTGTTGTACCTGTGATTCCTGTTGGGAGCCTGTTCTGGGCCCCCTCCAGACATCTTTTGGCTTTGCCCGTCTGTAACACTCACATTTGGTATTTGTTCCTCCTGAACACGAGGAGCACACAATCATTTTATCAGTATTCGCTGATTTATTTATTTTTTTGTTTATTCAGACTTGGTAACAACTGCAGAACTACGTTTTCTGCGTGTGTTAGGGACTAATCCCCCAAGAGATCCTTCAGAGGATTCTGCACTCATTTGCATCTCCTTACCAGTAAAAATGGAACTTCTTTCTGCGGGTGTTCCCTGGCCTTCCAGGCCTGGGACAAAAGACAACACCATCACCCAGAAATCCTTGAGCAACAAATGTGTTGTAGTGAAAATGTTAAAATACTCATTTTATCTCCTGCTAGAATGCTCTGACAAAGAATTTCCATCTTTGGCCTGGGAATGTGGCAGCAATCTAGAGTTTCTTTTAACTTAAGAGTCTTTCTTAACTATTTCATAAATAGAAGGAGAGGTTCCTTTGAGATGCAATGTCCAGGTTTACTTCAGAATTTCTTTTTCTTCAGAGTATTTTTAGTCTTTGGCACCACAGTGGGATCCTGCTAATAAAAGAAGCATTAAAAGGACACAAACCATTTCATGAATGTATTTTTCACTGAAATGTCCTGGAATAATCATGGCTTTCACACAGGATTGGAGAAGGATGTTAAAATGCCTGACCTGCTTTTATTTATGAAGTGCTTCAGTGAACCTGGACACTGCTCATAAACTTTAAGTAGGAGATGTCAAGTTAGCATTTTTAATTTTTGTTTTGCTGTTTCAAGGAAAGTTGGGTTTGTGTGGTTGGATTGCTCCATTCTTACCTCTGCTTCCCCTTCATCCTGTTCTGAGTCTTCCAGTGGTTTTGCAGGTGTTGGGCAATTTTAATCTGGTTTCACAAGGACTTCAGTGTGCATCTGGTGTGAAAGTGGGATCTTGAAATGCCAGTGATTAACAAGCATGCACGTATTGACCAACAAATTCTCATCACTTTTGGAAGCAGCCCCAGCATATGTTCCCTTTTCTAGGCTGACTGGTGGAGTAGATACTGTGGTGGGAGAGGAGAATCCTGGGAGGAAACAGGGGAATAGTCACGGCTGGGCTGAGAGTGAGGGGTCGTAAGAGGCACAAGAATTGTGGTTGTGATAATTCTGTCTGAAGGTAGATAGGATTCAAGGTGGTTTCAAACCAAAATATTAACATTAATAATTAAAGAAATCACTCCCTGTCAATTAACCACTGACCTGTTTCAGCTGGAGGGTCACAACGAGCCGGTGGTGCTGCAGGTGTTTGTGGGGAATGACTCTGGGCGCGTGAAGCCACATGGGTTCTACCAGGCTTGCAGAGTCACTGGGAGAAATACCACCCCCTGCAAGGAGGTGGACATAGAGGGGACCACAGTCATCGAGGTCGGGCTGGACCCAAGCAACAACATGACACTGGCGTGAGTAGCTTGTTTTATAAGTATTTTCCTTTAGTAGCTTGGCTTTGGGAACCGATTTCCTTTTTCTGTTGGATGGGTTGGTAGTTAAAGGGTGAACATCTTGACACACACCAGGCACTAAGTGAGGCCACGTGAAGAGAAAAGCTTAGAAATCTCAGTTTGTTACACTTCATGCTTAGTCTGCTCCTCCTTAGACTTTATCAGTTAACTTTGTTAGGTTGGTTTCATGGCCTCATTGATCAATAATGTGCATATTCAAGCATTAGGTGAAGTGTAACCATCACTGGTTCTGCTGGTTGATTGGCTTTGAACAAGTAGAGAATTGCTGCTTGGAGGAGGGAAGGAGAATACTGGGCCCAAAAAACTGAGAATTGTGGATAGTGAAGCAAAACTCTGGCTTTTCTGCTCTCTTGCTTTGCTGGTTTTGCCCACCCTGACAGAGTTGGTGTGGTCCAGCATGGTCAGGGTTTGGAGCCAGGATACAGGTGCCTGGGGACTGTGTGGCCCCTGGGAAGGGATGTGCTGGCTCATGGCATTGGGTCACTGCAGGAGATTTTGAGAAGTGGCCTCATCTGCCTCTGTGGTTTTTCTGTATTTTTTGATGGGTCTGTGGTTGAAAGCTGCCACTCTGCACCTGGAAACTTGTCTCGTATCAAGAGAAGAAACCTTTATTCAATTTACAGTGTCCACTTCCTAAGCAGGACAATGCAGTCTGCAGATAGACTGAGCCAGTTTGATTTTCTTCTAGTAAAAAATGTATTCCCCTAAGTTTGGAAACTGCCTCTTAGAGAGTAATTTTATAATTTTCCTCAGGTCTTAATCATAGAATTATAGACTTGTTAAGGTCGGAAAAGACCTTTAAGGTCATCAAATCCAACCATATAAAGTACAGCGATACCAGAAAGATGAGTTGGAATTATCTATAAAGAAAAGGTTTGCCTAGGCTGTTTTTCGTGGTATCATGGTGTCTCTCAAGAAAATATGCTGATGTTTCAGTGCTGCTGCAGCACCTCTGTTGAAGGTAATGCCAGTGGCACTGCCTGAACCACACTGTCCCCTCCTCTCTGCTCCTCAGCTCTTGCTTGAAATTGGTTGTACTCAGATATCAGGTGGTCTCTGCACTTTTTGGACATAGAGCCCTAAATCCTGATTGAATTACAAAATATTCTTCTTTTCAACACATCAGGGTGTGTTTTTGTTTGGGGTTTTTTGTTTGGTTTTTTTTGGGCTGTTTTTTGCTTGCAATCTTTTTGCATGGAGCATTTGTCTCTGAAAGCCAGCACTGCTTTCACGTGGCCTGTACGTTTCCCCTAGGACCACACTTATGGTAGGACATATCTGTCACTTCCAAGCCCCATTGAACATAAAAAACAATATGACTACAGTAAGTTTTCTTCTACTCCTGCTTTCTTTAAGTGAACGGAGAATATTTTGTAGCAATAATTCTACAAGCCCAGATCTTGCCCTAGGGATGGAAGAATGAAGAGCTGTGATTCTAAATTGAATGCTTACCAGAATTATATTGCATTTTCTATTTTATTCATGCTTTCATATGCTGTTCTCCTGTGATTCATCATCCAAATTATTCAGGGTTGAACCAAAAAAGGAGAAAGGTCGTAGAGAGATTTCATGTAAATAAAAAAATCTAATAACACTTCAGTAATTACCTCAAGACTTTTGACTTTGTGGCTTATGGAACTCCTTGATAGATTATTAAAGATACTGAACTTACTAAACTGTTAAACTCTGTACTATTCTGTGTTATTAGGGTTGATTGTGTGGGAATCCTGAAGCTGAGGAATGCTGATGTTGAAGCCAGGATAGGGATTGCTGGGTCCAAGAAGAAAAGCACACGCGCTCGGCTGGTCTTTCGTGTCAACATCACGCGCAAGGATGGCTCCACTCTGACCCTGCAGACGCCTTCTTCCCCCATTCTGTGCAGTGAGTAGGAACCAAAGCCCTGGTGTTGGGACCGTCTGGGGCTTAGTGTAATTTCCTCATGGCAAGGGTGGGCAGGCATTGGAAAGGGCTCCACCACCAGGGAGGTTTGGAGTCCCCACCCTGGAGGTGTTAAGGGAACAACTGGACTTGGCTCTGGGCTGGGTGACAAGGGGGGAATTGGGCACAGGGTGGACTCTGTGGACTGGATGGAAGGGCTTTTCCAACCTAAACGACTCTCTGATTCTATGCCTCTGGGGAAAAAGAACACCTCATCAATCAGTGATTATTTCAGAATTGCTGTAGCTAAGATCACATAGATTGATTTTAACATTAGTTGAAATTATTGACCAGTATTTAAAAAGTTATACATTTATGCTCTTCAATTAAATGTATCTATGCCTCTTAAAATTCCACAATTCTTGTCACGATTGCTTTGAATACTGACTTTTTGATACAACTTTTAATCTCTTTTGTATTGTCACATTCATCCGTCAGCTTTCAGAGCTAGAAAGGACTTGCAGTAAGTCATCAGGCCTGGCTCTCTGAGCTGCGGTCCTTGGATGGGCCAGAGGCTCAATCTGTTCTGGTTCAGTGCGAGAACAAACCTTCAATAGCTCTTTATTGAAATGCTCTGTTTAACACAAGCACAGATGGCTGCCTTGGCTGGGGAGGTTCCACTGACCAGTGGGGAAAAGGGAATCACAGAACCATGGAATGGTTTGGATGGGAAGGGATCTTAAAGCTCATCTCGTTTCATGCCCCCACCATTTTCTTAAAAAGTCCAAACATTACTATTGTCAGCAGAAGCTGAGAGTCTGAGGTGACACATTTAGAGATTGATTTTAAAATAGGCTATTTAGCTAAAAAAAAGCTGTATTTGATGCAGTAAAGAGTAAATTGGTTTAGGTTTTGGCAAGCTGGGGTTTGGTCCCTTGCCTAGAAAATCTTCTTAATTGTGTAAGTTGCTAAGGGATTGCCCAGGAATTTTATATGCTGTAAGTCTAAAACAAAGCAACAGAATACTCTGGTCAGACTTATGTCTTTGGAGAATATGTGGGTAACGCTGATCATGCTGTGAGGGTTGAGAGGGGAATTCCTGAGGCTCTTTCCAGGACTCTGTGCTTCTGTCATACCTTATGCTGAAGTTATGGTGACTTGGCCAACCCAGAAGTGCTGGCACATCTCTACAGGCTGATCAAAATGGCATAAAATTATGTTGTTTACTAAGTTACTTGTTCATTTAAATCATCTCCTCAAGCACTTCACACCGGGTTTGTTTGCTGCATATACCTTACTACAGATGTGTGCTGTACCTTCTCAACAAGGTTGCATTTTCCCTCATCAGAGCCTGTTTACATTGTCTTTTATAACTAATAATGTTCCTGAAACCACAGAAAAGGCATTAAGTAGCTGCAGGCTCTTTATTTAAGGCCTGTGTTTTAAATAGGCTTTGTTAACTTGTTAGCAAACCTAAATGCAGTTACTCTTTTCATGTGCCTTGAGCATATTCAGTTGTTGTGTAATGGTTGCCTGGGAACCCTCTGCGAGAGTTGCAGAGAAATCCTTTCTGAAAGGTCATTAAATAATTTGGAGTGGTACAGGATGTATGTTGTGCTGTGTAGTAAGCCCAGAGAATATTGTTATTAAACACTCAAAGTGGGCCATGCAAGAACAGAGCACGAGTCCGAGCATGTGCCCCGGGCTTTGTTGGGAGTGGGAAAGGTGGCTGGGGAGCCTTTGGTACAAACTGCAAAGATTTTATGTGAAGTGTGTCAAAACATGTTATTTTAAAATGTATGTCTGTATAAATTGTCTGCAGTGCCAATTTGCATCTAACACGACGTGGTCTTATGTGGTTTAGCTTTTCAGAAGAATAGAAATGGTTTGCAGCAAAGGCAGTTTGTGATAAGTGTTACATCTGTTGTCATCCGAATGGCTGGCACAGAGGTGTCCAGGGATGTGTGTCTGTAAATCACAACATCTTGCTTATTTATTGGATATAAATTGCTAAAATCCCCAACTACAGGGGTGTGACTCCTGCAAGAGTTTGGAAGGGACCTTAAAGCCCACCCAGTTCCTGCCCCTACTGTGGGCAGGGACACCTCCCACCAGACCAGGCTGCTCCAAGCCCTGGGTTCTTGCACCAACCAGAAAACTTAGGTCATGTAAAAAAAGAAATGTGTAAAAACCCCCCAGCTAAGAGGGAAATTACCACTTCTTCCCTTTTGCAGAGCAGAACAAATTAAGCTTCAAAAACTCCTAAATTTTTATGACCTTAAGGCTGAATTTGCAGCAGTGGGGAGGTTTCAGGTGTGGCTGAGAGCAAAGGTCTCTGTTTGTTGGTCTCTGTCTGTGCCAGGGAGTTACAGAACCATTGTCTCTGCTGAGCACTTGTTGAGCGTTGCCTCCAACACTGGAAGTTTCATTTAGAAGATTTAATAAATGCAGGAGAGAAAGGAAAATATTATTAGTGGATCATTGACCTAAGTGTGATTTTTGTGAGGTCATTACATTTAGTGAGGAAATAATAAAAATGGTTATCTTCTGGAGAGTTTGTCATGGATGATGTAGTGAAGGAGAAAGATCAGGAATTACTTCGTTCTTTCCTTCATAATCCTGTAAGTGAAAGTGGTTTGTTTGAATGTCAGTTTTTCTGGATTTCAAACTCTGTTTTTTCCCTTGCAGCTCAGCCAGCGGGAGTTCCAGAGATCCTGAAGAAAAGTCTCCACAGCTGTTCAGTGAAGGGTGAAGAGGAGGTTTTTCTGATTGGCAAGAACTTCCTAAAGGGAACAAAAGTGATTTTCCAGGAGAATGTTTCTGGTTAGTGTGAGAGCAGTACTGGCTCGGGGTGCTGAGTGTGGGGTTGAGGTTCCATGCCTAATAAAGCTCAGTGGTGGAGAGCAAACTGAGGAGCAGAACCAAAGGCACAAAAGTAAACTTCTCTATGGGATGTACAATTAATTATGCTTTTTAATTTTCATTTAGATGAGAATTCTTGGAAGGCAGAAGCTGAAATAGACATGGAATTATTTCATCAGGTACTTCTCTATTGTTATTATTACTACTACTATTATTACTATTCTTATTGCTGCTACTACTACTATTACTATTATTATTGTAATATTTTTAACTATAAGATGCTCTGACTCTGTTTCCAGAGGAAAATCAGTCAAACCATTCCCTCTTTCTGTGCCTTTCTAGAAATAATATCCTTTTTCTTCACTTAAGGTCTACAGTGAGTCTGGCAGAGTATAATTTTGGATTTAGACAGGTATAATTGTTCCCTTTTTAATTGAGAAGTTGTGTACCACAGTTTGGTGAGCAGCTCTTTGCCCTTACATACAATGGAATTAAAATGCCTAGTTCAATTTTCCCAGCAGTTTTCCTAAGGACACATTCAGTTACTACTGAGTGGAAATAGACTGTGTACACACCAGACTCTTTATACCTGGCTGAATTTCTGTTCCACTCTGAGATGTTTTACAGAATACTTATTTATTCTGTTTGACACAACTGAAGACAACAGTCTTTATGGACTGTTGGGCTGAAATTGGAGAACTATGAGATGCAGATGATATCAAGTGAGTGCCATCCTGCTGCTGCCTCCAAAGGCAGAATCCCACACATGCATTTCCCCCAATGCCTTTGGGTTTTTATGGTGGTATATCAATCTACTTCTCTCTTTTGATGGTCGTAAATGCAACTACGTTTAGTAATAATAAAATGTGATTTTTTCCAATTATTTTTGCCTTGCAGAATCACCTTATTGTGAAGGTGCCACCATATCACGACCAGCAAATAACCTCAGCTGTTTCTGTGGGAATATACGTGGTGACCAACGCGGGGAGATCTCACGATGTGCAGCCCTTTACCTACACTCCAGACCCAGGTGTGTGACACACAGGCTGGCCAGAGATGGGCTTTTCACCTGCTCAGTTCTGATGACAGTGTTTAATCCATGCCACGGCAGTGTTAAGTATCGGGGATCTTTGCACACTCCTCTTGATGGGAGGTTTGCTCTGTTAATAGTAAAACCTAAGGGCTTTACTGGTCTCATTTATGTGGTAAATATCTCAAATTCCAGCTGCATGGAGACAGCTGTTCTTTTACAGAAGCATCCATTTCTAGTTTAAGAATCAAAATGAAGCTGAACAGGAAAAAACTAGACACATTCCATACAGTGCATCAAATAAAGAAATCCCACCAAGCTTTATCCTGAGGAAAGCTGCTCTTTGCCCACCTCACATATTGTTGTTTATTTATCTATATCACAGTACAGAGGGCAAGGGTTTGTGGGTTTCAAAGAACCTGAATTTTTTTAAGCTATAAGTAACTGTTTTGGTTCGCTTTGTTTGGTTTTGGCTTGTTTGCTGATTTAACATAGGAAGTTCTCAATGTGTTTTGTCTCAGCAGCTGGGACTCTGAATGTTAATGTGAAGAAGGAAATCTCCAGCCCAGCCCAACATTGTTCTTTTGAAGAGGCTATAAAAGGTACTAAATTGATTCTTATCAGTGTTGTTAATAATTTAACTCAAAATTCTTGCCCAAATTTGGAGCAATGAATCAGACATCCTGTGATAAGTCTGTGCTTATAAAGTCTGTCCCTGTTCTTACAGGGAGGTTTGTTTTCTGATTCTGAATATTTTACTTTATGACAGTATTCCTTTAAGTATATTTTAATGAGTGGATATAGAATAAAAACTCTGCAAAAAATAATATTAAATATCTTTTTCATGCCTCAGGCCCTGCAGTGTAGTCTTTATTTAGTATGTTTGCAAGTGAAGAAGAAAAAAGCAATCCTGAGATGGCAGTTAATCCAAAGGATTTAGAAACTGTGTAGTGTTAGTTTAAGCAAAATCACACCTAGAAGTAGTAGTGGAGAAGGACTGAGCACTGAAAAACACATGTGACAACTGGGTGTTTTTCAGAAACTGTGTTTTTATAGGTTTTGTGACACTGCTTTCAGTCGGTCTAGTTAAAAATGTTAATTCTGGGAATTTCTACTTAGTCCCTTCAGTGAGGATTTTTTCCTGACAATTCTGTCCATGCAAAGTTTGTCGTTTCCATCCAAGGAAACAGGTTTTAGATTTACCTGGGGTTTTTTAAAGTGTGAATTGATCCTTCTCATACTGAAATAGAGGGAGGAAATGTCTCTTAGTTGCCTGTTAAGACTCTGGTGGTGCACAGACATGACTGGAAATTTCCACAGCCTGCTCTGGAAAAGCAGGTTGAAGGTGAGCAGTGTGATCCCAGGTGTGATAGGAATCCGTGGCTGCAGGTGAGACCCATGGAGCTCGTGTTTGAAGTTAAGAGCTTGGCCTTGGCAGGGATAGATTTACAAGTTGACTTTACAACTTGTTAGAGAGGATAATACAAGATATGATGAGTTTAAACCTGCAGAGAATAATTGAAGGAGAAATATGCAAAAATATGCAGGGCAGCGAAACAACCTGGTAAGAGGACTGGTGAGATTTCTGGTAGCCAGATTGAAAAGAGTAGGAAAATAATAATGAATGTACAGGGTAAGCCTGACATCCATCTAATTTACTGTGGAGGCTTCACTGAGGAAAGATCCCAACTGCTCCAGAACAGCTGCTGCTGCACAGAACACAACATGCTATTTCTGTTCCTTCATATCCTCATTTAATTTATGCAATAAATCTGAATTTGCCCTTTCATGTGGATTTCTGCTGCCAGCTCTGTTGTGATAGTTCATTCCTGTACCTGTGCTGCTCCAGGCTGATCATGAACCAGAAGTCCAACAGTTTCATGTGCTTTACATACTTTGTCCCTGCTCTGCCCTTCCCTACTGCACAGACATCTGCAGATATTTTACTGCTGTGTTATTGTAGGGTTTAAATTGGGTTAAAGCATGGAGATCTGTTGCTTTACATTGAGGATTAATTCCTTAATTTGCTTAAAAGGACTTACGGAACGATGGTTTTTGCATGCTTTCCTGTTGGTTTGGTTTAAGCTCCATTTCAGCAGTATTTGAAATTAGAAATGTTAATTTCTTTACAGCAAAGATCTGAGATAGCTTATGTAATTCTTTTATTGGATTGGGAAGAATTATTGGTAATGTTCAGGTTGGACAGGGCTTGGAGCATTCTGGTTCAGTGGAAGGTGTCCCTGCCCATGGCAGGGGGGTGGAACTGGATGCCTCTGAGGTCCCTTCCAACTCAAACCATTCATTGGTTCTGTGGGATTAAAACTGAAGTGTTCTAATGCCTTTTAAGAAGCCGCTTTCTACTTAAAAAGTAAAAAAAATAGGCACTGCAAAGGCAAATAACTTGCTGCAGAGCTGACGTACAGATTTGTCAAGTTTTTGCTTGATTAGTCCTTTAACAGAGTAAAATTATGGTCTGAATGCTTTGAGCACTGCCATGGTGTTAGCTGAGAACAGACATTTTTCAAAGGGAGATAGAGAAGTTGTACAATTAAAGTGAAATTATAATTTGAGGAGAGATGTCTGAAGCTTTTCTGTTTGGAGTTGGAACGGTGGGTGGCTGCTCTGGTCTAGAAAGATATCAAATGGAAGAAAACTGAAACTGTGGCATTGCTGTTAGTCTTAAAAATCACCTTTGAAGGTTTTCCAGGATTATTTGAAGTATTCAAGTGTTTGGAATGATCTCTGTGCATATCAGCATCTTGCCTGAGGATGAGAGAGCTGTTGTGGTGGGGCTGAAATGGGAGCAGAGCAGCACCAGAGCCCAGCTCTATGCAGGGTGGGTCGTGACCTTCCATTGCCCCCTTCTCTTTTTATTTGTTGCTGCAGCAGTGAAGGCCACGGGCTGTAACCTGGAGAAGGTGAACATTCTTCCTAGTGCCTTGATAACTCCACTCATGCCAAGCAGTATGATCAAGAACGAAGATGTGGCTCCAATGGAAGTAAGTGCAGAAAAACGTTCTCCTCCCACGTTCCAGGTGAGTTTGATTGGGGCCTGAGAACAGCAGCTTTGAGAGTCTGAGTTACATCTACCCCTTGGTCCATGCTTTAATAGTGGAGAAGGGTAATACATGGGGAAAATGCCATGTCCAGGATCAGTCTGGGCAAAACACGGTCACAGAGCATGAGTGAAACAACAGACAGTTTCCTTAGGTAACTCACCTGGCTCCTGCACCCAGACATTGATTGGTTAATGACTCTATGATGATGTTTTTTGTCCTGTGACACGCAGCTAGTAAATTACTGTAAAAATATTCTTTAATCAGTTCCTGGCATTGCTTTCTTTAAATTGTGCCTTGACTCCATCCTTGAAGTGGCGTTCGCACTGGTAATCATTTGCTTGCTGGTTTGGGTGTGTCTGGAGAGCTACACAGCTGTCACATCTCCCTCTGATCTTCCCTGGACATAAGGGATTGAGGGAAATTGTATCAGCATCACCCAAATAAATTTATACATTTCCCAATGTCTTTCTCTTTTCAGGCTTCAAATGTGGTTGGACCAACTCAACAGACATTGGAAAACAGCATGTCTGGCATATCAACTTCTGCTTCCCATTTACCTTCTGAAAGTGAAAACCAGCAGCAAATCCAGCCCAAGGTGTACAACCCAGAGCCCCTGACCACAATCCAGACCCAGGACATTTCCCAGCCCGGCAGCTTCTCAGCAGTGTCCACTCCGGGCCAGCTGCAGAACAGCGACGCATTACTGCAGCAGGCTGCCCAGTTCCAAACGAGGGATTCCCAGACCAGGGAGGTGCTGCAGTCGGATGGCACAGTAGTGACTCTGTCACAGTTGACTGATGCATCACAGCAGCAACAGTCCACACTCTCAGAGCCAGCACAGGCCTTGCAGCAGCAGATTTCATCAAGTATCTTCTCATCAGCCAGCAGCGTGAGTCAGTTACAGAACACGATACAGCAGCTCCAGGCTGGCAATTTTCCGACCAACACTGCTACTGGCAGCAATAGGAATGTTGACTTGGTGCAGCAGGTTTTGGAAGCTCAGCAGCAGTTATCTTCCGTTTTGTTCTCTGGTTCAGACAGCAGTGAGGATGTCCAAGATCAGCTGAACGCAGATATCTTTCAGCAGGTTAGCCAGATCCAGAATAGTGTAAATCCTGGGATATTTTCCTCCTCAGACACAGCTGTCCATTCCAGAGCGGAGAACCTTTTGCCTGGACGAGCCGAGAACGTTCACTCCCAGGCCGAGAATGCTCTGTCCACGCCCCAGCAGCAGCAGCAGCAGCAGGCAATGGAGACGTCGGCCGCGATGGTGATCGGGATCCAGCAGAACATGTGCCCGGCGGCCACACCAATGCAGTCGGATTTGTTCTCCTCCACAACCTCGGGGAATGGAGCCCTCCAGCAGTCCCCGGTGTACCAGCAGGCTTCTCATATGATGAGTGGGTTATCAGCTAATGAGGACATGCAAATGCAGTGTGAATTATTCTCCTCGTCCCCCAGTGTCTCGGGGAGCGAGGCGGCCGCCCCTGCTCAGCAGCAGGTCTCCAACAATGGCCCTGCCATGTTCCAGGCATCCAGTTCTGCAGATGGAGAAGAGGCATCGGGGCAGAGTAAACAGATGCAGAGCTCTGTGTTTCAAACCATGGTTCAGATGCAGCACAGTGGGGAAAGTCAGTCCCAGGTTAATCTCTTCTCATCTACAAAAACCATGATGAGTGTCCAGGCGAGTGGGACTCAGCAGCAAGGGGGGAGCCTGTTCCAGCAAAGCGGGGAAATGATGTCAATCCAGTCAGGAAGCTTCATGCAGCAGTCTCCACACTCACAGGCTCAGCTTTTCCACTCCCAGAATCCTATTGGTGATACTCAGAATATATCCCAGGAAGCACAAGGCTCTCTTTTTCATAGCTCAAATTCCATTGTCCACAACCAGACCAACACTAACTCCTCTGACCAACTGCAGCCTCCGATGTTCCACTCTCAGAATGCCATGGGTGTCTTGCAGAGCTCCTCAGTTCCCCAAGACCAGCAGTCTGCCAACATGTTCCTCTCCCAGAGTTCCATGAGCAACCCTGCCACTCAGGAAGAACAGATGTCATTCTTTACAAGCCCAAATTCCATTTCTTCTCTTCAGACAGCAACAAACACTGAACAGCAGACTTCTTTCCAGCAGCAGACCCAGATATCTCATATACAGAGTTCCATGCTTCCCCAGGAGCAGCCCCAGACACAGCCTGCTCAACAGGGTTTGTTTCAGTCTCAAGTGTCATTGGGCTCCATCCAGTCCAGCTCCATTCCTCAGAACCAACAAGGAGCCATCTTCCAACCTCAGCATTCGATCGTTGCTATCCAGAGCAGTCCTCCAGCTCAAGAACAGCAGCAGCAGCAGCAGCAGAACATGATGTTCAGCAATCAAAATGCAATGAGTACCATGGCCTCTCAAAAGCAGAACATGATTTTCAACCCTAATCAAAACCCAGTTACCAATCAGGAGCAACAAGGCCAGTCCATTTTCCATCCACAGACGAACATGGCATCAATGAACCAGGACCAGCAGCCCATGCAATTCCAGAGTCAGACCACAGTGTCTTCTCTCCAAAATCCTGGCTCCAACCAGGCTGAAGCACAGCAGCCAACCATCTTCCATAACTCGCCTCAGATTCAGCTGGTCCAAGGGTCCCCAAGTTCTCAAGAGCAACAAGTCACTCTGTTCATCTCCTCAGCTTCCATGTCTGCCCTGCAGAACAGCATGAGCCAGCCGGAGCTGCAGCAGTCTCCCATGTACTCCTCCCAGAACAGCATGGCCGGAATGCCAGGAACTGCCTCTCCTCCCCAGCAACAGGCTCCTTTGTTCCACAGCACAGCGGGAGGTGCCATGAACCAGCTGCAGAATTCCCCTGCGTCATCCCAGCAGACATCAGGAATATTCCTGTTTGGCATCCAAAACAGTAAGTGATAAGTGCCCCGTGCTGAGCTTGCAATTTGGAAGAGATTCTCATAGAACCATAGATAGGTTGGGTGGGAGGGGACATTGAAAATCATCTTGTTCCACACCCTTGCCATAGGCAAGGACACCTTCCACTAGCCCAGGTTGCTCCAAGCCCCGTCCCACCTGGCCTTGGGCACTTCCAGGGATGGGGCAGTCACAGTTTCTCTGGGAAATCTGTGCCCAGGCCTCACCAGCCTCACAGGGAAGCATCTGTCCCTAATGTCTAATCTAGGAGCGACTGTGCTCTTTTAAGAGAGCTTTTTTCCTGCTGGATTTGGTTTTCGCAATATAAGTGTTGGCTTTGTCCACATGCTGTTGAAGGAAAACAAGGATTTTGGAAGCTCTGTAGTCCAGAAAAGAGTCTGTTAAAGTGTATTTAGCTGTACAAACCTGCAGTTTCCCCTTTCCTCCCTCTGGATCTAGCTTCCATGACAAGCTCTGTGGGATGTAGATCCTTTCTTTGTAAAAGTCTGTGGGTACCCGTGGAGCCCCAGAAGCAAGAGGTGCAGGTGATGATGGTTACCACAGGTCGTAGCAGCTCTCCGCGGTCGCACCCGAGCATGTGCTTTGCTGGGTGAGCTCTTGGGCTCACCCTCACTGACGTGTTTCTGTGTTCCCCTTGCTGCCCCCAGACTGTGGCCAGCTGCTCACCTCGGGGCCAGCCGCTCTGCCAGAGGAGCTGATGGCCATGGGCCAGCCGGGGCAGCCCCAGGGCGAGGGGCAGGCGGCGGTGCCCGCGCTCCTGTCCCAGCAGATCTCAGAGCCGGCGCCGCTGCCCCCGGCCATGGCACCCAGCCAGAACATGGAGAAAATCGATGATCTGCTCGTGTCCTTGCAGAACCAGGGCAACAACATGGCTGGCTCCTTCTAGTCTGGCAAGTAAGTGGTGAGATTGGGTGTCTGGGTCCTGTCCTGCCACACAGGTGCTTTTGCACAGTGCACTTTTACCTTGGAGTATAGGACTGTGCTTTAAGAGGTCAGCTCAAACACCGATGATGCTGAATTAAGACTATAATACGAGAATGAGGTTATTAAACCAAGTCAGAGGTCAGAATTTGTATGGAACAGGTGGTTGAGACCGGGCCTGTTGTTCACTTTTCATATGTTTTGTAATCTGCTGTCACAGTCTGGTATTTTGGAGAGTGGACCACTGACAGCTTGGCACATCAGAGCCGTATGAAATATGACTGCAGTTAAAAACTTCAAAATTACTGAGTAAATAACACCTCAAGTCTGAACTGTTCTGAACTTGCCCCCAGGTTATAATAATGTAAAGTGAAAACAAGTTTTGGTGGAGTACAGCAGGTCCAGAGTGTGCCACAGGCTGAGGCTGTGCTAGAAACGAGCTGACACTGTCAGCTGTTACTGGGAAACGTCCTGCTTTTGGAAGGTGCCTTTTTCAGAAGGGGGAAAGAGGCTTTGACTACAAGTGAGCACCAGGAACCAGGAGGACTCTGGAATCTGGTATAGCTTGCGGTGTTTAACTTGGCTCTGGTTAACTGTGCTGCCATCCTAAATCCCCGAGTTTCACTTAAGTGATACATGTCATTTTTTAAATTAAAGGGGTTTGTTTGATCATGGAATCATGGGAATAGTTTGGATTGGAGGGGACCTTAAAGCTCATCTCATCCCACCCCTGCCATGAGCAGGCCGCCTTCCAGTATCCCGGGTTGCTCCAAGCCCCGTCCAGCCTGGCCTTGGACACTTCCAGGGATCCAGAGGCAGCCACAGCTTCTCTGGGAAACCTGTGCCAGGGCCTGCCCACCCTCCCAGGGAAGAATGTCTTCCTAATATCTGATCTAACCCTGCCTTCCTTCAGCTTAAGGCCATTCCTTATTGTCCTGTCACTTGAGGCCCTTTTCCAAAGTCCCTTTCCAGCTCATTTGGAAGCCCCCTTCGGGTTCTGGAAGGGGCCCTAAGGTCTCCACAAAGCCTTCTCTTGCTGCTCACTCTCAGCTTGCAGCTGCTGGTGAGGAACACTTTGAAGATGAAGGCACTCCACAGCAGTAAGAGGATGATTGTAGTTATGCTTGACTTCTCTGCTTGTTTACCCTTGCAGAAATTCTGTGAAGAAAAAAAGCAACAATTACCCAGATCCTCTCAGACCTTCTGACTCTGGATTAGGCTGCGTGGAGCCGATTGCTTCTATGGAAAAGTGGCCCTCTCTAAAGAGCACACGCGTGGCCAGTGGCAGACCTGGGGCCACAGCCATGGAATTTGGGCTCTGTAGTGTCAATAATGCTGAGGAGTTATGCTTTGTGTTACTGGGGCATGGGATTGGGCTGTTACCAGGTTCCTAAACCTCATTACAGTGGGGGCTCTTGGAATTTAAAGCATATCTGGTCAGTTATTATTGTTGTTAGGAGGTAATCCATGTTACCATGTTTACTTTTTCCCTCCTCGTCCTTCTTCACATCCGCTCTTTTACCTAGGAAATCTCGTGAAGCAGGAATAGCAGTTCCCTCTGCCACAAGCTGTGACTCAGCTGTCAGTAAGTGAAGGGATCTCACGATTGACATGGAGTGGGAGAGCCAAATCCACGGTCTATTAATTGAAAATGCTGATATAACCAAGCAGAGAATTGCTGCTGTAGATAGCCAGAGGTGGGCAATTCCCATCTGAGAATGGGATTAACAATTTTCCACATCTCTTATGTGGAGCTGTACATAGAGCAAGGGTTTGGTGGCTCTGCAAAATGAAGAAATGAAGGAGAACTTCCAATTGCTCTTCAAATTTTCTCTAAAACACCTCCAGCTTGAAAAGAACATTCTGGCTGAGGAAGGAACTCCTCTGTGTCTCTCACTCTGACTGATGGGTTAGAGCTCTGTAAAGTTTCATTAGTTGTTCCCAAACCAGCCTTCTCCCTTTCATTCTTTCCATGGTTTCCCTTTTCTCCTTCAGTTTCATATTCTGTTTTTTTTAAAAAAAGACATAAATATCCTACTGGCTTTAAAGCTCAGAAGCAGCTTTTAGGAATCTTTGGCAGTAAATTGCTTAGTCAGTGGAAGCTTTGACAAATAATCAAGGCGTAAGGAGGGAGGAAGTAATTTATTGCTTCACCACCTTCTAAATGCAGGAATCTCCCTTAACCTGCAGTTTTCCGGTTGTGACTGATGGAAATCTTCAGCTTGGCTTTACTCCAAGTAGGGGGCAAATTGCATCATTTTTAAGCCTTCTTAAAACATCACTTCATCCTGAGCTGTTGCATCTTTGTAGCACATGGAGCTCATTGCAGTTCTGAAGTGATTTTTTCCTTTTTCTACCACCAAGCCCCAAGTCTGGTTTCTAGATTGTCATGTTTGTTATTCAGAAATAAATCATTGATTGATGTTACCGAATGTAAAAACAACCCACTCCAGACCATGCAGGTGTATTGTGAGGCATGTGAATTTTTTGGGTGCTTCAACTCTCGGGCAGTTTGTGATCTCTCACTACAGCCTCGTTCAGATCCGTGTTTCTCCTCCGCTCCCTGGGCGGCTGTAACGCCTCGTAGAGCATAATTGGTATCACGTCATTTTCCATTTTTGTTATTTGAAATAACAAAAAAACAGTCTGTAAATGTTTTTTTTTAAGTTCCTTGAGTCTGTTTACTGTGTGTTTTCCCCTTAACTCGTGTGCGTAGTTGAGCCGTGTAGAGTTTTTGTTGGTTTTCCTGGATTTCCCCCGTTTGTGGGTCTGTCACGATGTTCACTTTCTGTCTCTCTCTTTCTCTCTCTCATTGAGAGGCATTGAATTACGTTTTCAGTAGTAAGGCTTCTTGCCGATATGAAGGGAACTTTTCAGAAAGAGACCTGCTCTAGGTCATTTAATTTTGAATACAGTTTTCAATCGTTCAAGTTTTGGATGGTTTATATCTAATGTGTGTTTCATTTTTTTGGAAAGCTATATTTTGTATTTAGGAAATGGTATAACTATTTTGCTATTTGTACTGAGTGAGTACATTGGCATAAATATAAAAAATTTATATATATACATATATATAAAATATTCTTTTTGCCACACATTTTTGTGGTAAATTTGTGAGTTTGTCTGATGTTCTACCACAACGTGGCGTCTGATAACGGTGGGGTGGGGTTTGTTATGTCTTTATTGAGTATTTAAGTACTTTTTGCAACATAAATAACGTGTTCATCTCTCGCCATTCCATCAGGCAGTGCTGGTCCAGCTGGCCATGAGAAGCTTCGCTCTGTGTTCTGTGTGTCCCTCACTCACAGTCTGGGAAGGAAACCCAGAGGCATTTAAGGTTATATAAAATATGAAATATTGGGGTTTCCCTCAGAACGAGCCATTCAGCTTTTCTCCACTCTCATTGCCTATTTAATATTTTATTATTAGCGCCTCTGTGTTTTAACTCTTAATTTATAATTATGCTCAAACGTTGAAAATTTTAATCACGACAAAACAAATTCTCTGCTGCATCATGTCCAGAGCTGCTTTAGCCCCAACCAGACTTTTCTTTTCTGTGGGTTTGGGGTTTTTTTTTCCCCTGCTAAGACAAAATATTAACAACATCTTGTAATGGTTCATGACATGGAAACAGCCTCCCAGCAGTGACCAAATGCTGTGTGGGGCTCAGACTGAGAACTGTGGACTGAAACAACTTCCAGAGGGCTGTGGAAGTCCATAGCCAGTTACTGGGAAAGGAGCTGGCGGTGTTTGCAGGACCCATGTCCCAGGACAAGCTGTTGGGTGTCACCTGGGACCATCACACACAGAAGAAGTGACAGGAATGATCAGTTCACTCGGTGCTGCTTCGGTGTGTTTGTTGTTCCCAAGGGGTGTATCTGTACGTTGGTCAGTGCCAAGTCACCAGGGACCAGTTCTCCATGGAACAGGATGGGTGCCCAGAAGAGAACCTCATCCCAGGACCACCACAGCTCCGGGGAAGGGTCTGTTTGAATTGTGGGTTTGTTTGAGATCGCTTGTGAGGAGGGAAAAATGTACAAAACAAACCAACCAAGGGCTGTGCTATCCCAGTTTTCCCTTCTGGAAACACCTTCCTTTCCTCGTGTTAAATTTACCTGTTCATTTTAGGTCAGTGTTTAAACGTACACCACTTTGAACATGTGATTTGGTTACAAAAAGTATTTTTCTGTGGCTGAAGAGGTCACTCAGCGGTTGGCGCATGCTCAGAGCTGTTCCAGAGGATGGAGGGGTTGGATCACCCAAAAAAGAGCTGAAGGACAGGCTGCAGAATGTCAGAGGAGCCACACCTTTGTTTTACTGGAGTCCTGAGCTTTTATTTCTGTAATTTAAGTGGTTGAGATTGGTCAGTGGAGCTTAATCTGCTCTGTTTGATCTCTGTGTTTCCCCCTCTGTTCTCTGGGAGCACACAAAGTGCTGGCATTGTTTCTGGTCCCTTTGACTGGGAAAGAAGATCCTGAGGTTTTAGTCTCTGTAAATCCAGCATCCCTGGGGGGTCCCAGGGCACGGTTTGTGGGCACAGGTGAGGATTTAGGGAGAAGAACCTGCCAGGCACAGCCCCATGTCCTCACATGTTCTCTCGGCCACTTTTACACTGTGAGTGTGCACAGGGACACAAAAATCACACCCCGAACACTCAGTGCACAGTTTTAGCTGAACATCTCCTCTGGCAGGGAGTTACTGGTGCTTTGTGCTTAATTAGCAAGTTGTTAATTGCCTCCTCACTGCCTGATCTTTTAGTGAGCCAAATGCTTTGCTCTTATTTTAACACAAACCTAGTTCAAGAAGCAATTTCAGGCTGGCAGTTCTGAGGTGGATGTTGAATTTCCAATAAAATAAGGCCTGAGAAGTTAAACCTAACTTGGGCAGGTTTTTTACTGGAAGTGCCAAATCTGTGCAGCTGTGTCAGTGGATGTTCCCCTCATTTGCATAAGTTGCAACTTTATCTTTTAAAGTGTCTGTTGAGATTTTGGTTTAGAATCTGATTTCTAGAAAGAAAATGTGTCTGAATAGATTTTTATTCCTTCTTTATTTTTTTGTTTCTCGTGCCTCTGCTTGACAAACTGTTGGGTTCCTTTTCCAGGTGCGTTTCAGGAGAGGATTGCAGGGAGCACAGACATGGATCAGAGTGAGAGAAGCTTGAATGAGGAGAGGGAGTTGCTTGGCATGCTCTGAGCTGTAGGTGGAAGGTGAGAAGAGGAAATACTGATCACTGGTGACTTCTCATTAGTGCAAAATTGACTTTCAAGGAGTTGGTGGGTTTTGTGGTCCAGAGGACGGGGGGCAGCTCCATTCTTTAGAAGCTAAAAGGAAACAGTGCTGAGATGCTGTGTTTGTTCAGGGGTTTTGTTTTAATTTGGGTTTAATTAGTCTTTTGGGGCAGACTCTGAGCACTTTGTGTTTGTGCTCAGCCCAGTTATGCCAGTTGTGATGCCCTGAGCAGGGAGTCTGTGCCTGCTTCTCCAGGATGAGCGAGAGGGTCAGGGTTGGAAATGGGTTTAAATACAAGGAGAAGTACAGCAGGGGGTGAACTCCTGTAAAAGGGAACTTGTAAAATTCTCCAGTGGAGTGGGGGGATCCGAGGGGGTTACACAGGAGGAGAGGCTTTTCCTCTCTCACAATCTGTATAGGAATGTAAATATGCACTGCCTGTATATTCTAGGATTATATATATGTATATAGAGGAGTCATATCTATTATATATAAATAATTAGACACATGCATAGAATACTGTTATATTTGCATTTTTATAAACATGAAATAATATTTCTTTTCCTTAGTAGGAGGTTTTTGTAGTCACTTATGAGTAGCTGTCTCAGCACCTCTCAGTTGGTAACGTGGCTCCAGAACTGGCTTTGCTTGTGAATGTCACTGAAATCCGTGGGTTGGAACAGCTGTGGCCACTTTTCTATTTTTATATATTTTTATTAATATTTGCAGATGTGGTTTAGGTTAGAACTGATAGGCTGGTGGAGGCCTGTCTGAAGGTGGGCTCAGGAGGGGCAGTAGCACAGGCTTCCTGCATCCTGAGCTCCTGTCTGGCTTCCCTCGAGTCCCTGCAGAACCTTTCCCATTCCCAGTCTCCCAGCAGCTCGTGCAGACAGGGAATGTTGGTCGTCGTTGTGTAGCAAAGGGGCCCTGTTGCTCAGCTGGTTGTGTTGGGTCAGAGAGGAGAAGCTTCCTCTGCCATTCCTCTTTATTCCCAGAGGGACAGCAGTTTGTAAAGTATCATTTTTGTCTGAATTGTTCTGCAACAGTCAATGTCAAGAGAACTTGGAAGCCAGGAAAGCTCCCCTTGGATTTTGGCTGTACAGGATCTGCTGTCTCGTGCTGATTCCTCACAGGTAAACCCCAAAAATCCCAGAATATGCTGAGCTGGAAGGGATGGCCAAGGATCATCCAGTCCAACTCCTGGCCCTGCGCAGACACCCCAACAATCCCACCCTGTCCCGTTGTCCAAAGGCTCCTGGAGCTCTGGCAGCCTTGGGGCTGTGCCCACTGCCCTGGGGAGCCTGTTCAGTGCCCACCACCCTCTGGGGGAAGAGCCTTTCCCTGAGATCCAACCTAACCCTGCCCTAGCACAGCTTCATGCCATAGAATCCAGGTCTTAAAATCAATATTGTGTCCATTGTGACTTTTCATACCAAAACCAGTGTGTTCCACTGGAGTTTGACATGAGCTGGATCAGCCATTGCTGTTCTGGTCCAGGTTTTACCGAATCTCCACCACACTGACAGCCAAGGTCCTTATTTCTTCTCTTGGAGTTTGCAGGGCTGACCTCTGCCCTTTGCTTCTAGCTGTTACAGTTTGTTAAATTGCCCGATGACATTCCCTGAATGGGGATGGGGTGAGGAATCTGAGGTTCAGGTTCCCAGGCTCCCTCGCCCAGCAGCCACTGTGACACATTCCAGCTGCATGTGTTTGCCTCAGGCCCGGGATTAGGGAAGGGCCCTGTGTACAGGCTACAGGTAAATGGCCTTGGCTTCATTTTAGGTCCTGGAGCTGCTCCCTGGGAGCTGGGAATGGCCTGACGTGAGTGTCCCTGGGCAGGAGCTCTTTGGGGTAACAGTGCCTGGAGGGAAGTTTGTTTGAAAGTGGCTCTTTGGGTGTTGCAGAACTGGGATCACGTTGAGTATCCTTAGCAGCCTGCAGTATTCCTGAAGCTCTTTTATTCTGGGTAAAGCAAGGTGATTTGAACTATTGCCATCTGAGCTGATGCTGAGTAAACACCAACCCCTTCACAGCAGAGCTCTGACCTCTGTTCCTGGCTGCACCTCTGGCGGCCTCCTCACCTGCCTGCAGGTGTTCCAGGTGTTCTGGGGGCACCATCCACCGCTGAGCTGCCTCTTCTGTGTCCTGCAATGTGAAAGTAGCACCAGATACTCCTTCATGCAGTTCTGTGTATATGGCTTTCGTAGGTGGGGTTTTCCAAGCACTGATTCCCGGTGTTTTCAGTTTGTCTTTGAGGGGATATTTTATTTGCATCTATGTTTTTAGCTCTCCTGTGATAACTTGTTGAATATTAAAAAATAAAAAAAAATATTTTGCTTCTATTGGGACATTTGTATACTCGCAACTATATTTCTGTAAACAGCTGCAGTCGAGAATAAAACAATGAAAGTTTTCATTTTGCAGTGTAAGGTCTTGTGGTGGTTTTTCCAAGGGCATCTTCCCTGTGCCGGGAGGAAGCTCCACTCAGCAATGTGGAATGGTTCAGCTGGGAACCATCTGGTGCTGGTTGGGAGCTGTGTCCTGCTTCAGCTGTTGTGTAAGGAAAGGCACTTTGGAGTCACATCCCAGCTTGTCCCATTGACTTTGTGGTGTGGAGCCCCCCAGTGACCCCTGGGGGGGTTGCCCAGCCCAGCCTGCAAATTGTAGCCAATGGAAGTGCTTCCGTAGCCTGGGATTCCATCCGGAGAGACTTTGAGATGCAGAGTCTCCCTCAGGGGGGCTGGGGCTGTTCTGCCCCAGGGAGGTGAAGCCAGGAGTCCAAAGCCAAAGTGATGGGAGCTGCCCTCCCCAACAGGATTGTGGGGTGTGTTACCTC
The DNA here is from genome assembly GCA_013396755.1 of Sclerurus mexicanus. Classification (NCBI taxonomy): domain Eukaryota; kingdom Metazoa; phylum Chordata; class Aves; order Passeriformes; family Furnariidae; genus Sclerurus; species Sclerurus mexicanus. The sequence goes on from VWZF01004971.1 coordinate 95,345, forward strand.
ATTCCCTTTATCTACATCCTTGGGGTATCAATGCTAACACACTAAAAATGTCCTGAGACTGGGGAGGCCCTGCTGGGTCCCTCGTTCCTGATCCCACCCTGCAACCCATGAGCTCTCCAGGAGCAGGGGCTGCAGCTGCTATTGGGAATCTCATCATTTTGAACAATTTCAGCAGGGATAGGAAGAAACTGCAGTGAGGCCTGGTCAGAATATTTGATTGTGAAAGATTTCAGCTGATTTATCCAAAAGGCTTTCCCCCAGGGCCTCCCCCTTCAGCCCTGGGCATTGGCAGTGCTAGGGTGGGACACAGTCCCCTGCCACAAGCTTTTGTGCTTCTGGAGCTCATTATCCTCCCCCTTGTTAATGCCACTGTGGGGCTATGGAACAAAGCACCCTAGGACCTCCTCCCTTTTATCTCAGGCTCAGAGGAAGGCTCACGCTGGCACAGGCAGCAACAGAAACAAGACCCAGCCACGGTGCTACAGTTTTGTGTTTATTGGGATGCAGCTGTTGCCAGGGGCTGAGCAGGGGAGGCGCCACCCCACCCCCAACCCTCGCTGGGGCCCCCCCAAACCCAGGGACTGTCACCCCCAGTCGGCACCAGCAGAGCAGGGAAGGAAAAGTCCAGGCTGTTCCCAGGCCTGGGAGAGGCCTCACCCTCCCAGAGCCATCGTACCACCTGGGCACATGGGGGCCACATTCTGCCCCTCACCTCCTCTTCCCAAACTTCCTGGTGACGGCGTTGGGGTTGAGGCGGCGCCGGCCGGCACCCAGCGCGGTGTCGCAGATGTGCAGATTGGCGGCCCGGCTGTGCACATCGTGCTCGGCGAACGGGGACACCCCGGCCAAGTAGTCGGGGTGGAACACGTTGGTTTTCTGCCGGGCCTTGCGGGAGAGCCGCTGCTGTGGGAACCGCTGGTCCTCCACCAGGTGCGGGTTGTTGGCGTGTTTGCCGCCCTGCGGCGCCGGCAGCGGGTACTGCCAGGAGAGAGGGAGTCAGCCGTGGGACTCGGAGGGACCACAGGCCTCTGGAGAACTGAGCAGTGAAGCCCAAAAGCCCTGGGCTCAAGCGGAACACCTGGAGGGTGTTCACAGTTTTGCTTTGATTCCCTCCAACCCGCCAGCCAGAGGCCGGGCTCCCATCCTTGGAGTCCCAATGAAGGCATTTCCTCAGTGAAAGGGCTGTCTTCACTGGAAGGGGCTGCCCAGGGAGGTTCGAAGTCCCCACCCCTGGAGATGTCCAAGGAACAAGTGGCTGTGGCACTCAGTGCTCTGGGCTGGGGGACAAGGTGGTGATCGGGCACAGGGTAGACTCAATGGGCTGGGAGCTCTTTTCCCATCTCATTAACTCTGACTCTGGGCACTCACCCTGAGCCCACGGGGGTTCAGCACCTTGGGGTTGCGGGAGAAATGCATGTGGAGGCTCCCATTGTCACTGACGCTCACAGCGACCTTCTTCAGGGTCTTGTTACCGCAATGCGGACAGAAAACCTTGGTCATGTCCGAAGTGGTCCTGCAAGGCAGGGACAGAGGAGGTTCCCTGGGCCATGGAACAGGGCTCAGCCCAGCAGCAGCACCCCCAGCCCTCTCCGTACCTGAAGCAGCCATGGCAGCGTAGGATGTAGCTCCGGGCCTGGTGGATCAGCATCCCGTTCACTGCCAGCACGTGGAGCCCCATCTGCAGCAGCACGTTCTGCAATGGGAGGGAGAAACTGGGAGTGGGACTGGGGGAGTTACTGGGGCTGTGCCAGCCTGGGCAGGGAGAGGCCAACGCCAGTGACACTGACATGGGTGACACCCTCAGAGGCCTCTGGGATGGAGAACTGGCTGGTTCTGACACAGGGAACCATCACAGAGCTGCTCCCACCCTGTCCAAGGACTCGGCACTGTCTTCTTATGCTGGTGGAACCAGCCCAGAGGTTTGGATGTGCCCCCACAGCCCCCCTGCCCCAGCCCAGCCCCACCTGCATGGCAAAGTCGGTGGTGACACAGCCGACCTGGACCCCAGCAGGGGATGTGTCACAGTGCCCCATGTCCTGCTGGGCCTGCTTCAGGTTGCTGGGTGTTATCCAGCCTTCATCATCGCTCTCCTCTTCATCCTCCTCCTCCTCCTCGCCAGCACTGGCCCCATCCCCGGCGCTCTGGGGCTCCTCGGGGCTGGTAGAGATGGCCTGGGCGTTCTGGGGGCAGGAGAGGACAGCACAGAGGGCACAGGAACACCCAGAAATGGGGCTACGGGGACAGGGAGGGGCGCCGGGTCTTACCAGCAGCTCCTGCAACTCCTCCTCGATGCTGGGCAGGGGTGGCCGCCAGTACAGGAACGAGCTGAACTGGTCGCTCTCCGCAGGGCCTGGGCCGTGCTCGGGGCTGTGCTGGCGCTGCCCCTTCCCCGGGGGTTTGTGCTGGGGGAGCACAGGACGGGGGTCCCTCACTCGCCCAGGGCTCCGGGGAGCCGCTTCCCCTTCCTTCCCCTTCCCTTTCCCCTTCCCGTCCCGTCCCTACCTTGGCGGGCAGGTGGAAGCCGGCGACGTGCAGGGGGGCCTCGGGGTGCCGCGGGGTGGAGCTGAGCCGCACCTGGGGCGCAGAGCGGGGGGTCGGTGGGGGCGGCGGGGCCGCGGCCCCGTCCCCGTCCCGGTCCTACCTTGTCCTGCGGCTCCCAGCGGAGCCCGCCGGGGCCGTCGGTGTCGACCTGGAGCTCGCAGGTGAGGGCGAGCACCTGCAGGTCGGCGGCCGAGAGGCTCGGGTAGTCCCCGGTCTTCTTGGAGAAGTCGGTCACTGCGGGGGCGGAGGGACC
>VWZF01004972.1:0-55850 GCA_013396755.1 Sclerurus mexicanus
TCGTTGGGAAGAATTCCCTGACACTTGGAGGAGAGTATACACAAATGGAGCATTTTATTGAAAGTAGAAAGTGTAAATCACATTAGTACTATTATCTCTTTTCATCCTCTGTTCAGACACTCTTGCAGTTTGCCAAAGTACGTTTTCTGGAATGTGAATCTTGGTCAGATTTCTTTTTCTACCAGAGACAAAAGAGGGGACGTATAGAATCATGGAATTATTGCATGGTTTGGGGTGGAAGGGACCTTAAAGATCACATTGTTCTAACCCCCTGCTGTGGGCAGGAACACCTTTCACTAGACCAGGTTGTCCAGAGCTCCATCTAACCTGGCCTTGAACACTTTTGGGGATGGAACACCCACAACTTCTCTGGGCAACACTGAACAAGGGTTGTTAATACTGTAAAATAATTTTACTTAGTTTACCTGAGAAAACTTGCCTGAGAATAATGCTGTTAAGTATTTTTGCTTGCTTGAGAAACTTGCCTGAGAATCCTATAACCTTTAAGATAGGACACATAGTTTAGAGATGGAAAGGATTGCTTAAAAGGAGTAACCAGTCAGAAACCAGCCTGTACTCAACATTGATAAAATTTTCGTGTTGAGTTAAATGTTTGTTTCAAACCTCTGTAAAGGATGGTGAGGCAGTAAAGTATTTCTTCCTAATATCTAAACTAAATCTATGTCTGTTTGAATCCATTTCCCCTTGTCCTATCACTGCATGTTCTTATAAAAAGTCCCTCCCCAGCTTTCTTGTAGGCTCCCTTCAGGTAATGGAAGGCCACAATTAGATCAACCCTAAGCTATCTCTTTTCCAGGCTGAGCAAACCTTACTGTTTCAGCTTTTCCTTGTGAGAGAGGTGCTCCAGCCCTCTAATCATCTTGGTGTTCCTGCTCTGGACCTTCTACAACAGGTCAATGTCTTTCCTTGCTGAGGACCCAAGAGCTCAATGGAGCACTCCTTTTGGAGTCTCACTAGAGCAGAGTAGATGGGCAGAGTAACCTTTGTCAGCCTGCTGGCTACACTGCTTTTGATGCAGCCCAGGACACTAGCCCAGGCAAATAACAGACGTGTGCTGGGAAATCTTGTGGTTTGGTGTCCCTCTCCCCCAGCACGATTTCAGGCAGATGCCTGTGACAACAGAGCATCCAGGCAGCCCAGGAAGGCCTTACTTGCAATGCAAGATTAAAATACAGCAAGTTTAACTTAACATTCCAGTGTTTTTTAGGGAAAGTGGGAACAGGTGGAATAGACAATTAGACATTTTTTATGACAATCTTGCATCCTGTGGACATTTTTGTAATTATACTGAGATTCCATTGCCACAGCCACACTGATTTTCATGGAATAATTTATTTGTATTCCTGTATTAAGGCCAAGAAGAATCAAATGTTCCATTTAAACCATCTCTTCATTCAGCTGTAGATTTTAATGCTCTTCTAGATGACTTTTAGACTAATATGTATAGCTGTACAGATGACGGTTGCTGAAGGTATAATGTTGTTCTTGAAAATTCTGCAGGTTTGCACTTCCACAGGTTCAGTCTTATTCACTGCTAAGTCTTGCAGCTCCCATTTATCTTGGTAAGAATTGGGAATTTCTGTCCTGGCAAAGTTCTATTCCCTGAAGGCTGTGATAAGCAAATATAAACACATGCAGAATTTGCTGTATGACTCCAATGTCCATCTTTTGTCTAGAGTACCAGTTTGCTTCCAGTTTCTTGACAAGATTATAAAATCGCAAATAGAAAAGAGCATGAAATAGTTGTGGCAACAGATAAAACTGGGAGAGTAGTAGCATCTCCTAGAGTACAGGATGAGGAGTTAAACTGTCCCATTCTCCTTCAGTACATTTTAAAACACCAGCTGCAAACCAGTGCAGACAGGAATCCTGTGTCTAACACTAACCAGGGCAGGGGGACAGGGGAAGAGCAGTCTTCCCATACTGGTGTTTTCCTTTTCTTCTTAAAGATGTGCGTGCAGTACAACATTTGTTTTCAAAAACTTATTGAGCATGTTCCAAGCTCCCAGCTGCTGTCCTGACAGGGACATGTGTGTGTCCTTGCAGAAGGCAATTGCCTTGCATGCTGTCAGTCATGGCATTCAAAGGTGCTTTCTTAGCCTGAAGCTGAATCTTGGCTTCAAGGAGGCAAAGGAAACTCAAGTAACTTGACAATAGTGAGAGTGAGCAAAAGTCTGCCTAATCAAAGAGTCATACTATGTTTGTCTAAGACATTTTCATATTAGAGAGGGTGCCTTTCTTGGTGGTTACAAAGAAGAGGTGATAGGAAGCACTGTTCTCCACAAGCCTCCCCTGCCACTGAAAAACAGCTCACATAGATGTAAAAACAAAAAAGTCATCCTAAAAAATATCTGTAATTGAGGCTCAGTGAATGAGCGAGAGTAACACTGTATGTATGGCCATGTATCCAAATGACAAAAAATTCAAAACTTTCTTATCCAAGGGAATATTTTTTGGCACATGCGAGGCTTGTATCATACTTAAATGTTTCTGGAAAGGTACTCTGAGATGCCCGCGGCTGCAGACCACCTGTGGGCACCACCCGCCGCCACACAGGGCGCGGCGCCGGCCGAGGGGCGGGGCCAGGGGTCAGCGGGGCGGGGCCCGGGCCTGGGGGCGGGNGAGCGTGCTGGGAGGAGACGGGCTCTACCCGCCTGGTGCGACCCCGGCCAGCGAGCACCAGGTCTGGGTCGGAGTGTGCGGGGAGGAGCTGGAAGGGATTGGCTGTCTGCCCCGGGGCTGAGCAGAAGGCCCCGCGGGCGTGCGGATCGAGGCCGCATTTGCTGTCGCTTGGCTGGAGGCAGGGTTGGTGCTGGGCACCCGTGGGTGTCAGCTTGTGGGTACTTCCACACCCCGGCTCTCCCCAGTGCTCCTGCTTCTGCTCGAGGTGGCTGCCCTTAAGGAGGGGTTGGGACAGCGCCTGCGCACCTGCCCTGCCGAGATGCAGGAAGAGCTTTCAACAACAAAAAAAAAAAAAAATTGTAGCCCCCGCCCCCTTCCCCTTACTTCTCTTCCTCTTTCCTTTTTTTAATATAGGTCTGTTTAAGTACTATTTATCTTTTGCAGGTGAAGAAATAACAGTAATAGTTATCCCATTGTGGCTTGGACAGATTTATTGTGGGTGTGATTAAGTCCTGTATAACTGTGGTAGGCTCGGTAATAGTATATCTTGGCAATAGTTTCATGACAATTCTACACGTGTCTGAGATAGAATAACCTTATAAACAGCCTCTTTGTTTGCAACTAAGTCAAAAAAGATTACAATTTTCTCTTTAAGAATTTTATAAATAAAATAGTTTCACTGTAACTAAAGGCAATAGTTGCCATAAGAAAGTGGTAGTGTTTGCTTTTCACTGAATAAGGTAGTTGATGACTTTTAATACTTTTGTTCACCATCTCTTATGTCTCTTCTGATTTGAGTACTTTGCAGATTCTCATATCTGCCCTTTGGAGTCATCAGAATGAAAGACTGTCTGATGGCTTGCACATATAGTCCCAATTTTTGGAGAAGAGCATAAGCATATCTGAGCTTGAGACTCCTCCCTCTGGCTTCATCCTCTCCTGGTAACCATGCTCAAATCAGTTGAATTTTTAGGGCTCTGTCAGTGATCCAAGGTATTCACAGGTCCTGTTCCCATGAGTCTGTCCTGCATGAAAACAATAGAGGAAATTCTAGGGCCTGCTCTTTTCCTGGCTGGGAGCCATGGTGGAAACTCTTGAGGACAGTTGCTTTTCCCTCCATCCCAGCAGTTCTTCTGCCAAGAGGATGAGACAGCCTGGACTGCTGGCTATGGTGACCTATGGTATTGTCTTGCTAGCCTACTATGTATCTTCCATAGCTGGTTTAATGGCTTCTCTTTTTAGTTTGTAGTGACAAATTGCTGTTCTTATACCTTGAGTCCTGGTAAGTTGCATTATTGAGATTTGTGACTGCAGGCCATGTAGGATTAATTATCAGAGTCATAACAGCTTATCACTGTTGGTGAACCTTTATTTTAGTGATTCTTTCCAGTGACTTACAGTTGTCAGTATTCTATATTGTGTACTTTGATAAGGATTCTGAGCAGCTGATTTTTTTAAGTTTCTCAGTTTTATTTGAATTCTTGTGGTTCCAGCAGTGTCTAAACTAAGTCTTGCAATTTGCAGGCTTGAAGTGTAATTTTGCTTGTCTTCTGGCCTTTTTCCTTTATTGTCAGTTCCTTGCAAGTTTGAATGAGGATCAGAAATATTACTTTTACTTAAACCATGTTTTCAGGAGCTTTAATTAAGCTGTGGTAGATGAGTTCCCAATTAAGTTGGCTCTGGTAGATGAGTTCCCATCTTTCTTTTGTGTGAGCTGTTCTCAGCTGTCACAAAGATGCTCAGATGTCTGCTGACAGTACTTTTAATCTTAGTGTTGAGCTTTCATCTTTTGAAGGACAGTGGAAAGACAAGGTCAATAGATGAAGTTTTTGTGTAAACTTGGGGATTGTCTTGTATGCTCTCCATTCCACATTCAAGGAGAGACAGACTGAGAGGTTATTGCTTCCTCAAGACATCTACTGTTAAAGTGGGAAGTGCTGAATCATTCCAATTAATGTAAGGGCAGTCTGGCTCTTGAGAAGTACAAAGAGGTCAGTGCAGGCAAGAAAGCTTGTTTGAAGCAGTTTGTCAGCCTGGTCAAGCTCAGATGGAGACAAGCTTAGTGCTGTAACATTACTGAAGTTCAGGATGGGAATGTTGTGCTCTTGAGAGCAAGAACTAAAATTTATTTTTGAATATATCCCAGAGCAGGAATACTTGCACATGGTGATGGAAAGGAAGGAGGCTCAGGTGGTGAGTACCTTAAGGGAGCTGAGGAAAATTTGGTGACTAACAGCACTTCTTGAAACAGACTGAACTGTCTGTCATGGTAGGCTGTCAGCATCCTTGTGGCAGTCACTTTGTCACAGCCTGGTGCTTTGTGCGGTGCCTTGTGCCAGCCTGCTGAGTGCTGTGCAGGATGGGGGAAACTGGGGCAGGACTTCATCTGAACTGCCTACGTCTGCTGCCAGGAGAGAGGGGCTGACAGGGGTTTGCCATTATGAATGTTCTGACTTCTATACATTTTGCAGACAAGCACTGACTAAATCCAGGCCTAGTTCTGACCTTGCTGTTTTAGCTGATAGTCCCAAAGGTTACCTTGATGCTGATATCAGTACTACATGTTGTTAGCTCCACAGTTGTGATATTTGTGCTCTGGGCAGTAGTTCATATTTCCTACTGTCTGGATGATTGGCTAATGAGGGACAAAACACCAGGCACTGTTTGCCTTTATTTAACTGATACTGAAAGGAGACTGGCTGGCTGGGTTCAGAACAGCTAAAATTGTAAGAGCTGTTCTACCAGTTCAAGGCTAAGATTTGTTGAGCTTGACTCTGTTCTTTCCTCTATGAATGCCTGATTGGTTCCTCTGAACTTTTTGAGAACTGTTGTGGTTTAAAACCAGCTGGGAATTAAACTCGAAACAAGCTACTCCCCTTCCCCCTGCCTGCCTCTGGTGAGAGAGGGACAAAGGCAGAAACTATGGGTTGGGATAACAAGTTACTCAAAACAAACAGCAATGGGATGAGAACTAAACAGCAACAATATTAATAATAAAAGTATACAAAAGAAAGGATGATTTATACACAAAAAGGTGCTGACCACCTCGACTTAGTTCTGTGTGGCTGCTGGGACAAAGAGAAGATGGCAGACATTCCTGCAGCTCAGCAGTGACACGCAGTTATTCCCAACATACAGACAAAGGTGGTGGATGTTTCTGCAGCTAGCACCCCATGGCCTGTTGATGGTCGATGCTCTCTGCAGCTGGCCTTCCGGGTCCCTGAGTCTGAGACAATGAAATACAATGACGGACAACCCCCCTGAAAAGGTGGATTGTCCACATTGTGCTGTGCCGCTCCCCTTAACTGTGTTTGCTCCTTCAGAGCTGTGTCCACTACTTGGCTGTGTTCAGCAGTATTTGGCTGGGCTTGTCTTGGCTCAGTTCACCACTTACAGCTGTGAGGGGTAGCTGGCTCCTCTACTTCCCCAGGCCTCCTGGGGTCCGGAGGGGATTGTGAAATCCCCATGTGGTCAGGAGTAAAGAGATGTAACAACCCGAAGTAGGGAGGTCATAGAAAAGCCTTTAATTACTTGACTCAAGGGTATTTAAGCTCTTCAGGCGGGGTTTGGGAGGTAGGATGTGACTGGGTAAGGGTTCAGGGGGAGTGGTGTGGTTTGGGGGACACAGGGGCCAATAAGGGAGCAGGAGGACCAAACCCAGTGGAAGCCCAGGAATGGGGAGTGACTGGTGATACATCCAATAAGGTGGGGAGGGGGGTGCGAGTGGATACCCGGGAAGAAAGGAACAGTCTGTGTTCATGTGTGTGCTGGGGGTTCTAGGCATTACAATCTAAACAGGGGAAAACCCGTACATAAAAGAGGCAGGTAATGTTGAATTATAAAGTCTCTGGTCCTTTGGAAGTTGTCACAGTGGTGGTCTTGTTTCTAGCGGTTTCTTTTTCCACGATGTGTAGTCTGGATGATCCTCTGTCTCTGTTTCGCATGTGCTGTGGCAGAAGTCTTTCCCAACACACTGCCACTCTGTTCCCCACAGCTGCTTCCAGCACCGTTGCCCCTGGTGCGCACACTCCCCTGGGCTTAGTGGGATTCGCCACCTGGATCTTCATTCTCCCAAGGGATAGGAAGGGGCAAGTAGTGGTGGGAGAGGGATGGAGTCCGCAGTACTTGTCCCAGCAATTTCCGTGGGGAAGAAATGGAGCAAAGTGACACAGGTCTAGGGTCCGTTCACCTTTTTTTTCCCTCCGAAACTACACCCCTGCAGTGATGACGTGGGTGGTATAGCATAGCAACCTAGCCAAACTCACATGGCTCTACTGCCGCCCTGCACCTAGGACAAGAACAAAACCTGGTCTTCTGTGGAAGAGCAGTTTTTATTTTTTTCCTTGTGTGCTTCGATGGGTAAATAGAACATACTTCATTTCTTTTGTGTGCTGTGTCTTGAGTTTCAAACCAGTGTTCACTAAGTTAAGCAACCATTCATTTAACTTTCTCTGTGTTTGTTGTTTCAGTTGAACTTTTCATTCAAATATTGTGCTGGAATGAAAACCATTGCCAAAACTGAAGACCGATTTAAAAAAAAAACCAATCAAACAACTTCACTTTTCTCTGTTTCTTGGGGATTTTTTTGTTTTATTTTAGGGGTTTTTTTAGCCAGCTGTAAATTGTAGCTTGTGTGAAACTTGCACATGAAAATGCTCTGCTTCATATGATGCCAGTATGCTGATACTTTTCTCTTATCCTAATGTGTTCAAAGTGAACCTTGAAGGTCAGGATGGTGTTTGGGCAAAAGTGTTTCTGTTTCATTTTCTGAAGAAAATAGCCTGCTACAGAATTTTTAAGGACTATTTTATCTGTAAATGGCTTAATGTGTTAATCCTATTTCTTGTCTGATTGTCTGATATTTGGCAGTACTTACAGCAGCAAGGTGTTCCGTGTTACCTTCTTGACTTTGGCTGCGTCTCTGACTGTGCCGCTGCTTGGAGTAACTGTTCTACTGGATTGTCCTATAGATCCTCAGCCTATAAGGTAAATTGTTGCTTTGATTTGAAGTAAATGTTCCTGAAGCATAACTTCTGCTATGTATTCTATTGTTTTGTTTCAACAAACAAGAGTTAACAGCATAAAGTGATTCTAACTGGATTAAGAAACTGGGGAGTGATTGCCTTATTGTCCATACCCAGTCTGTTTCTGAGTCATCTTGTCTAGTTGTGGGTCACTGCTGATCATTGAAGGAGCTAAATTACTTTTGTTGATAATTAATCTAGAAAATTTTCTGCTGCCCAAGCTGTCAGTGGAGCTTGTGATTACATATGTGCACTCACCTTCTGTGAGACAAGAACTGCGTTTTTACTGAGGACCAAGCTGTACCCCTCATATTATAGTTCTGGCAAAGAGGGACTGTTTATCTGAGGATGAAAATTGAAAATGGATAACCTGACTGAGTGATTTGGTGCTTTGTATCAGGGGAATCATGTGGTGATATATTTAAATGCAGATCTCATAAAGCAATGCAGCTAGGTGTCTGAATTCATAAGTATCTGAATTGAGGTCTGTGTCACATGTAACAGTGAGTCAACTACATGAAAAGATGTGACATATATTGGGAATTGTGTGTTAAATACTTTGACAGCTACCCTAGGGTGGCATCAGGCTGTTTGATCACTCTGGCATTTTGAAGTAGGTAAAAATGCTCAGTCTGATAAATATTTATGATCAATTTGATAATTCCTTTATGAAAAGGAACAACACTGTAAACATCTCTAAAATTGATAGAAACTGTTAATGTGGTAGGATAGCGCCTACAAGTCTTGCCAATAGGCTATTAGACATAAGCTGCCTCAATGCAAATAGCAATACTTTCTACTGTGGTTGGGTTTAACAAACCCCAATTCCCTGAAATACATCACAACTGAACAGTAATTCTGAAAGCCAACTGGAACAGATTGACCAGGGAGATTGTGAAAAATAGAAATCTCATTTGCTAATAGTGATGTTGTAAGCCACTGGAAACTACAATGAATAAGAGAGGGGAGAAAAAAATCAGATAGAATCTATGAAACTCCTGCAACTCTGGTTTATTTGAAGTTGTTTCCCTGTGAACCTGTCTCGGATAATATTGATCCAAGAGTGGCTTCTCTGCTTGAAAACACAACTGTCCAAAGTTCCCAGCAAATGAGTTCCATATCTGAAGCCTCTTATCCTCATCTGAAACTCTCTAAGCTTGGAAGAAGGGATGGAAAACAAATTTGCGTTATCATGGTGAAGACAACTCTGATGTAAATCTCCTCTGGACAGGAGCTAATAATTCAGTTGTTTGTGTCACTGCAGTAATATATACTTAAAGGAAAATTTTCTGGCTGTAACCAGACAGATAGGAGTATGAATTTTTCTCTTTCTGAATTATTTGTGTTGTGAAGCTGTTTTCCTCAATTGTCATGGCTTTTATAGTCTGCAGTTTCAGTTGACTTTTTTCTTCCAGTCACTGAAGCTTTACGAATTGTGATGATTTTCACCATATGAGCAGTAGATTTGCAACATGCTTGTTTACAAATAGGTCCTGGATCCCGTGAACATGGGTAAATTTTGGAGTCAGACCTTTGGTTTTTTTTAAGATTTTCTGGGTGTAAGGCATTTGCTTATTGTCATATAAAGAGTTATTAAAAGAAAAGAGAAATTATTTTAAAACTTGGCCTGGATATCTTTAGCATACTGTTGTGAATGAATAACTTGAAATCCTTAACTCATAGAGACTGAGGGGCTTATGTGTGAGCATTTAAGAACCTAAGAGACTAAAACGTATTTGAGTTCATCAGCACAGTTAAGGCTGGTTTTGGAGACTGGTATTTAAGTTAGAGCTGTGTAGGCATCTTACTACTTCCCTTCTCTGTATCTCTGTAGTTGGAACTCTAGTTGGCTTGAACCTGACTGTTTATGTGAATAAGGGCTTGCAAGATTGGGCCTTATTTTGTCATTTTGAGATTTCATCTCAATACCCTTTAAGTTCATGTACAACTTACTCCTTTGATTTGGTCTTTCTCTAAGAGCCTACATTCAAGTCATGAACAGTAACATATATTTCAATATGCTATGAAAGCATGTGTGTCCTAGTGCTGAAGCTACTGGAACATTTTCCCCTAGTTGTATGCTAATTAGTAATTAAGTTATTTTTTTATTCATGATGAAAGTGCTATACAGTGTCAGATCTCAGTGTACTGTAACATGCCAGGCTTTTAATTTTTAAAACTTTTTTACTTATGAATTTGTATGTACCTGCTTAGGAAAAATATTCTGGTACAAACAACTCATTCAGCTGAGTAAGAAAACAGCTATTCTTTTGTGTTGTGGCAATTCAGAAATCCTTTCCGTTTGTGTAAGATAGGTGAACTGTTGGACTTGAAGATATATTTCTTAGGAACACATAACAGCAACTTTTCTGATCAGCAGAACCAGGAAATTATTATCCCTGATGAGCAAGAGTCAATATTTCTACTTGTTAGCTGTGGGATTTTTTGAAATATGCTTTATGTAAAGCATAGGTCAGGCTTGCAGGAGCTGGCAAACTAGGAGAAAAGTGATCTAATATGTTACTCAAGAATGTTTGCATTTTGTGCAAGGGATCACGAGGCATGTGTTCTGTTTTGTAGTTTGAAGGAACCTCCCCTCCTGACGGGTGTACTAGAGCCCAATATCAAGTTACGAAAAGCTAAGCGGTTATGGGAAAACCAGCTGTACGGACCAGAGTCCATTGTCAATATTGGGGGTAAGCACTGACGAAAAAAGGTTCTAAAGAAGGGTGTTTAAATGTTGTTTCATGGATAATAGTTTGTTCAGCAGTATACCTCTTAGGTAACAAACCCTGGAAGTTATTTCTACTGGTGTGAGACGCTCTTAGTAGGAACCTAGCATTGTGCAGGGGTTGTTTCTTGTGCCTCCTGAAGGAGTTAAAAGGCCAGAAACTACTCTTGGCATGAGTACTTAACTGTTATTCTCTGAAAGGGAAAAGGTGTGGGAGTTAGAAGAAAGGCCCTTACTGAAAGATCCTTCAGTATAAAAAGTGCTCAGTAGTCATAAAATTTATTTTCCTTTTGCTTTATCTTCTAATAAATAAGTAAAATATCTGTAAGAATTGTTTTACCCAATAAGAAACTACTGTAAATTCCTTCCTTACATTACACTTTTTAACCTATCTTTGTCTACAGTGTGCTGAAGTGATTACCTGAAGCTATTGATTCTTTTATGTTGCCTAGTTTTATCAATCTCATTGTAAACTCTTTAAGGAACCCTTCCTCCAAGAAGTCCTCCTTCCAGGACTATGACCTGTGGGTGAAATAACCTGACTGGGAATAAATTTTCTATGAATAAATGTTGGAGTCTTCTTATTCCCTTTTAAAAGTGTAATTAGCAAACCTAAAACATCAGTTAAATTAGAGATGGAAAAGTTCAAGCAGTGGGCTCTACTAATCTAACGGTCTTTTATTTAGTTTGGTTGTATGGAAGAGCTTGTGTTGTTTGTATTCAGTAAATGCTATCACACTGGCATGAGTACAGCAATTTGGCAATGGTTTTGATTTGTGTAGTTGTTCAATTGCCATAGTTTTTGTAATTCTTCTCCAAAACTGATGCAATATGAGCATTGGCAGGTGCCCAGCAGCCAATGTGGACTGTATCCAAATGAGAAGTTTTATCTAGTCAGTCTTTCACTGAAGAGTGATAAGATAAATGCAGTGTCTGACCACATTTGGTGATGATGTAGAAATTTACCCAGAGGGATCAATCCAATGACTGGCCATTAAGTTGTTACATCTACCTTTAACTAAGAACTCAGACCACTTGTGTGTGAAAAGCTTCCTACCCTATATACATAACTCTTAAGATATGTGTATATATATATATATGTGTGTGTGTATATATATAATGTATATGTGTATATATATAAATCCTTTCCCTTCTTCTTGAGTTGGAAGAAATCTAACCAAATGCTCTTATTTACCTTCATATTTACCCCTTCCTTTTTTTCTTTTGCTATGACTGAGGAGTCTGTCACTTCACTATATATTAAACATGAATTCTGCTTAATGCTAGTCGAAGAATCATGTAGAAGGATGTTTGCCACTATGGTTTTATGATCAAGCTAGTCACACCAGTTGTTTTTGCAGATGTGCTATTTACTGGGACAGCTGATGGGAAGATTATCAAAGTTGAAGATGGGGAAATCCAAACAATAGCCAGAATTGGCCATGGTCCTTGTGGTGAGTGACAGCTCCTGAACCTAGTGTACCTGAAAATATCTGGGGCAAGGGTATGTGCTGATTAAACTGTGTTCAGTCTGGATTGCTCATGCAAGTGCTTATCTTCCTCTATAGAAATTTGTAGCAGAAAAATTAATATATTTGTATGAATGAAGTATGAGTGGAGATATGTACATTGAAAGGAAGGAAGAACAGAACAGAGGGTCCAAAGAATGGAAATGGGTGCTCTTAGATAACAGAACACACAGTTTCCAGCAGTAAAATTTGGGAATGCTGGGGTTCTTGTTTCATGAGTACAAGGACTGCACTCTTGTAAGGCTGCAGCATGGATAACTTGTTGTTAGAGGATCGTGCATCTTAATATCAGGAGGAAGATGATGTTGAAGTGTGTCTCAAATAACATTCCTTTTCCTGTTAGTTCATCCAGAAAAAACATCTATCTTAAGAAAAAAATGGGCAGCAATGTGGCCTAATATTTGTGGAAGCTGAAGTCAGCAAGATTCTGAGGTGAAGGGCTACCCCATAAAAAATGAGGACTCCTAAACAAGTGTGAGTGAATAAACTCTGAGATAATGTGTGAGTGGGAAAAGTCAACTTATTTACAGAATTTTGCCTTGCATTTTGTTGTACCTATTTCCCTTCCTTTGTTTTTAAGTACAGTGGGAAATTTTGGCTGCACTTGGTTTAGCAAAGATCTTGCATAGGTCATGATGGGTTTTTTTCTCACTGCTAAGATGCAGTTATTTCTTGTTGAATTCTACACTTCCCTCTGAATTATTTGCTTCATTTAATGAGATTTCTGGAACTGAGTGAGAAAAATTGGTAGTGGCTTGTTATTTAACAGAACCATTTCTATGGGAAGGTTAATGTTGGCCATCTCAGTAGTGCCTGGGTAGTCTGGAGAAGCCTGGCTTGTGATTGCTGGGAGTGTGGCTAGTTCTGTTTGTAGTATTGATGTATTCAGTGAATGCTATCACACAGCTTAGCATGAATACAGTAATTTGGCAATGATTTTGATTTGTGTGGCCATAGTTTTTGTCTGCAGGTCACAGGTCTGTGGCCCTGTGCTGGTCGACAGTTGGAAATTATGGTCAAGAACTGTTGCTGTCCTTATTAGCTCTCATTGACATATTCATCATTTTACCTCTATAATTTTATGGGGATGTTCACATGATTAGGCTCTGGACTGATTTGGAAGCACACTCTTGGCTGCACAGCCTTGGTACTGCCAGCTGATAAGCTGGATTTGCAGCTGCTGTTTAGGCATGACTGTAGGCTGGGATGGGTTTGAAGAATCACCTTTCCCCTGCTCATTTCATTGGACTTGTACAGCTTGGGAGAGCTGGAAAGGTTATGCTGCCCTATATCTTTAGGGCCAAAGTGGTAATGGGGAGCCTACACTTTTGTGCTCCTTGAGTCAGGGAGGAAAGTGGAAGTGCTGTAGCTGACTGCCTTCTCCAGAAGTTTCTTATGCTAATTTTTCAATGGGCAGATGCTCTGAAGTTCTTAGCTCTTCAGGACTCAAGTATCTCCTTGAATTTATTTAAATTCTTCAGATTTACAGTATTCCCCTTCCTCCTCATTATAGAAGTATTCAGTGTCTGTGTCTTGAGAAACCAGCTGTTTCATGACAATGTTGGACCTTTCCACAAAAAGAGAGTTTTTTTTAATTAAAAATTAATTTAATTAAAAAAAACAACTCTACAAACCTGCAGTAAAACTGATTCTTTCTGAGAAGAAGCATTCCGTTAAATCAAATTTTCTGATATTTAACCCTACTTGAGGCATCTGTTAGCTAGTTACTAACCTGGCAGATTATATAATCCTCTCTAGACTGGTAAAAACATGGCATGGAGAGATCTGTTTCACTCACTCCTAGAAAAGTAGGAATTTTTTTTAATGAATGAAGGTATGTGCCATATGTATGCCATAGAGATTTTTAAGCTACAGTTTGACCTAGGTGCCCACCAAGCTGCGCTATCATTCCCATCCTCAGCAGGATGGGGGCAGAAAGTAAGATGGAAAAAAACCTCCTAGGATGAGATATAGACAGTTTACTAAAATGAAAACAGAGGTCACACATGCCAGCAAAAGAAAAAAAAAACAAACTCCAATGTTGTATTCTCTACTTCCCATCAACAAATGACGTCTGACTGCTTCCTGGGAAGCAGGGCTTCAGGACATGTAGAGATTCCTTTGGAAGGCAAATGTAAATAATGTATGCCTCCCCTTTCTCCTCCTTTCTCTTAGCTTTTATATTTGACCTAACACTGTATGGTATGGAATATCCCTTTGGTCCGTTTGGGTCAGCTGTCCTGGTTATGTCCCCTCCCAAGATCTTGCCAAGTCCCTGCCTACTGGAGGGGGAAATGTTGGAGAGAGCATTGATGCTGTCCCAGCACTGCTCAGCAGTAGCCAAAACACTGGTCTGTTATGGACACCTTTCTAGCTGCCAATGCAAAGCACAGCACTGTGAGGGCTACTGTGGGAGAAATGAACTCCTCAGTCAGATCCAGTACACTTATGTAGGTCGTCTGAATGCCTTGTATTTATTTCTATTTAGAAAACCATTTTAAAACTGTTTCCTAAGGAACCTACGAAGATGAGCCAACATGTGGAAGACCGCTTGGCATCAGAGTGGGGCCAAATAACACTCTTTTTGTGGCAGATGCTTATTATGGACTCTATGAAGTTGATCCTCATACAGGTATGACTCTTCTGCTCAGAAGTTCCCTTCCACTGCCAAATCTGGGCTTCATTTGCAGTTTTACTAGACACTGCAGGCCAGAAAACAATGCCTGTCTTCTTTGTAAAGTGATTTGGAGCTGTTTGGATGAAATGAGTCATTGCAAGAACTTCATATTTATTTTCCTGTAGTGATCACTTCCTTTCTGTATATCTATCTAGGTCAGAGTTACCAGTGACTTCTCTTCTGGTGTTACATGTTTTTGGTTGTCAAAATTGGTACCTCAGAACCCATGAATAAAGCTCTGTGTAGCTGTTTCAGTTTTCATAAAAGGAAACAAAAAAGATTGTTGTTACATAAACTTTGTTGTGTTTGCTGTACTTTTGTTTCTGCCTTGATCTTACTGTGGTAGTGAAAAGCTCTTCATTTCTCTGTNAGTTTTTGTCTGCAGGTCACAGGTCTGTGGCCCTGTGCTGGTCGACAGTTGGAAATTATGGTCAAGAACTGTTGCTGTCCTTATTAGCTCTCATTGACATATTCATCATTTTACCTCTATAATTTTATGGGGATGTTCACATGATTAGGCTCTGGACTGATTTGGAAGCACACTCTTGGCTGCACAGCCTTGGTACTGCCAGCTGATAAGCTGGATTTGCAGCTGCTGTTTAGGCATGACTGTAGGCTGGGATGGGTTTGAAGAATCACCTTTCCCCTGCTCATTTCATTGGACTTGTACAGCTTGGGAGAGCTGGAAAGGTTATGCTGCCCTATATCTTTAGGGCCAAAGTGGTAATGGGGAGCCTACACTTTTGTGCTCCTTGAGTCAGGGAGGGAAGTGGAAGTGCTGTAGCTGACTGCCTTCTCCAGAAGTTTCTTATGCTACTTTTTCAATGGGCAGATGCTCTGAAGTTCTTAGCTCTTCAGGACTCAAGTATCTCCTTGAATTTATTTAAATTCTTCAGATTTACAGTATTCCCCTTCCTCCTCATTTTAGAAGTATTCAGTGTCTGTGTCTTGAGAAACCAGCTGTTTCATGACAATGTTGGACCTTTCCACAAAAAGAGAGGTCTTTTTAATTAAAAATTAATTTAATTAAAAAAAACAACTCTACAAACCTGCAGTAAAACTGATTCTTTCTGAGAAGAAGCATTCCGTTAAATCAAATTTTCTGATATTTAACCCTACTTGAGGCATCTGTTAGCTAGTTACTAACCTGGCAGATTATATAATCCTCTCTAGACTGGTAAAAACATGGCATGGAGAGATCTGTTTCACTCACTCCTAGAAAAGTAGGAATTTTTTTTAATGAATGAAGGTATGTGCCATATGTATGCCATAGAGATTTTTAAGCTACAGTTTGACCTAGGTGCCCACCAAGCTGCGCTATCATTCCCATCCTCAGCAGGATGGGGGCAGAAAGTAAGATGGAAAAAAACCTCCTAGGATGAGATATAGACAGTTTACTAAAATGAAAACAGAGGTCACACATGCCAGCAAAAGAAAAAAAAAACAAACTCCAATGTTGTATTCTCTACTTCCCATCAACAAATGATGTCTGACTGCTTCCTGGGAAGCAGGGCTTCAGGACATGTAGAGATTCCTTTGGAAGGCAAATGTAAATAATGTATGCCTCCCCTTTCTCCTCCTTTCTCTTAGCTTTTATATTTGACCTAACACTGTATGGTATGGAATATCCCTTTGGTCCGTTTGGGTCAGCTGTCCTGGTTATGTCCCCTCCCAAGATCTTGCCAAGTCCCTGCCTACTGGAGGGGGAAATGTTGGAGAGAGCATTGATGCTGTCCCAGCACTGCTCAGCAGTAGCCAAAACACTGGTCTGTTATGGACACCTTTCTAGCTGCCAATGCAAAGCACAGCACTGTGAGGGCTACTGTGGGAGAAATGAACTCCTCAGTCAGATCCAGTACACTTATGTAGGTCGTCTGAATGCCTTGTATTTATTTCTATTTAGAAAACCATTTTAAAACTGTTTCCTAAGGAACCTACGAAGATGAGCCAACATGTGGAAGACCGCTTGGCATCAGAGTGGGGCCAAATAACACTCTTTTTGTGGCAGATGCTTATTATGGACTCTATGAAGTTGATCCTCATACAGGTATGACTCTTCTGCTCAGAAGTTCCCTTCCACTGCCAAATCTGGGCTTCATTTGCAGTTTTACTAGACACCGCAGGCCAGAAAACAATGCCTGTCTTCTTTGTAAAGTGATTTGGAGCTGTCTGGATGAAATGAGTCATTGCAAGAACTTCATATTTATTTTCCTGTAGTGATCACTTCCTTTCTGTATATCTATCTAGGTCAGAGTTACCAGTGACTTCTCTTCTGGTGTTACATGTTTTTGGTTGTCAAAATTGGTACCTCAGAACCCATGAATAAAGCTCTGTGTAGCTGTTTCAGTTTTCATAAAAGGAAACAAAAAAGATTGTTGTTACATAAACTTTGTTGTGTTTGCTGTACTTTTGTTTCTGCCTTGATCTTACTGTGGTAGTGAAAAGCTCTTCATTTCTCTGTGACCCAAATCTACACAAAGTGAAGAAAGATGTATTTTGGTGCAGCTGAAGAACAAGTGGCTTGTTCCTCCTGAGAAAGGCACTTGCATTGTGCCTTTAATTGTCCCTCTGTCCCTGAGGCAGATCTCGGCTTTAGGAGCTGTGCTGTCAGAAAGTGATAGTTGTTTTTGTGTAGGGTTGATTTTTCTACCAGTTTACCCTTCCACATTGGCTTCAGGTGGGTAGAGGAAGGCTGGCCAAATACTAGGTGAGCTGAAATGGAAGGACTCAGGCTGTATTGCTCTGTGAGGGTATGATCATGGTATCCCTTTTGGATGGCAGACAGCTGTCCTAATAGTTCAGTCATGACAAAAACAAGTGTATAAACAAACCCAAACCCTGTGCCCAAAGATTTTGGTTGAGTTTTAGAGACTTGTCCTTATTAATTGGCCAGGTAATAAGTGGCAGAGCAGTTCAGTGAACCTGCTGATGTTTTAATGCTTACAAAGTATTACTCTTTATTCCTACAGGTTTAAGGGGAAAGAGGGAGTAGTGATTGGCTTGCCTGCATCCTTCTACAAGGTTAGGACCTGAGTTTGCCCTTTGTTTCATATGAGCTTCAGAACTGTGAAAATTTTGGCACTTATAAATAGGGCACATCATCTACTGTTTCAGTTTTTCTGAAGAGTATTTTCTCCTGGCTATTCATGTTGAGTTGTTCCATTACAGGCCGAAACCTTATTGTGTAACAAGAGGCAGGAATGGAAAAAAAAGTGAAGTGCCTGCTAATTTCATGTTAGTATTTACTCATTTCCAGAGCAGGACGTACAAATGTTTGTCTTGTGTGTCTTTTTCTCTTTTTGTGACCAGGTGAAATGAAAATGCTTGTGTCAACCAAAACATTAATGGAAGGTCAGAAGTTGTCATTTGTTAATGATCTTACAGTGACCCGGGATGGGAAGAAAATCTACTTCACTGACTCCAGTAGCAAATGGCAAAGACGAGACTACTTATTCTTGATTATGGAAGGCACAGATGATGGGCGGCAAGTATCTCTTCCCTGAGGCATTTAAATTTCTGTAGGCTCAGTTGTAGGAATGGACTTGGCTGCTTTCTTGGTCTTTATACTTTTTATCTTTATAAACCACCTGTGCAAACACTGCACTGCCTAGGAGAGGTTGAGAGAATGTGTGGATGTTGCTGATGAGACCTGCAGCAAAATAAATGAGATTCTTCTTTTTCCTTTAAGAGCACTTGCACAGAATGTCTGTTTTAAAAGGTGTTAGCACTACCTTCAGCTCAAATATTTCACAGATGCTGCCAGTCTCAAGTGGCTTATTATTTCTCCTGTATTCATAAACAAATGCTTCCTGGCCTTTCTGCCATTTTCACTCAAGTGAAGTGTATGTGAGAAAAGAGGAAATGCCTGGAGAATGAAACAGAGAGGAATAAAGATTTGTCTTCACTCAAAAATAATTTCTTTTTAGCCTCCTTGAATATGACACAGTAACAAAAGAAGTGAAAGTCTTAATGGTGGGGCTGAGGTTTCCCAATGGTGTGCAGCTCTCTCCGGCAGAAGACTTTGTCCTGGTGCAGGAGACAACCATGGCTAGAATCAGGAGGTCAGTATGACTTTGCTGAAAGTATTCCTAATCTCTGTTTAGAGATTGTTTAAATAAATGAGTGGAATGACAAAAGAAACCCTATACTTTATGCCTAGCTATAAATGACAGAGGAGGTGGCCTTCCTCGATACTTGATTTTTTTTTAAATTTTGCTGTAAACATCTGGATTGCATGATCTTTCCATCATGGGCTCCTTACATGTAGTGGAGTAAGCTGACTTTTTTCCTGATGAGAAGAGTGTGGCTGTGCTGTATTTCCCTGAACCAAAATAATGAAAAAAAAATACTATTTCTTAAAATGAATTAATGTTGGGACTTTTATTTAATATTTAGACTGCTTGAGTTAAAATGTCCTTATCTACTATCTATAACTTTCAGGTATTATGTGTCTGGGCTGATGAAAGGTGGAGCAGATATGTTTGTTGAGAATATGCCTGGTCTTCCAGATAATATCAGGTTAAGCAGCTCTGGAGGATATTGGGTAGCTATGTCAGCTGTCCGTCACAATCCTGGATTTTCTTTGTTGGATTTCTTATCTGAAAAACCATGGATTAAAAGGATGATATTTAAGGTAAAAAAAATAAAATGTTAAAAAGATTTTTTTAAAATCACCTTTAATATAGGAATGGAAGTGATAAATATTTGTTTGTCTTGTGTCCTCCTCTTCACAGGAGGACTTAAAAAAAATGTTCAGTGTTGTGGTTAAAACTGTTGCCACTGTCCTCAGGTAGAACAGTCCTGAGGTAGAACAGGATATTCATATGTAGTAAACCAGAATATTCTGAGTTGGAAGGGACCTACAAGGATCATATAGTCCAACTCTTAAGTGAATGGCCTGTATGGGGATCAAAATGGTGACCATGGTGTTATTAGTACTGTGCTCTAACCAACTGAGCTAATCTGCATTCTGTAAAACTAACATTTGTTTCTCTGAGTAGCAGGTAAACATCTCTTAAGTTGTCTTCCATCTTGATCTCAGAAAAGAGAAGGGACTATCTCTACTCTAGCCATGCAGCCTTCACCTTTGTACCCGAAGTGCCCAAACTACTTATTGCCAGGTGTCTGAAGAGCATTTGGGAAGTCTGACATGTTCTAATGACTACCCTAGGCATCTTGGGTGACAGTGTGTATGTTATGGATGGTGTTAGGTGACATTTTATTCTGATTCAGTATGCTTGCTGTTGTGTCACACCCTACTTTAGGATGAGGATGAGCAAGAATATTGTAAGGGCTGTCTGATGCTAAAGAAATGGTGTCATGCTTTTAAAACAATACAAAGACATAAAAATACTTCTGTCCTCAAAAAAATAAAAATCAGAAAGCAGTGTTTAGGATGGAAGTACCATTTCAGCTAAACAAGCTCTCTGCTGTCCCTATCTCTCCTTGTGCAGTGCAGGTGCCTTAACAAAAAGTGATGCTATGGGCATCAACTGCACTAGAACAAGTTGACGTCTCCTTTGTAGGCAGCCTTTCAGCCTAGCTCTGGAGTAGAGTAAACTTCTGCTTGTTGTTTTTTTTCTTTTAAAGTTGCCTTTTCAGATATTAATGTGTTTAACCCTGTGTAATAGTGCTTACTCAAAATATGTGCTTATGTTCTTAGCTGCTTCTTCCATGAAGTGTGGAATGGTCTTTGCCTATATAAATGGCAGAGATATAATTGTGGAGGACAAAATCTTTTGTTAATTTTCTTTTTTTTTTTCCTTTCAGTTGCTGAGTCAAGAAACCGTGACAAATTTTGTGCCCAAATATAGCCTTGTTGTTGAACTTACTGAGACAGGATCCTACAGAAGAAGCTTTCATGATCCCAATGGAGTGATGGTAGCTTATGTTAGTGAGGCACATGAACACAATGGATATCTTTACCTGGGTTCGTTCCGGTCTCCATATATTTGCAGACTTAATCTTCAGCATGTTTAACTGTCTATCCATTATGAAGTCCCACTGTCCTATAATACTCTAGACCTACAAAGGAAGCACATGCTTGAGGCAGTTTGTGACCAAGGACAAAAAGTGAAAGACAGTCTGTTAACATGCATAGCACTGTTGCCATAGGAAAACATAAAGCTTGATGTACCTGTTCTCTTCCTTGGTTTGACTGCTCTGCTTTGGAGTTGGTGTGCATAGTTGTTAATATCTAAGGAGTATGGTGGAGCATCTTCATTCATTGTTTGCTTCTCAAAGAACATCCACTCCTTTTCCACACTCAGCCCTGTTCGGAGTCATCTTAAACAGACATCGTCATGTTGTCTTTAACGCAACTATATGTCTTCTTACACTGGAAGGATTTGTAATGTATGGAATTTAAGTATGTATGATTTGAATTGAAGACGATGGCTTGCATGTGTTTATTTCTGTTTTGGAACCTGTTGTTTAGGAGTGCATTACAGTATATATTCTAATGTCATATCACGGTGCTGTGGTAGAGGCAGCAACATGCAGAAATATGCAGTATGCCTAGAAATTTAGCTATACCATTGGGTTTCTTCAATTCCAACCCGTGTAAATAACGTTATACACTACAATTAGCTGTTAATTGACATGCAGAATCAAATTTGATCGTTACCTGTGGACTCCTGTGGTTTTTTTATAGCATTGTGGTCAGATGATGAATGAAAGTTGTGTTTTCCATGTTATTAAGGGCTACTTCCAGCAGGTTTAAAAAGGGTCATTTGTAGTATTTCCTCCATGTTTACCAGGTCTTGTAAGTCTCCTTTTCATTATCTATGTGACTGTTCCTAAGAGGTATGTGAGAGAAGAGGCCAGTTGCAGGAATCCAACATGCTTTTCATGGAGAAGTGGTAAAGATTTGGAGGAAGACTGGTGCCTGAAGATGGATGTGGACTCAAAGGGTCCCTGTAAAATCTAGTAATGGTGGATAAGGAAGTGGGCCTCTAACCAAAGCTGCAATAGAAATAACTGCAGGCAGGCACCTTGCTGCACTGAGAGCAGGAGGTGAATTCTGGGGGTAGAGGTCAGAGACAAGCAAGAATTTGTGCCCATAAAAGTCTTCACAGCTTCTGATGTTTTTCCCTACCTGCTGTTGGTCCACCTTGGGCAACAGGAGTTTTTCATTCTTCATGTCTGTGCTTCATTGGAAAGTAGCTGAATAACTCAGTCTAAATGAGTTTGTCTAAAGGTTAATCCTTTGGACAAAGTGCAGTTTTCAGTTGAATTTCTTGGAGTGAATAAAGCCTGTCTGTCCAACCTGTACAAATAGAAGGAGTTTATTGTGTACAAGTCCAGTCAGTCAGCAGTACTCTTAAAAAACCATAAAGACTGCTGAAAGTCTGTAAAGCCGCAAATATAAACTGTGGTAGGTGGCACAATTCTAAGCAACAAACTTTGCACGGTGACAGGCTGCTTAACTAGGCCATTGGCATTTCATTTGTCATAAGAACCTTAACACTTTGTTTTATCTAAAACTTTGTCCATGTAAATAAGCTATGTTTGGCCCTGCAAGTTAGAGGTCAATGTGGAGCAGAGTGGGATGGTGGTATGTGAGGCCCAAAGTCTAGGAGAAAGCCTGTTTGCTTGATGCTTTCTAGTGAGAAAGATGCCTGGCCCAAGATTGCTGATGCTTCCATGGCCACTAAAATTGGAAGGAGGCCAATTAGTGTAATGATGACTACAACATTGGTGGGGGACCAGAGTGCAACTGTAGAATGAGGCAGAGGTATCATTGTGCAGTTTAAGGATCTTACAACAAGTATCTGAATGCAGGGTCTGCATACTTTCAGTCCAAGGAGACCTAAAGTCTGCAGAGTCTGAAATGAGGTGCCTTTCCTGAGAGCAGATGGTGTTGGCTCCCATTCCTGTCGCTGTGCTGAATCCTGATAATGCAGGAGTGATCTGTTGTAAAACCCAGATGAAACAGGTTAACTGACGCGTAGGTCTCTCAGCATAAGGGGTTCTTAAGGACAGTATTTTTCTAGAAACTTACTAATCCTTGACAGTTCCTCAAATGCAATCCTCCCAGATTAAAACAGCAGCACTAAAATGCCAGTGGGATAAACAAACTGGCATAAACTTCTCATGATGCTTCTGTGAAGACTAGTTTTACAGGCTCATTCCACTTCCACAGAGGCATGAGTCAATGGCATGTTAGTTTCAGGTGCACAGTGATATACCTGCCTTGTGCAAGGAGAAAGCCAGAACAAGCCAGGCTTGGAAAAAAGCAGCCAGTCTTCTATCTTGATGGTATCACTGCAGGAATATGCAGCTCTTCTCTAGACTGGGTCTTCTCTACTGTGAACACATTGCCTTACTGGAAGAAGCAAGAACATTTACAGAGGTATCCAAAGATCTTGTCAGAGAAAGATTGGTTTTTGGTGGCAGAAGAAAGGGGCTGCGCAGTTGCCTAAGAAGGGAGGAAACCCTCTCTGCAGAACTCCCAGAGGAACCTTATGCTGATTTCTGTCTTACCTAAGCTTCTTTTGGGACAGACTAGGGCATGTGAGAGAATACTGCCCTGTCTCCTGAAGGGCTTGGAGAAATTTTTGCTTTAGCACAAAGCCCTGCAGTAAAACAACCTAGTGAAAAGAACTGAGCTGGATTACACCACAGGTGTGCATTTTAAGGATGTATTTTGTTTTGCCTTGTTGGTGAAACGGATGTTTCTGCAGAGCACAAGTATCAAGAAGATTTTCTTGAAGCTATTTAAAATATTATTCCACAGCTAACTGCCCTGTCCCTTTTCTGGAGCAAACTTCTCCTATAGTAGAGCTCCTGGAAGATAACTCATGTATTCCCCTGACACTTCTACACAAAGATTGTTTTCTCAGTGTAAACAGCTGATGAAAGCAATTGCAAAGCCTTGGCACAGATCCGATTCCTTTAAGTCTGTGTCTGCTTTGTGTCAGTAACCTTTGCAGGAGATATAATGACCTCCTAAGCTTCTAGGTCTGTCTGCTCAGTGATCACAACAGACATCTGATGATGCTGACACTTGGGCCTTCTTATCTAACTGCAAATAAGCACATAGGGCAGCTAATTTTTTTGAGGTAAAGACTGAGAAATTTAGCAGTAAGTGATTGTAATTAGCTATATACAAGGCTTTTTCCTCGTAGACAGGAGCAGTCATGTCTCCTTATCTAGCTGCTGCAAGTTAAACCTTGTCTTGCTTCTGTACACCTGCATGTGTGACTCCCTCAACTGTCATTGGGTTCTGAAAGTCAGTCAAGTTGTGAAATTGGGTGCACCTGGTATAGGCAGGACCTCCAAGTCCTTGATGTAGAGCTGCTGATGTGTAGAGAATGCGAAGTGGGAAGTCTGTCAGTCGGTGATGCTTTATATTTTGCTGGCAGGCAGTTGCAATTTCAAAACATGTATGCAATTTCAAAAGTGGGAACGTGAGAGGAAGTATTTGCATAGCAAAGCTTTTGAGCAGATGCAGATCTCCATTTGAGGATCACTGAGTACTGTAAAGCTCTGGTGAAACTCAGACTAGCTTGGTTTGAGTAGCACTGTGTGCATGGAGGTCTCCTCAGTGCGCAGCCAGTTCTTTCATGTGGCAGACTGTTTGTAATCTTCTCTTCACATGTGGCTAAGTATCCTCATAAGTAGATGAGCCAAGAAACTATGTCGTGTGTTGAGCCCATTGCTTCCAGCATACTGGAGACAGATACGAGGCTTGTACACCTTCATCTTGTTTGTACTAGTCCTGCATGAACCCATACTTCTGAAGCACCAGCTTTGGTTGTTCCACAAGCTCTTAAGGTCACTGCTGGGATTGTTCCTTTTTTCTCCAACATTCAGGACTGTCAAGAATAAGTTTTTCTTTTCACCCTATGCCCTAAATATTTACTAGAAATATTTTTATTTGATTGCCATTGTAACCTGGAATAGATGTCAGAGCCTTGGCAAGCTCTTGGCAAACTCTCCTTGGAGTTAATTGGTGAACAGTTGACCTTGGTGTAAGTTCTAGCAAAGATGCAGAGGGCAGAGACATTGGCTTTTTGACTGCTGCATGTCATTGTGATTAAATGGTATTTAGCTCCAATTCTTCAGGTGAGTGCTAGCAGTGTCCTCTTTAATTGCTCAAATCCTTCCTCAGTGAAGTGCTCTGAAGTGGTGCAAAGAGCTTAGTTAACTTTAGCTCTGCTCCTTTCTTTGGTGCTCCTGAAAGTTCTGTTATCTACGTGGGGGGGTGGGGGTTCTGCAATTTCATTATGCCTTTCTTACTGTCTAATGAACATTTTGATGCAGCTTTAAACAAGGCTGGCCTATCTTTCTCAGTAAGTGCTTCTCTGTTTGGATAGAGAGGTCCAGATGGCCTTGCTGCATTTGCCTTGAGAGAGCAACAAGAGCATGTTGGGTTTGTCAGCCTGCATGATGTCAAGTTATTAGAGAACATTATTAAGCTATTAGAGAGCATCCAAAATAGGGTAATGAAGATGATGAAGGGTCTTGAGGGGAAAGCTGTAAGAGGAGCAGCTGAGGTCACTTGGTCTGTTCAGCCTGGAGAAGAGGAGACTGAGGGAAGATTTCATTGCAGACTACAACTTCCTCGTGAGGGGAAGAGGATGTTCAGACAGTGATCCCTTCTCTGCAGTGACCAGTGATAGAACCCAAGGGAATGGCCTTATATTGTGTCAGGGGAGGTTTAGGTTGGATATTAGAAAAAGATTCTTCACCCAGATGGTGTTTGGATACAGGCTCCCAGGGCAGTGGTCACAGCACCAAGCCTGACAGAGTTCAAGAAGCATTTGTACAATGCTCTGAGACATGTGAGGTGACTCTTGGGGATGGTCCTGTACAGGGCCAGGATTTGGACTCGATCTATGTGGGTCCCTTCCAAGTCAGCATATTCTGCAATTCTGTAAAGTTTACCTGGCTTTAACTTTTGTTGCTCTGACAAATGGAGAGTTGACTTGGTGAGGAGACTGAGATGAAGCCCATTGTGCCAGGGTCTTGGAGTCACACATGGGATACTGTTCTGTAGTGTGCTTACTGCCTTGTGGATGCGTCTCTGCGCAGACCTGAGCCAGCAGTGTGCTGTGTTTTCATCCCCACTGTGGCATGGGAAAGGCATATGACATCTGTTACTGAGCACCAGGCTGTCCTGCTGGCTGAAGAAAGAAACATGCATCTGTCCAGACTGTTCTGGGCGGAGCTAGACAGTCCAGAGCCAGCAACCTGGTTGGAAGCCCTTGGCATTGTGTGAAGCAGCCAGCTGAAGTGAAAAAGGGATTGAGACCATTCTAACTGTTATGGTTACAAGCCAGGGAAGGGAGCTATAGCAATGAATATTCATACCATTATGGCATCTGAAGGGGGCATCCTGCATTCAAGGAGGGGCACATTTTGCTGTGGGGAGAGTTGGTCCAGGGTCTCAGCTGTGGCTGGAAACCATCCCTGCCTTGCTGGGACAGCAGCAAACCCAGGAGCCGCTGAGTCACCGTGTTGTGCAGGGATCGAAGTAGCCCAGGAGTCATTCCTGCCCCAGCCGTCATACTGCCACAGTCTCACCAGTGCTGCCAGAGTGCCACGCAGGACTGCTGCCGCTCACTTTCGCTGCTCACTTGCTGAGCACCACTGCTCATGCCAGAGCCCCTGCTGCTGCTACACAGCCCAGTCAAGCCAAGTGGGCCAATGCATCATGTCAGGGGTAACATGGCAGGGAACAAAGAGACTCTGAACTGGTACCACCACTGCAGTTAAGACCTGAACCTAACTGGGTGGTGTGGAGTGGCCAGTTTGGTCAGGTGGCTTTTGTGAGCAGTGCAGTTCTCCTGGGTTTTTGCTTTTGCATCTGTTCTCCCATTGTGTTCTTTTGTTTGGTTGAGTAGATGGGTGTAGTTGGCCGGGAGAACCCTCCACCACTTTCTTTTCCCTTTGTTCCTGAGGGACCATGTGATGCAGTGAACTCTTTTGTGGGTGAACTGTTCCCTTGTATCTTTGTGGTGCTGCTATTTTTCCTTGTTAGTAAACTGTTATTTTTTCACTTGCAACCTCCTTGCAATTTTTTTGTCTCCCCATATTAAGGAGGGGGGGGAATAAAAAAGGGGTGGAATTCATTTTATTGGAGTCCCTCTCCCAAAATTTGTCTTTAAACCAAGACACTAACCCCTTTGAGATTCAAAGAGCACTCCTGGGTTCTTGCCTTTCTACAAACTGTGCCTTGGCTTTCCTGGCTGTGAACAACTCAAGCCACTAGAGCTGGCTTTCTTTCTCCTTGTTTTTGGCATCAGGCTTTCAGTGATGGCTTGTGTGATGGGTGAATGTAGCACCACATTACATCCTTTTATAACCTTTCAGGAGCTTTCTTTTGAACTGCTTTTTTTTCCAGCCAAGAGACTGCTGTTCCCAAAGATAAGATGCAGCACAGCTGCCTCTCCAGCACTGGATGCTGAATTTGAGCTACTACTGGGCCACCTGCTGATCACAAATGGTGTTTCTGAAGCAGGACGTGAGACTAGTCATGCTTGCAAAGGTTTGCTTTGGGATTACTTGAAGCAGAGACCTCAGCTATGCTGTTAATAGACCCATCTTAAGATCGTCAGACATTGGCCCAGAGCTCTTCACTGGCCTTTATTGACTGAATGTTATAAAGGTTGTAATTGTTACTGCTAACAGGAGTTGCAATATTGCTGCAGAAAGGCAACAACTGCTGAAAGAAAAGGAGGGCTTGTGGGAAAAAAACATGCTGTGTGTGGTTTAGGTCAGGGCTCTATGCATTCCGAAGTGCTGGTCTGTGTATGACTGAACATGGGCTGAGACTTTAATGCTGTTTTAAGGAAGCAACTACCCACATCCTTGCTAATAAGGACCTTACTCCAGTGTAAGCAATAATCAGCCCACGGATGAAGAGTGAAGTCTGAAGGAATTGTAGATGCCCACCTAGAGAAGACCATCATTCTACTGAACCTGAATATAATCTGTAGTCTGCCAGAGATTAAAGATCATGTATTAACCTACATGAAACTATGTTGTTTAACCTCAGCAGAATTATGCTTTGGGAATACGATTACATTTATTCATGTTGGCATTTGCAGTGATGCCCTTTCATAGTGTAGATTAGCTTTTGATTAAAGTAGAAGCACAAGTTAGACTGTGTCATTTCCCATCTGTCTGTATTTCAAGACTTTCTTATCCATACTCCTGTCTTGAAAAAAACAAACAACTCTACCTCTTGCATTCCTGACAGATATGTCTAACATTTTCCATAGCCCTGGAGACTCTTAGAAGTTGTGCATATGTGTATCCCGTGGCAAACTATCCCACTGTTGTAAAGCTTTCCTCGGTGTTGTAGTTGCACGTGTTGTGGTTTAGACTTGCTTTCATCATGGCTTTGTGAAGGTTTATCACAGAATAAATCAAGTGCAGTGAGAGCTTTCTGGGTGTGCTTGGAAATGCAACCAGAGCATGGATGGCTCTTTACTGAATCAATGACAACATGTGTTCATGTGCAGTTTAGTTTTGGAAAAACAGATACACAACTGTATAGCAACACATTCAGTCAAGGCAGGTCTTTTTGTCACTTTTGAGCATCTTTCTCAAGGGAAAAAACAACCATATACTTTGAGAGAAAAGCTCTGTGGTGGTTCTGTACAGCCATTCCCCACTTCAATACTGAACTTGACAGTCCAGGCAAGGAAAAACTCATGGTGGTAAATTCCCTGTAAGTCAGTCTCTCGGGAAAAGCTGTTGGTGACAGTGGACAACAGGGACATGTACTTTATGTAACCAAGGTGTTATCCAGACCTCAAAATAGCATCTCAGCATCTGCAAATAAAAGCAGAATTAGTGAGAAAGCTCAGTTGTCTGAGGGTTGGTCTCAGCATTGCAGGCCATGCTAGAGCAGTAGAGAAGAGCATCTTTTTGTCTGCCCACTTTATCCAAGGGAAAGTACTGTTTGCTAAGTAATCATGTCCAGTGGGAAAACCTGTGTTAAGATTTCTCCCCATCCAAAAAATCTCTAGGACCTACTGTATTTCTGCACATTTTCACCCAGGGATATAGGCTAGGTGCATGTGTCCAGTTCAACTCCTTGCAGACAGGAACTGGCCCTGGATGTATGAGAAGTGATAATCCTGCCTCACCTCAGCTGGCTTTGCAGAGAAAAGGCTTGTACATCTACAGGAACTCAGAGCTGGCCTGAGAGTGATTATACAGCTAGAGATGGTGAAGAATCACCTGCAGTTACTGGGTACCACAAAGGAATTGGACATACCTGTTGCAGGCTTTTTTTGCTCTGGAAGTGACAGCTGTCCAGGCTGGAATGCTCCCTCTTCTTACACACAGTGCGTTTGATTTCCACGTGGAGCATGTATTTCAGCCCTCTGACAATCTAAAGAAAGTATTTTCCTTCTTTAAAGTAAGAGCAGGGGAAAGAGATGCCAATATTTTGGCAAAATCAAATGCTACATCTGAGAACTCTGTGTCACCTACACAGAGCCCTTCTGTGTGGCAGTAGAATAGAGGGATAGCTTTAGGCATTCATAGCAGTCCTGAGGAGGATAAGAGCCACCATGTCTTGGGTGTGCTGTAGGAAGGTCAATCAGAAAACAGGTTGAAGGACCACTAGAATTCTGATCTTCTTACCTGTACCATGGCTTTGTTTATTTGTGAATCCTTAAACAGAAAGAGGTCATTGGAACTGTTGTTGTATCTATAAACGCCAAAGCGAGCTGCCTTGCGAACACCTGGGCTGTTGGTGTTCGTTGGGATGGGGGAGCCAGGCTTCATGGTTGAACGAGGTGATGGTACATGTATGTCTGAAACAACACAAAACATGAGTGTAAAACACATCAGCTTCCTGAAAGGGTGGGACCTTCAGCCTTCTGAACCTTCTTACTTGTCCAAATAATTTGTGCTTCAGAAGGACTCTGCTCACATCCATTAACAGTAATTTTCCTTTATATATTTGAAATGGTGAAACAATCCTGTGAAATGAAGTAACATAAAAAGCTGCTGCCAGAAGTGGTGGCAGAGCTCAAATTGACTTAGAGGAAGCCAGATTATTACGAATATTATATAAAGGGTCTCTGGTGTAACTCCTAGTTTATAGAGGGACTGACTCTGAATCTACTTATAGATAGAGCATGTTGCTCTGAGTACAGTATAGTTTTGCTAACATATCAAACGCTGGCTGGAGAGCCTTGCTGCTTTTAGTTTGCATATCTGATCTTGCAGATACAAGTTCTTTCCCATCCCCCTCACCCTTAAGCCTTTGATGGCATCTTGAGGTTTTTACATTAGAAGCATTTAGGTGGTGATCAAGGCAAGGGGAAGATGCCCTTGTTCTAAGCGCTGACAAAGAAGGGGTGTCCCTATTCTCCAGCTGAGCAGTGAAGGGTCTGGGGCAGAACTTGGACCAGCTTCTCACTGTAAAATGGGCTGCTTTGGGTATTGAAGTGCTGTTGCCCTGACCCAAATGTCAGGGACCATCTGTCAATGTCAAGATCCCACCTGGAGTACTGCATTGAACTCTGGGACATCCAGCATAAGAAGGACACAGTCCTGTTGAAGCAAGTCCAGAGGAGGGCCACGAAGATGATTAGAGGGATGGAGTACCTTTCCTGTGAGGAAAGGCTGAGAGAAGTGGGATTGTTTAGCCTGGAGAAGAGAAGGTTCTTAGGTGACTTCATTGCCTTTCAGTACCTGAAATGAGCCTAGAAGAAACCTGAAGAAGAACTTTTGACAATGGCATGTAGTGACAGGACAAGGGTTAATGGCTTTAAACTGACAGAGGCCAGGTTTAGACTAGATATTAGGAAGACATTCTTCACTGAAAGGGTGATCAGACATTGGAACATGTTGCCCAGAGCAGCTGTGGATGCCCCATCCCTGGAAGTGTACAAGGCCAGACTGGATGGGGTTTTGAGCAACCTGGTCTAGTGAAGGGCATTCCTGACCATGACAGGGTGGTTGGAAATAGATAATCTTTAAGCACCCTTCCAACCCAAACCATTCTATGATTATCGAGGTCATGAAGTAGAGAAGCAAGTTGTGTAGGATATGGAAACTGGGGTATCTGGAGGTTAACCCATGGCCTTTCAGATTAGAGCACTTCATAGAATCATTTACTATATATTTTTACTTATTTGTGTAGCTTTTTCCCCATGCCCTGCTTATTTTTCAGTAATTGAAAAGAAGCTTGAAGCTTACAGTTTATGTCATTATTTCATCCCCTTTTACATTTGCCTTCCCCTCCATTTTTCTGATTTCTGAAATCAAAGAAGAAGAAAAAAGCCTCAACCCACACACGGTGCTGTGCAGCCACTGCTAATGCCAAGACCTGCCAGTGCAGGAGACAATCCTCAAGTTCATGCTGTTTGTGTGCAGGCAGTGAGCCTGCACATACTTCTGCACACAAATGTGCACACAGAACTTGAACTTGTACTAAATCTGCTGTGAAAGTCAAGCTTTTTATCACTTCTAGCATATTTTCACAGATAGATCTGTCACCCACAGCCAGTTATGCAGAGCATAGACTCTGTATTTAAGCCAATTTGCATTGAGAAACCTAAGTAGAATACAGGTAACTTGGTGATCCAGAGACTATTTAAAAAAACCCAACCCAAACCAACATTACATGTCATCATCAGCATAGAAGTTTGCAAAAATTTATCTTACAGGTTCCTTATATATGTTCTAGTTACACTATCACATCATCCTCCAAAGGTGTCAATTGTTGCACTCACTTGTAACAGTGTTCAAGGATTTACCTTTTGACCTGCAAAGAAAAGACTCAGTTCTACATTCCTTGTCATCTCAAGGATGTCCAAATTCATATCTATTCATGGTTGATACCACAGCTTCCTTAATGGCCTCCATGTTCTCTTGCAGGTGGGAGCTGAGAGACTGTGTGTCTGAGAGGAGCAGGTGTTCTGCATGTAGCTTTGTGTCTAGTGTGCAGGTGATGAGCTTTCCTGTCCCATGTCTCTGATCTCCGTTGGAACTGGGTATGCAGCCAGTGCTGGACAATGTGGTAGTGTTTTTTCACCTAACAGTCCAGAATCCACTTGTAGGTCCCAAAATTATTCTCTGTGGGATGGTATCTTCCCACTGCAGCAAGGATGGGATTCAAGAGTCACAGAAGCTCATGACCATGCAGCCTTGGACTGAAGGTATTTCTTATGTGAGCACATCTTACCCAGTTCTCAAAGGGGTTTAGGATCCACAGGTCTTTTAAGAGTGCCATGCTGGACCTGCCTGAAGTCAGAAAAGAAGCTTGAGGCAGAGCCAGGCTTTGGATTGCCCATAAGGCCAGCTGTCCTCTCCCTGAAGAGTACTGTGATATTTCCTGCACCAATAAGAACCCAGCAGCTTATAGGAACCAGCTTTTTCCTGAGCTCACCTAACAACTAAGTTAGTCTGCCAAGCTAAGAGTGGGTCACTGTCCTGGGCTCTTCTTGCCCTTCACCAGGAGCTTGCTTGAATCTGTTTTCACATCTCTTGGAAAGTCAGGTGTGGCAGGGATGGGGTGTTGATACCAGCTACTCTTCTTTGCAGAAGAAACCACAGACTTTTTCAATCTAAAGACAAGGTCCTTTTGTGGCTTTTGAGAGCCCTCAACACCTCTTGAGTCATGATGATATCTTTTATAGGCATGGGATGCCAGGGTGAGTGAGACTGGCTGTAATCACACTGTTTATGGGAAAAGAAGTATCACATGTGTTAAACCAAGAGTCAGAGTCCAAAGTGACCTTAATTCCTGACTCCAGTGCCTGGTAGATTCATCAATGTTACATGTGGCTATGCATCACCTGGAGAACTTTATCCTCCTGTTTTCCTTTGGTGACCCAGATTCTTGAAGGTTAGGATTTGGTTTTCTTTATGTGCTTTGCTTCTCATTCAAGGTGGTCACTGCATGGCACACACACTGGTCTGAAATAATTTTTACTGTTTTAAATAGTTTTCAGTACTATATTTACAAAACTCTCTGGTGTGAGGCACCTGTACTCTCTGCAACCTTTTCTGACCATTTCTTCCCTAGCTTGGCCCTTGAGTGCCATTAAAAAAGTTGAATTTGTCTAAGGTGAGGGCCCAACTCCAGTCACAAGGCAGAATGGCTCAGAGGATCAGATAGCAGTGCAGGGCTCTAGGCATACCAGCATTGCTGAAACATTTGTCATCCAGGCCTGGGCAGGAGCAGAGGCACTTCATGACCTGCCCATGCACCTACAATACTTGGAGGCCCAGAGGATATGTTCTCATGACCTGGGCAGAAAGCTCTTGTGGCTCTACTGGGAGATGCTTAAGGCCAGAGCATTCATATTTCAGACCCCCTCCTTGCTTCTGGATTTCTAAATGTGAAAAGAGAAAAAGAGAGAGAGAGAAGCCATCCCTTCTCCTGCTCCTTCTGTTAGATAATAGGGTTAGATTCTTTTCTTGCTTAAACTTAACAGGAGAACCATGTTAGTAAGCAAGTAAGGATTGTTCTTGTAGAGATGAGCTGAATGTTGTATTAAGAGGACCTCTCTTGTGCTTTTTGCTCTAAGGAGTAGTTTGGGGACCTTGTTCCTGCAGTATGAAAGAGCAATCATGTAGATGCTCCCTCCCAGCCTGCAGTAAAATAAATAGGCAGATTGAAACAGGTTGATTTTTTTTTTTCCATCAGTTGCTTTCAAAACCTTCTCACCATTACTAGAAGCAAGGCTAGGCCTTATCTTTACACTTAAGATGCAGCAGAGTTCCTGCATGCCTCTGCAACACCCAAAGGAAACCACAGCAGAAAGAAAAATCTACGGGCTAACGAAACATACGCATCAGTATTTTCTGTGTATGGGAGGCAAAGTGAAACTGAAGTAGAACTAAAACCTTCAGAGAAAAACACTCCAGTCTGCAGCTCCTGTTCTAAAGACTTATAGGGAGCTGCAATCAAGAGAGTTTCCTTGCTCAGCAAAGAAAGAAATTATACAGAATAATGCATCATTAAAGTCAGCGAATCGACACTCAAGTGTGTACTTAGCAGTCAAATTGTTGCCCACAATCTTTAGATTTAATGTTTAAGGTCATGCAGAGTTTAAACACAGACAAATGAGTTAAAACCATATGTTGACTTTAAAAGCCCTAAATGATATTCATGGAGATAGCTTGCTTAACTACAAGAAAAGTCTTTTAAGCAGTTGGATCTTCGGTTGCAGTCTGAACCCTGCAGTGCTGAGCCAGCATGGGCAGCAGTTGAAGAAGGGCTGTTATTTATTGGTGCATTAGGTAGCAGCTCTCACAGAACCTAAAACACAAGGAAAACAGCAATTATATTCCACTCTTACCATCTGAAGTCGTGCTGAAGCTCCAGAGTGCTAAGCAACAAAGTGCAATATAGGTGCAGATGAAATTCACTGCCATCTCCAGCACTTCATAGGAGCCTGCCAGCCAGAGGAGTGACTACCCTGCTTCCGGCCAGAGAAGATATGACTCTGTGAGTGCTCTTATTGGCTGTGGGGCAAAGGAAAAAAATCACCCTAAAACCCCCTGAGTCATCAGAGCTCTGATGCAGTCTTTGCCTCCTGCTGATGACCACGTACATCGAAGCCCAGCCACAAAGCTCTGGCTTGGTGATAGCAGCACCAGCACTGCATTAGACAGGGACTTTTGCTTTGTGATCCTCAGGGGTTGTGCAGAAGCATGGGCAAATATATGTGACATAACACTGGGAAATGGTTTTGGGGGTGAGGAGAGTAACAGTCATGTGCTTTAAGATTCAGGGGGAAACTTAATCCCTAAGAAATGGGCAGTGAGCCCTGTAGAATGTAGCTCTTGGCTTGTACATTTGCATCTATATGTGGAGAAGTCTGACAGAGATGATGATGTCTTCCTTTCCCTAATGTGGAGATGTGGGGTTTGGGTAAAGGAGACATGAAAGTTTCAGGGCTACCTACCCAAGGGGACTGTGTGCAGAAAAACCCATAGGAAAAAGATTTTTGTTTTGATAGTACAGGAGAAAATTGTGCTCTACATTTACAGAAGGTCTTATGACAACAGGAAAAGGCTGTATTAGGTTCAGAGATGATTTTCAGAGGTTTTCTCTAGGTGCTCTCCAGAAAGCAAGGGAAACATGGGGAGAGTGGTATTTTGTCTCTCTTGCAGAGGGACAAAAGCTTGCAGAGCTTTTTATCTCTGGGGTTGGATTCTCTAGTGCCAGTACTTGGTTTCCAGAGAGGTCCTCTCTAAATAGTGTCGGCCCATGCTGACAAGCTTCAAAAATGGGAAAGGTCTTAGTTGCCAGACCTTGTGGTGCACCTGAAATAACCAGCTGACAGATTCAGGAGACTGGGAGGTAAGCCGTTGTCTCACTAAAGGGCTTAGAGGGGTGGGCCTCAGTCTGTGTGTGCGCATTTCCTTCAGGTTATACTGAAAAGCAGTGGAAACAAGGTCCTTAACACCAGTCTTGTTTGCTTGAGTTACATCCCTTATCTAATTCTCTAGGACTTCTCTAAGATTATATGGTTCCTTATCTGGGCATACTAGAATGCTGTGAGTAATGTTTTTATTTCTCCTATCATAAGTGAACAGTAAGGTGATGGTTGCCTTTCACTTGCTCCAACAATGAGTCCTGCTTCTTTTTGAGCAAAGACTGCCTCAGGTGAAGTCCTAATGCAGTGCAAGGTATATGGTATATAAGAGGCTGGTGGAAAATCATCTTAGTGCATCCTTGTAGGAAGGGATTAGGTAAACATGCTACATTTGTCATCAGTCCTTCTTGCATAATCTGCTGAATCAGACTCCAAATCCTGTGGAAAACACTGAAACAGAATAAAAAGGACAAAACTGAGTGGGTTTTGTCCCCTCCCTTTCCTTTTTTATTTTTTTTTTTGAGCTGACATAGCAGCTTGTCCCAGGACTGTGGCACAGGCAGGGACTCAATCAGATATCTTCAGGCCTCCCTTTCTCCTGTAGAACTGTGCTCTACAGTTTCTACCTCACTGAGAGACTCAGAGAGTATCTTCTTAAGCCTGTATTTTTTGGTCCCCATGCAAAAAAGGCATGGTTGGGACCCTCAGCACCAGACCCTAACGTATCTCCCTACCACACAATGCACCAGAAAGGGGTTCAGGTCCTGCAGGACTTCTATCTCATTTCCTTTTGCTTCCAAGTGTGCTTCCAGTCTTCTGATTTGAGTTGAAAGGGACATAGTGTGAGCAATTTGAAGAGTATCTTTCTGGAATACAAATTTTTTCCTCACTTTAAATAAGTGCCTGGGTCACCATGAGCAGCCCTTTGACAGAGTTTAGTGTGAGTGGGGATGGTGACTAGCAGAGCTGGGCTGGCGTTGATGTGCACAGAGCTGTGGTTACCATGTAGCTGTGGAGTCACAAGGCCACCTCACTTTGGTGATGGCACTAGAGGGCACCAGGTGGTAATTTCTGCTGCTGGAGCCCAGCCTCCCTCTTCAGAGGACACATTTTTCCCGCCTTCTTCCCTCTCCCCTTCTTTCCATAAAATTGATCATTTACAGCTCTTCTACATTAGGTTTTCCTTTTTCTATTGTCCCTTTTATGATTTTGTTGAGGAAATTTCTCCAGTTCTTTTCTCCTGGGAAGTAACAGAGTGCTCACTAATGAGCAGTAGTATTAATAGTGCTAGGTACTTCTATGTAAAAAGCACAAAGAATGTGATACCAAAAATTCCACCTGCCCCCCAATAACAGACAAACAGCATACTCCTCTATATGCATATACTTGTTATTTTTCCTTGGAAATTTTTGTGCTGTGGAAAAACCTGTTACTGAAGACTGGGACTATTGTTTCTTTGTGATGTCTTATTCCAAACAGGTGTCATTTCCTGGGATACTGCTCTGTGCCCCAAATCCATCTACAGGAGGAATGGAGGAGCATGATGTCTTGTCTGACATCCAACCCCAGAAAATGAGTCAAATACTCTTATAACTGAAGCTCTCTCAGGGTCACGGATAGGAATTTCATCCCCTTTTCCTGGAACACATGTGTAGTTCACCTCCTGCACTCCAGAACAGAGCATGTGGGGCACTCTTTAGAGAAGTTTCCATGCGCTAGATTTCCCATTAAGCGGTTGTTTCTGTGTGAGCAGACATCCTGAACAGGGAGAGGATGAGAGCAAGTGGGCGAGGAAAGACTCACTCATTATCCCAGGGTAAACAGAGCATTTAATCACATAGCTAGTCCTGAGCCAGTCTAAATCAAACTTGTGATCCTTCTGTATTAAACTGGATTATATAGGCCTTAAAAGATTTGTACACTCATGAGAACCCTCATATTTGGTTTTTTTTGCGAGTAGGAGATGTTTATTGCAAGTCTAGGGATACCAAGTCTGCTCTCTTTTCTGCAAGGGAATTTGCAGAGTCATTACCTTCTCTCTCTCACTGTTGGTGTGGGTTACTAGAGGCTTTGAAAACAGGGTGTAACTGTGGAGACTTTTTCAATTAAAAGTAAAAGAAACCCTCACCAAAACCCCTCTTATTATCCATAAACCAAGGTTATAATTATATTTTCCTTTTTACTGAAGAAGAAAAAACCACAGTACCTGATATTTGATTTTCATGACATTTGGTGCATGAGATGGATTTCTTCATCATTACTTTTTTCTTCCATTATTTAGGGCCAGACCTTTGTCCACACAGCACAATCCAGCAATTGCTACTATGGCTTCCTGGAATAATGCCAACTGGATCTGCGAGGGATCCTATAAATGCAATCAGTATCTAGTCCTGCATCCACAATATTTAATTTTCAGTTTTTAAGCCTTAAACTTAAAAGAGATGGGTATGACATCTTCCACACTCAAGACCTGCACTTTGCAGACACCAAAATATGTTGAGGTGCAGAGAAAAGATAGCTCAAGAAAGAAGGACTAAAAGAATTGAGGTGAAGACTCAGCTGCTCCTCTACCTTCCTACAGCAGGAACATCTCACCAGCCCACCCACTGTAAGTGGAAAAATATGCAGTTCATATAGCAGCAGCTTTACAGTACAGGGTAACCTGGAAAAGCCACAGGATACAGGATACCTTTCTGAGCAGGTGCGTAGCTGAACAAGTTTGATGTGGTACAAGGGAAAGAGGAAAATGGTACAGAGCATATATCCCTATGTAGCATTAAATCAGCAGTGGTGGCTACATCTGGGAATACGTGTCTGCGTATTCAGTAACAATAGGATGAATAGAAGAAATTGGTGAGTTGGCCTCAAGCCAGAGAATTTGTCTGATACTCCCTTGCCTTTTCTGCCAGATGATCTGTGGCTCACCAGCACCCCACTTGTGCCTCCACTGCAGAAGTAACTGATTTTTCAAAGGGATCAAGGCTCATGCAGTTGCATCTGTCTTTTTCCTATTTTCTACCATAAATAACTTTTGAATTTCCACTAAATATGAAAGTAGTCTGAAAGACTTGAAGATAATCTGGTTACCATACATTTCCAGAAAAGAAAGAAGAGAAGTGAAGAAGAAATTACTGGCTGCACTGAGGAGCAGAACTGTGACATTATTCAGC
This sequence comes from Sclerurus mexicanus, assembly GCA_013396755.1. Taxonomy (NCBI): domain Eukaryota; kingdom Metazoa; phylum Chordata; class Aves; order Passeriformes; family Furnariidae; genus Sclerurus; species Sclerurus mexicanus. The sequence goes on from VWZF01004972.1 coordinate 38,078, forward strand.
AGCACTATCAGCTTCTGGGCAGAGATTATCTATAAATTGCATTGTGGACTTTTTATAGGGGATGAGTGTATGTAAAGACCTCTCCATGTTTTACCTTGTAGCTCTACTATTAATTTTGAGATGAACAAACCTTACATTCTTTCCATCTGAAGAGCCCAGGAGCATTAGTTCTGTTAGCTGTTTGGAGATCAACCTAGTTAAATATGTCTTATCACATTGGAAACTGCCTGGGCAGAGCCACAGGCTTAGGCAGACACTTAAATACAGAATGTTTGGAGTTGGAAAGGACCCACAGAGTCTAACTATTAAGTGAATGGCTCATATGTGGATCAAACCCAGAACTTTGGTGTTATTAGTGCCATGCTTTAACCAGCTGATCTAATCTTGGGTCAGTGTTGCTAAATGCTTGACTTTCAGCAGTACTGGAGGTTTCTGCTGTGTACTAGAGTCTGTTGTGCAAGAGGTCTATGGAAAACACCCGCCAAATGAACTTGTGAACTCTCTGTTATACACCAGCAACCACAGCGGTCAACTAAGAGTAGTTAGCAGGTCTCTATCTAGTTCACAGATGAGAACACTTGCAGCTGCAGATTACAGGTGCTTTTCCTCCCTACGAATCACCCTTGAGGAAGCAAGCCACTGTTGCTTTGAAAAGAGGGAACGGGTTGTCTCAGTAGCAGAGGCGTGAGGTTGAGTGATTGAGCTCAACAGGGGAAGCTGCAGAGGTTTAGAGTTGTTAAAAAGTCATTCAGATGGCCAAACTAGGGCTCACAGTGAGAGGCTGTCTCAGGTTGGCAGCTGTCAAGGATTGCTTTTCAGATGAACACTGTGTTTTTTGTATTCAGGATCAGTCCTAACATAAGCCATGAAGAAGCAAGTGCAAGACACAGTGAAACATATTTATGCTGCAATGTAGGCCTGGGTCTGCAATGCAGCACATTCTGCACGTCTTCCAGTATGAAGGAGGATAAATCTATGCTCTCTCTGTTTGAAAATCCCATTCACCACGTGATGGAACTTCTCTGTCAGGTAGGTATCCAGCTATTCAGCACTGGTGAGACTTTGATCTGACAGCCCCAGTCTGTGTTCTCCCACAGAGAGCAGAAAAATATGTCCTGAATAAAATTTAAACCAAGCAAACCTGGGTGCTTTACATGGATACACTAGGCAGTGCTAGCTTTGTAATGCCACTTTCCCATGTGAAGTACATGTGGAGCCCAGACTGAGGGCAGCAAAAAAGTCCCTCTCCCCTCCCAGCCACTTGATGTCTCCCTACAGTTTGAGCAGAGTCTGAAGAGCCACAATGTTATCTGCTGAAATCCATTGCTTAAAACATGACTAGGCCAGTTCTGTGGAGACAAAAGTGAAGAATCAATCAGGGCTTAATGATTTTTCCCTGAAAGAAACAAGGCCTGTTTAACAGCAATTCGAATCCTTGTCCTGAAAGGTAGTGCATGTATCTTCATTCAGCTTTCCCCCCTTTAACAGTAGATAATCAGCTTACTAGGGAAAAGATTACAACAGAATTGTAATGGAGAGAAATCTGTCATGAGATAAATAAAAGTTTGTGCTCTTTGTATCTGGGGAGTTTAGTGTGTGTATGAATGAACAATAACATCTTTGTCTGGGAAGGAGCATTTGGGACTGCTCATAGAGCCTGTGCCATCCACTGCCTGTAGAAGTGAGAGATGAATAAAAGCTTGAGGAAGTTTTTGATCATTGGTGGTAAGCTAAAGCTTCAAGACCCTTTCTGCAGACAAAAGGGAGTTCTCAAAAACAGCTCCACCTGAGAGGACAGTTATGAACAGCACCTGCTTTGTTAGTGCCTATGAAGCAAACCAGGTAGTTAACAACCATGGAAGAGTTGTGCTTAAGTTTTGTAAAAGGATCCAGAAATTACACTAGCCTCTGTGCTAGGCACTATGTGAGCTGAGCAGTGGTGGTCAGGGAAAAATGTGATGCCTGGTTACCCTGTCTGTCCTAGTTCAGCAGGTGGGACCAGTTATCACTGTGTTGGGGTGATCAAAGCTATGTATTCTACCCCCTCTATTCATTTCCCAAGAACAATGGACCATTTGCAGCAGCCGCCCAGGGAGTCGTTAGCACCTTCACACTCAGCCTGAGGGGGCGTGGTTGCTAATGGGCCATCAGCGGTTCAACAATGCCCCATGACTCACAGAGTGTGTGAGTCCCCACCCTAGGGGAGGGACTGGGTGCTCCCTGAAGGTACATAAGCAGATGTAAGAAGACTTCAGGGGCTACTCTTGTCGGATCCAGAGGAGCAGCAGGACCTCGACAGGAGGAAGCCACCGTTCTCGACCAGACCACAGACATCATCTGCACCAACAGGTTCTCCACTTCCTTTTGCTTTAGACTCGGGGGAACCAGGCGGGTCTCAGCACAAGGGCTAACAAACCCCTTTGGGCTTGTGCCTCAGGGCACTGGTTTATACTGCTGGGTTTTTGGTGAGTTGAAAGCAGTTTTTTCTCTTTGTGTCAGTGTATTTATTGTAATACCTTTCATTAAATTGTAACTCTGACTTATAATCTCTCTCGTGGTGGGTCCATTTCTCCTGCCGGTTTACCCTTAAACCAGCACACTGTCCTATAGGATTTCTGCACTTTTCTTGGAAGAAGCAAGTGCTGCTCACTGTTATAGACTGGCAGAATGAATTTAACTATGCTGGAGACACTGGTTGGGAATTTTCTGTGGACAATGGTTTTTTGCAATGTCAAAATATATTGCTGTGAAATGAGCTCTTTTAGACACCTTAGATTTAATTTTTTCTGTTTTCCACCAGCAATATACAATCAGAGCAAGTTAGAGTGCTTTGGATTATGCTGCCATTAAGGCTGCTGCAGTGTCTCGAGGCAGCTATGATAAGACATGCTGTGTGAAGGAGGTGGGAAGGGGTCAAGCTCTGTGTTGACTTTGATCTCCCATTGGAGCTGTATTGGTTTTCCAGCACACCTAATACACTTCATTTTGCAGTATGTGCCCTGAGTGCAGCCAAGATCCATCATATCCTTCCTAGGCCCATGACTATAGCCCTTGCACTGGCTCAAAGACGTGTCTCCTCTACAAGACCAATGGAGTGAGAAGCTGTGTGTCACTGGTCCTTCAGATTGGTTTTGCTGGCTGTCCCTGAGGGTGAAAGCTAAAATGTAAGGAGCTATCTGTGGAAATGGGAGCAGAGGTGCAGGAGGGGAACGCAACTCCTTGAAGCTGACCCTGTAGTGATCACGTCTTCCCATAACTTTCTTCAGGCTTCTGCCCTTTCTGAGACAGTGGGATATCAGGCTTAGAGAGTTTCAGTAGAGATCAGTGAGCAGCTTTCTCTGTCAGAAACAGCTTTCCCCCACAGAAAGTAACTATGGCTACTTTGTCCACAAGCTGCCTGAGACAAAATGAGACTGAGACCCTGCAGATTTCCTTTGTGAGATGGAAAGAACTGGAGAGCTTAACATGAAGAGTGAGGTGTGAGGATACTCTGGAAAGTTGCTCTTTTTCTCCTTGCTGGGCAGCCCAACATCATCACTCAAACATAAGGAGCCAGAGAAGACAGGAACAACAGACATGGGACACCCACCAATGAGCAATATCTCTTGGTGTTATGCCAGTGATTTGGTCCCCATCTTTCTCGTTACATATGTGCCAGCAGTGCTCAGATGACAGAGAGGGTAGGTGGGCAGCCAGTGGAACTTACAATGCCCAAGGGGAAGCCAGAGTAATGTCATGACTGTGGCTGCTGGCACTGAAGATAAGTGGTGCAGAGAGAATCAGCCAGGTTTGAGATATTGAACAAGTATCATCTCATGATCCAATCAGTACACCTCTCCTAAAAATGCCTTGCTGGATTGCTAGAGAGTAGTGAAGGAGGGGTTACAGAAATGCTGTGTCCAGTAAGTGTCTATGTTTGGCATTCATGCCATAAGAGCCTGAAAACTTTGGTGCACAAGCTCATCTATGGAAAGGGGAGCAGTGGAGCTGTGTGGTGCTTGTCTCAGCAGGATTTCAGCCTTTGGCTCAAATCACAGCTTGCACACCTGCAACTTCATCCCCTACCCCTTTGAGAGGTTTGGCAGTTCTGCTTAAGGTGAAATCTGATCTGGTGCTGCTGTAAACTGGGATTGAACTGGAAAACCAAGATGTGAGAAAGAAAAGAAGGCAGCTTCTTTGGCATCTTCTCTCCTTGGCTGTGGATGTGAATAAAGTCAGGTTCTTGCCTGCAGTCCTTGCCTGAGCTGTGCTGTAGGTACACCTGGCTCTGTACCTTGCTGACCTTTCTGTTGCTCTGTTGATGTGGCTTCCTAGCTTGACCATCAGTCTGCCTCTTCAGCACAGACCTGTCTGGGGATCACTAGACTGTGGCATTACCTTGGGTAATGCCACTGGACTTGCTCTACTCTCTGTGTTCAGGCACTGTGGTACTGCACCCTGGCTGGTGAGGACACTGCCCTGTCTTGCTATCACCCTGGGAACCCAGCTCCCTTTCTTTCAAGGAACAGCCCCTAGCACCGCCTGTGGGGTCACCATGAGAGCCCATACAAGCAAGTCTCTAATAATCCTTTTCATCCTCCTGACCCTGCAGGGTGTGGTCAACAGGTCTTTCTGACAGTCTTTGGCAAGTGAAGGAGGTTGAATGTGGATGGAGTAGGTGCAGATGAGCCCATAGGGAAGGAAATTTGGAGCCTGCTGGGTACATCAGTGGAAAGGATATTGGTAGATTTGGAATAAAACCTGTTGGCTATAGAGCATAAAGTTTAACAGAAGGCAGCTCTCCCATAGAATCTTTCCCAGTCTGGTGCTCTCATTTAATGCACAGTTATCTCTGACTTATTTGCATTATGCTGTACAACTTTCCATTATCTGTACATGAGTTCTCTACTTAGAGGCCCTCTTCATTTACAGCTTCAGATTTCAGATATTATTTGAGCATGGTTTGCTCTTTGCTGTACCATTAAAAAGAAAGAGAAGTTTCTTTGCCACCTCTTCTCCTTAAACTTCTGTATTGCTTCCTTTTATATTCCACAGATTCGGAGGGTAATAAATTCAGTCGGTTTTGGTCTAACTGTAATTCCTCAGTAATTGTTTACTTATTTTTTATTGGTAGCAATATCAACCTTATGAATGCAAAATCTGAACTCTTTTGTCAGTGTGCAAAGGCGTGCTTAATAAAACTCAAAATGCATTTGAGAAGGTTTAGATGGTTGCAGAGAACTCTTTTTGTCATGGAATCATAAAATCATATATAGAATGATTTTTGTTGGAAAGGACTTTTAATATCATCTAGTTCCAAACCTCTGCCATGCGCAGGGACACATTCCAGTAGAATAGATTGCTCAAAGCCCCATCCAGCCTGGCTTTGAATGCTTCCAGGGAAGTGGCATCCACAGCTGCTCTGGGTAAACTGTGCCAGTGTCTCATTGCCCTCACAGTAAAGTATTTCTTCCTATCATCTAATCTAAACCTACCATCTTTCTATTTAAAGCCATTCCCCTTGTTCTGTAACTCTATGCCCCTCTTTAAAAGTCCCTCTCCAGCTCTTTAGCAGTGTTCCAGTACTTGAAGGAGGTCTGCTAGAAGGTCTTCGCTTCTCCAGGCTTGACAACTCCAATTCTCTCAGCCTGTCTTCACAGGAGAGGTTCTCCAGCCCTTTGATCATCTTTGTGGTCTCTGTACTCACTACAACAGGTCTGTGTCCTACTTATACTGGGGTCCTCAGAAGTGGATGCAGTACTCTAGTCTTATGAGAGCACTTAAAAGGAGTAGAATCACCTCCCTTGACCTGCTGACCATGTTGATTTTGATGCACCCTTGGATGTGGTCAGTGTTCTGGGCCCAGCACACATTTCTGGGTAATGTCCAAACTCACCAACTAACACGTCCAAGTCTTTTTCCTCAAGGTATCTCTCAATTCATTCTCTGCCCAGCCTGTATTTGTGCTTGGAATTGCTCTGACCCAGGTGCAGGACCTTGCACTTTGACTTGTTGAATCTCATGGTTTGCACAGGCCCACCTTTCAAGCTTGCCCATGTCCCTCTGGATGGCATCCAGTCCCTTGAGTGTGTTGATCACACCCCAGAGCTTGGTGTCATCATCAAACTTACTGAGGCTGCACTCAAACCCACTTGTCTGTGTTGCTGACAAAGGTGTTAAACAGTGCCAGTCCCAATACCAACTCCTGAGGAAGTTCACTGGACTGCCTTAACTTCTCAAATATTATGGATAGTGACTAAACCACTTCACATGCTGGTTCCCTCAGGACCCACCATTTTCCTTAGATGATCTTGAACCTGATCCTCTCATAAAGAAGGAGGTTCTTAATTCTCCCAGTTCCTGCCTTTTTCTTCTGTGACTTGTGTGGTGTAGGTGGAGCTGTGAGGATGTGTAGAGCATGGACAGTGGGATGGAACCCTTCTCCTTGTGAATATTTAGAGCATCTGAATGATGCCTTGAAAAATACATCTGGAATGACACTGTTGAATGATCCTGAAAGGCAAAGTGTATTTTCTGTTTCAGCCTTGTCAACAAGCAGTGTCTCCAACAAAAATTGTGACCTTCCTGTTCTCTTCCACTGCATAGTTGGCAACGGAATGGTCTCTTACTGATGTAGTTGCCTGATGCAAACTGAGCATGGCCCTGTGAACACTATTGCATAATTTTCCCATTCCTTTTGCAGTTTTCTTTCTTGTATTTTGATCTATCCACAATGAGAAAAATAAACCCCCAAAATTCACTCTGACCCACATGCACATGCAGCACACAGTATCTTTTTTTTGGTAATCATATTGAGCAAATTTAAAGAGAAACACTATGTAATTTTCATCTATGTTTTCATCTCCATTTTATAGTCAGATCATTAAAAAGACAAAGTGAAACACCTCAGAATAAAAATGACAGCCTCAAAAGTAGGTCTTTAAATATTATCAGCTTTAAAATTGTTTGATAAAATTCCATGTTGACTTGTGATTATGGGCACCTTTTATAAAGTTCAACTATTAGATCTTAATCTTTTACTGTGCACTACCAGGAAAATAAAACACAGTTATGGCTAGTGCAATTTGACTTCTATACCCTTAGCAAAAATGTCTATGCCTTGGTTGCCATATGCTATCAAAAGGGATACGATTTTATTTATCAGTCAATAAAGTTGCTTCCCATTTTCATAGTCATAGACCTAAAATTAATTATTTTTACTCACTAGGGCCTCTTAAAATGTCAGTGCTTAGGTACATATTGGAGCAACTGAAATTCATAGGGGTGCTTTTTTGCAAATCTTGTCAACTCAGCCCCTATCTCTCTTCTCCCTGGCAGTGGTTTCTGCAGAGGGACAAAGAGGATCTTGCAAGGCCCATGTGCTGGACTGTCTGGGACTGTCGCTTGTCCCATGACAAAGAACAGGGACAGCACTACCAGTGGGACTCTGTGTGTCTGTCCATGCACAATGTTCTATGTATAGTCCTTGCTGCAGGAAGGAATGTTTCCAGTAGGGTCCTTGCTTTTATTGCTGCCTTTGGCTGTGTCCAGGAAGCCATAAAGTAGAAATAGCCCCCTGTTGCTCATAAACACTTAACCTTGCTTTCAAGAGGAGTGCTTAATCAAGGGGAGGACATTATGAAGTCTCTTTCAGCTGTTTTGGGTCATAAAGGAGCCTTTTAGCAAGGGTAAAGTGGAGCACACAAAGAATTGCTGCAGTTTCCACTGGCTGAAAAACTGGTGGTAATGATGGTTCTTGGACAACTCCATCTCATTAGTAAGGTCTAAAAAGACACTTATTTCCTGGAACAGAATGGACCCACAACCCTGGTGATGTTACTGATGATAAAATGATAAATTCAGTCCTCTTCCAGTCCTTATTTTTAAAGCATCCTGGGTATCCTGAAAGGAGAGAGCAGAAGTGCCTCCAGAGTCATGCCTTTCCTCTAGTTTGTTCTCGAAAGGTGTCTACCTTTCTCTCCCTGGAGAGAGCATAGAAGTAGAAACCAGCCTCCTGACTCACATCTTGAGCACCTCCACTTTCACACTGCCTTAGTAAGTCAGGCTGGTGAGGTGTGAGTGACACAGAGGTATTAATTTAAACATGTATGGTGTAAACCGTGTGCTAGGATACATGCAGACCACACCCCAGATGAGTGTGCAAGAGGATGAATAGGAGTTGTTCAGACCAGAGATGAGCATGGAGACATGGAGAGAGAGGGATGCAGGTCTTCAGCTCAGCAAACAACTCTGTGCCATTGCTCTGCACTAATTTATCTGAGAAACTCATTGGGGGTGTTTCAGTTGGTGTGGGCGCTGCTCTGTTTGGGCAGTCAGGAAGAAATACTGCTTTGCCACAGTCTCGGACTGCATATGGCTGGATGAACATCAGCATCAGGGAAGAAGAAATTGCTGCCATTAGCAACTAATCTGTCTGTAGATGACAAACTTACTGCTTTTGACGACAGTGAGCATTGCAGCCGACACATTGCTGGGAAGTTAAATACAGGCAGATTCAGCACTGAGGACACATATTGTTTCACAGAGAAGGGCATCTTTACCCTCCATGAGAATGCTAGTATGCTTGCATGAGTCTTGGGAGGTTTTACTTAGTTTTCTGTGGGATTTTCCTGCACAAGCATACCCCAAGGTTTCATTTGGGCTGTTAGTAATTCAGATGCTATTGGAAGTGCAATAGCAGAAGTGGGTATAAACATTGTGCCTGCAACAAGCTGTGAAAAGAGGAAATGACCATGAATAAAAACATCAGCATCTGGCCAAAAGAGACTCCCATGTAGGCAGCAGGCTGACAACAGTGAAGTCCAGGGTGGGCAGCAGTAGTTAGTTTGACTCATTGGTCATGGCAGGGACCTGATCTAAATTCATCTGCAGTGTAAAGACCCAGGCAAAGGAAGTGTGAGGCCTGTGAATGTTTGCTAAAAAAATAAACAGCATCATTTAGAGTTAAGAAGGTGCACAGGGTGATGTACGGAAAAAGACCCCACAACTAGGTAGTTGTAGAGAAGGTACGTTTATTCAGCGCTGGGTGCATGGGGGATTTGTCCACCAAAAACATGCACAACCCTCTGTGCTTAAAGGTTTGTTTAAAAACAGTTAAAACATACATATTCATTATTTCTTTATACATATTCAGGGTTATTCTAATTAGTTCCAAGAAGTAATTTCCGTTTTCTCTGCCCTGCACTCCTCCCATCCAAGTTTGCACAGTGGTTTCCGTTTTTCCTGGGCCGGGGTCTTCGGGGGTCTTGGGGATGAAGATCATGGGTCTTCCTCGCTGTGTTCTTTTGAACTTGGCTCAAAAATACCTTAAACCAGTTCTGTTGTCAATTCAAACTATTAGCAAACTTCTACAATGTCTTACTCCCTTGACACCTTTCCTGATTTATCTCAGTTTCTTGAAGCTTCAAGGACAGGTACTGATAGAAACCATAGCACATTCCCCGTTAATTATGGCTTCAACCATGCAGTTTATTTTTGCAGACCCCCTTAACATATTTCCTGGTTTATCTTAATTCTTTGGAGCTTCAAGGCTAGGTACTGATGGCAACCATAACATCGTCCCTGTTAACCATGCAATCTATCTTTGCAGCTTCAGCAAAAGCCCCTACAATTATTTCTATTAACCCTCTCGTGTTAGTTCCCTATCTATAGTTCCCTCTTAGTGTTAGTTCTCTATGTTACATTGTATCAGTTCCCTCTTAGAGTTAGTTCCCTATCAGTTATCGATACCTCATATCAGGGTGGGCTGGGTATGGGGTGGTTGGGACTGAGACCAGTTTGTGGAACAGGGAGGATGTTCTGCCTCCAAGTCCTCAAACTGTGACACAGATAGTGACAACTGTTTTAGGCCTACTCCCTGAAATGGTTCATCTTGCTGTGCAAGGAGGTTCTATGAGAGATAGAAAAACCGGTTTTATTGCAAGCAAATAAACTGAATAAGGGTTACTAACCAGAAGTTTATTTTTTGTTTGTTACTAGCCTATAGGCGTTCTGCGGAGGTTGTAAGGCATCCAGTCCAATTTTGGAATGTATACCAGGGATTAAGCATTCGGGAATAGGGTAATCACATATTCACTAGAAATAGAGCTGGAACAGCCTCAGCCATGCGGCCAGCCATGCAGCCAGATGGGGGCTGCCATCTTGCCCAAAACTCTGCCCCTGGCATGGGGAGAAGCACAGGAGAACCAATCTGAGGAAACGGAACGCCCCCCCCCCCAGTAATGTANAAGTCCTCAAACTGTGACACAGATAGTGACAACTGGTTTAGGCCTACTCCCTGAAATGGTTCATCTTGCTGTGCAAGGAGGTTCTATGAGAGATAGAAAAACCGGTTTTATTGCAAGCAAATAAACTGAATAAGGGTTACTAACCAGAAGTTTATTTTTTGTTTGTTACTAGCCTATAGGCGTTCTGCGGAGGTTGTAAGGCATCCAGTCCAATTTNGTCCTGATCCTGCAGTGGGCTCCGGACAGGGACAGCAGCATACCTATATGGGGCAACTTACAGGATCGGGATTCCATCCTGAGTTTAATCCAAAAGCACATATCTAGTTTGGTAATGGGCCTCTACATACCGTCTGTGCCTGGGGAGAGAACACTCAGGAGATCTTGTCAGGGAAAAAGTTTTCTTTAGCCCATTCTACAATGAACACTTTGCATTGGCCATGGGGCTAGAATCTGTTTGTTTTTTTTTTTAAATGATTGTGTGCATTCTCCAAAGAGAAGAAGCCAAAGCCTGGGTACAAAATCTGGTTGCAGAGGAGTAGCTGTATTTCTTAGTGCTTACACTGAATCAGTCGGTCCCTGTGGCACAACAAAGAACTCTCTTAATAAGTCCATCTTTAGACTAATAGTTGTAGTTCACAGAAAACAAATCAGCAAGGTCTTTTTCAAAAGCTGCTAATAACAAAGCCTGTTTAATAGGAAGCTCCAGGTAACTGGGACTTTCAAGGAGGAAGTTGCTTTTAAACATGAAGAGCCTGTCTTGCCCAGGAGAGACCTCGGATGGTCCCAATGCATGCAAACTACCATTCACTGTCACCTCAGCAGAGTAGAGAATGCTGGGTGGCTGGTGAATATGCCCTAAGATAAAGTTGTGTGCGTACCTCAAAAGGAGAAAAGCCAACTCTTTTCTTAGTTGCCCTTCTGTGAAACAGCAATCTTCTCATCCAGGCTTCAGCCCAGCAGCCTGTGCAAGATCAAGCTAGAAAATAGATGAGATACTTCCATGCAGTTTGCCATTTACTGGGATTTTATCTGTGTCAGAGCCTGAAGATTCAGTTTCCCTCATTGCTGCCAGTCATGCAGGGAATGGGCAGGCTCATACTTGATGCTGCTGCAGTTCCTGCCCATGATGATAATGTTCTGTTTGCTCTCTTAAGTGGCAAACAGTCCCTGACCCAGGGTCTTAGACTCCCATAATAGCATGACAAACACAGCTTTTTTGGTTTTTTTGCAGCCTGTTTCACAGGCCATCTGGTAAGCCTGGCTGTTGGTTTGCAGGTGGATGAAGAACAGACATTCAGCTCTAAAAGATTTCACTTTAAAGGTGACTTGCAAAAATCACACACTGTGACAAGGCATAATGAGAGCATCTGCCAGTGAACATTTGGTTTGGAAAAATATAACAAGAAAAGCAAAACCAGCAACAACAATAAATCCAAAAGAAGAAAAGAGCTAATCTGGACTTCAAAAGGTTCTTTGTTTTTGCTTCTGTTGCAAAGCAGAAATGAACTCCTTACTACCAAGACAGATTGCAAATAGGTGGCAGAGAGCTAAGCAAACAGCAGGGAATTTGTATGGCACTGAACTAAGCCATCTATCGTTATTTTGTCCATTGCTAAGAGGAGACCAGGACAGCCCAAATGCCAGGCCCTACAGAGGTCATGCCTACAGATAGTTATATCCCTTTTGTAGCTTTCTGACTGTGATTGTTTAGAAAGAGGGAGAAGTGACAACAAGTTAGGTCATTGACTGGAAGCCTGGGATCCGTGTGCGCAGCATCTCCTGTCAGCTGCAGATGAATTTCAAGCAGTTAAAGTTGGTGGATGTGGGAAACAGCAGGCTGTACTGTGAAGTTGGAAAAGCAAGACAGGCTGCTGGAGATGTGGATGAACTGCAGTTTATTGTCAAGGAAGAGATTTAGTTTCAGTGTTTAGGACTTCTGCTCACCCTAAACATGTCTTTCCTGTTCATGTTCTAAATTGTCTGAGGTCAAGGCAGCTTTGCTGGAGAAGTGCTCTTGATGACCCATGGATACTTGGGGCCATGAAGCTGGGGATGTCCTGGGATGGTTATTACTTTTGGGAATGAGGGCAGGAGGGAGAGATGATTTTTTTGTGTGACATAGGCAAGTAGTGCCCAGCTGGTCAAGAGTCACCACTTTTTAAAATTTGCTCAGCCTGTCTACAACCACATCTTGAATCCCAGACTGTACAACATCTTGTACTAGCCCCAGGGATGGGGGACTCCAGCCAAAATCGTTATACTAGTCAGAAAGATTTTGCTGCAGGGAAAAAGTGGAGTGTCCTGTGAATAATGAGCTGTACCATGCCCTGCCACTAGTTTTGATATTGTGAACTCTGCTCCTTGTGGCACACAGAGGAATAAATTAAATGGTGCCAGTCAACAGTTCCAGGCACTTGCCCATCACTGTGACTATTAAATTTTTAACATTCACTATCTCTGTTTTTGGCCAAGGCCAACCTAATACTTCATTCTTAGTCATGAGCTTGGTAGATGAAAAAAAAAGGTGAAAGAAAATTATTATGGGTCTCATGGAAAGAGCAGACCTGTGACAGAACACTTCAGGATGCTTTTGAGATTGTGTAAAGTTATTTATTTTATGCTTAAAGGCATTGTAGGAGTGTCTGAAACATTGTGATATGTTTAAGGGAAGGGCCAGAGGCAGAGAAAGGAGATATCAAAGTGAATTGGGAGAATGGGTAGGAGAGAGGATGAAAGTGTGTAACTGTGTAAGTGGGTGTTGATGAATGTGCTTTTCTATCTGAGCCCTTTGTCTGCACTTCAGTCTGTCCTGTCCTCATATTAAGCATGATTTATAGTTCTTTTATTTTCTCTGTCACAGTGCATGTATATTTCACTGGCGAACTTCAGACTCAACTAGTTGCTGATTAGTAAGTGAAACATGTATCTTCATATGGAATCTGGATGGAGTAGGTGTCTGGGAGTGGAGGTTTCTGCTGATGCATTTGTTGCCTGTGGAAGAAAAGGCTGAGAAATGGTGTGTGTGAAATGGTGACCTTCAGTCCTGATCAACGGGTGCAGAAGAGCAGAATAGGTGGGGCTGCTCATAGTGTTCATCTGAGTACTGCTGGTGTTTTTGTAGGGACCAGTAAAGGCACTTTTCTTTGTTTGTGTTGTTCTGTGTGGCCAGTTGCTTGTGTTTTACATGCATGTCCATAGGCTTTGCTTTGTGGAGACACCCATAAACCAGGAAAGTGGCAAATAGGCTGATGAGAAAAAACTCCTTAGGTCTTCAAGCCCACTGGATTCCACTTCTCCTAACATGATGATTTCTAGAACCATCTTTAGAAAATACTGTTCTTCACTATCAGAATGCATTTCAGCCTTGTACCATGGCTTTCATGGAAGGTTTGTTACAAGAACAGCAGATTTCTGCAGAACAGGCAGTTCCAAGGTGGAGTCAGCATCTTGCTGTTGCTATGGGACAAGATAACAAGAATTATCTGTATAACCAGATAGACCATTTATATAAAGTCAAAACTTTGAATGTGACAGGTAAGATACAAAAAATAGAAACCCCTCATCCAAAATTCTTGGGAAGTGCAGTATAGCACCATGTCTTCCAAACCTATAAATGCATGCTCATATTCATGTTCTGCACATGCTGTATAGCTGGTGTTTGATGCTGCATATCTCAGGAAGGCAATGCTTTGCATTACAAACAGTAAAATGAGCGTCCCAGATATGTTCTTTCTTATGATGTAATTGTAAATGGATTTTGCTTTTAAAACACTATGACACGGATTTCCTATAAAGTGACAGTCTTGTCTCATTACTTTGATTCTTTTGTTGTGTGATGGATTTTATTAGCAAAGATCTGAAATTTGATGATTAACCTCCACCCCCAAAAGAAAAAAAAGGAAGTTTAGAGCTGTGTCATATCAGTAGCTTCAAAAAGAAGCATGACAAGCAGTGTTTGGGAAGAAATTCACACTATTGGTTGTCTGATGGCAGGGAGTCTCAAACAAAAGAAAAACTTTGAAGAATGACAGATAGGGGAGAGAAATATTTCATGGGAAAGACTTACATTGAACAGGCAAACATAATGTTCCTATCAAGAAAGAGCAGATCTATCTATATGTCCAAATATCTTTTGCTCTGACGTATCCCATGGCAGTGTTGTGGTACTTCCCTGAAAGCATTCTTTCTCATATTTGGATCTTCACCCATTTTGTCTTATGCACTACAAGGAATTAGATTTCCAATGGGATGAATTTGGCTTATGTTGGTTCTGAATTCTGGGATGGAGTATAAGCCCCTTGTACTAAACATGGGAGAAAGAAGATGTGAATATAGCACATGTTCAGAACATTCTGGAGGAATATAAGGAGGACGAAGAAAAGCCTTTGCATTGGATAGAGTTAGTGGGGTATTCTAACTTTCCTTTATAATACCCTAACTATTTGGGATCTCTGGACTCACCTTCCTAAAAGTGGCAGGCAGGAAACTAAATTATCATTGTAAGTCTTTAAGGATGCAAACTGTACTGTTTCATCAAAGTGGTGGCTGCTGTTATAACAAGCTGCATTAGCCCAAGATTGATCCTCCCATTCACAGCACAAAAGATCAGTGCCTTTTGCAGCATTGAAAGTCTATCCCCTGTGGGGTTCCTGCTTACTGGTTGGGCCCGTCACAGCCTACAAACACTCTGTATTGCCTGTGAAGCCCAGTCTTAATCCACTTGAGAAATGCTTCACATGGCTGGTGGATGGTGAGTCAATACTGGACTGGTGTCACTGGTTCTCCAATGAGCCTACATGTAACATTCTTTGAATCAGGCAGTGGGAGTGATGGTGATGTGGGGATAGAAGGCTGCAGCTTTGCTGAGGAGGAAGTACAGACAAGAGAGAGAAAACCATGGCCTGCTGCATGGTTGGGCTCTCTGGGAAAGCTCAGAGCATCAGTGATTGAGTGCTCAACACTGCAGTCCTAAGTGTCTGAATACTTCACAAGGGCATCTCACATGAGGGTTCTGGGTTTATGTCAAAAGCTATTGAAGTATTTCTCCTAACTGGGTCCCAGAAAAAGAAAGGTTATGTGCAGAAGAAAAGAAGTGTATGGAAATAATTAAATGAAAAACCAGTGTACAGAGTTTTGTCTAACTGATTTCTGAGACCCAGAAAGCCGCATAATGTCCTTTGACTGTGGCTGCCTTTATTTTAGTGGGAAATATTTTGGGATGACTGGAAGAGAGTGAGCTCATATGAAAGGAAGTGAAAACTATGAGGCCTGAATAAGTGCCCTTAATTTAACTTGAAGTAGGAGAAGACCCAAAATTGGTGCAAAGGCTACTGTGAGGCAACCCTGCTCCCATGCACTGAGTAAGCCATCTGGGGCTACTTTACTGCTGTGCTTTTTCAGGTGTCTTGCTGAGACCATATACTGGCAGGTCATCATAAAGTGTGTGTTATGTTCAGTGCCAGTGAAGATCAGATTCATATTTACTGGGTTCCTTTGGGTTTTACAACTGAAGACTGCAACTGGATTCATGGAACTAAAAGTGAAAGGTGTTATTTTTTCTTTCAGTGTTTCAAGCCAGTTTCAGAAAAAAGAACTGGTGTTCTTAGTTGGTCTTCATGCTTTCAAGTTCCTATGTCTGACCATCTGTCTCCAATTAGTCCCTTCAGCACTGCATACTTCTTTCTTTGAAGTTCTCACACTTCTTTTTTTGCTACATTAATAATAAAAGGAACTTCAAAGCACTCTCAAATTGTTGTTCTCCTTCCTTGAAGAAGAATAACTTCACCCCTCTCTGAAGAGGTGAACAACACAAATGAGGTGAATCTTTTCCCGCGACTTCTCTTAAGAACCACCTTTTCTTTTTTTTTCCTCTCTAAGCTGTACAAGTTGGCTGAGACTGTCATGCCAGATGCCCCGGGCAAGGCAGAGAGTAAGCATTCAGGAGATCTGAGTTCACTCTTATCACTGCAGAAATGGCTACTCCCTGTTAACCACGTGTGAGAGACCAGATTTGTATCTCACTAGATTGGTTAACTTTACTGGGTCAGATCAACCATCTTGCCTGTGTGTGTGTTGGGGGAGGGGCCATAGTCAGGCCTGCATGCAGCCTCGTGGCAGTGTCAGGAGTCACATGGTCTGCAGTCAACATGGTAATCTGGAGCACAGGTGGCAGTATTGGGAGCCATGTGTCTGGGCTGTCAATCAAGGAAGGCCTGCCTGGTAGCCTGCCCACGCGCCCTGGAGCCTCTCGTTGGCTACAGCACCCCTCACTTCAGCTCAGGGGTCAGTGAACCAGAAGGCCCATTTGGGGGAGGTGGCCATGGTAGCGAAACGCTGTACATACGTGTGCAGAGGGGCTCCATCTGGTCCTGCCTTTTCTGCTGAGATCTGCCAACAAATGACCTCTTGGCAGTAACTATTTTTCTCTTTCTTCCTTCTTTCTTTCCTTAATAACTTGTGGGTAACTTAAAACCAATGGGTTGTTTTTCACTTATTTGTGAGTTGTTGTTGTGTTCTGTGTGCTTTGTGGAATGCTTCTCCTTGGTTGGTTGTTACTCTTGTAAACCTTCTTGCCAAAATGCCTATTTTCTCACTCACTAAATTCAAAGAAGTGCCTTGGGAAGTGCCTGTAGCATGTACTCTTTATGCGATTTGAGGTATCAGAGAAAAAGGCTTTGCAAGAGTTTGTGTGGGTGAAACTCTTCGAGTCTTGATTAAAAGTAAAATGCCCGGGCAAGTGTGTGGCTTTAGACCTGGTGCTTTACACCACATAACATCATCTGTATCGTTACTTTCTTTTGCTTCTAGTGCTCTCAGGACATGAGCAAACAGAGAGGAGCTCTGCACATTCTGTATCCCCTCCTGGCATGGTGACTGTTTTGAAGAGGGCTACAATATAGTGCAACTGCAACCTGAAATCATGCTGTTGGGAGAGCAACCTTGTTCTAGCAGTTGCGTTTCTGCTCAGGCTCTTTAGTTTGGCCTTTCTGTGAGCTGTGCTTTAGATATGCTGATTTCTGTACCTTGGTGATCCTGACCTCTCTGAGTTGACTTCACTTCCCTGCTTGACCCTGAATTGCTTTCATGAGTACAGAGGTGTCTGGTGATGACTGGTGTTCAGGGTTGCTCTCACTGGCTGTGGTCTGCTCCTCTCATTCATGTTCTGTGGAACTGTCTTCATTAAAAAACAATATTGAGGAAAGGGAAGCTCTTGTGGAAGAGGTCTTGTATTTCTGACAGTGGCCAGAAGAAATGAGGAACACAGTTGTTTCTCTTTGAAGGTCCTTCCCAGCCTCTGGCACTTGGGGGTAGGACCTGTTGAGCCTGAACATACAGCTGTGCCATAGGCATTCATAAGCCTATTTTCTCTCAGTGCAGTGAATGCTGTAGACCTTTGTGTTTTTGTGTAATTAATAGAATTTTTTTTCACATGGCATGGTTGTTAAGAACTACACATTCAGCCTCAGCTTTGTATTGTGTTAGGAACACTCTCTGAGATTCTGATCAAATTAATTGAACCTGTACTGTCTGCCGCGTGCCGGAGGGAA
>VWZF01004973.1:0-75165 GCA_013396755.1 Sclerurus mexicanus
GGAGTCCTGTGTGACCTGGGCACTCAAATGTGTTGTAATTATTTTTCCTGTTTGTGTGATGCAAACTTCTCAGTCTTATAGGGCAAGACAACAGCAATGACTGTTACCTCTTCTTGTTACTGTATTACCATGTGACACTGTATGACTTTTGAATTCAGCATTTCTATTGCTGTTCTCTATAAGGAGCTCACCTTGGGCAGCTAATTCCTGGCTTTGAATCTAACAGAGCTATTCTGGCAGCACAAAGGCTGTATCAGCCTTTAGGTAAGTGCTTTCCAACACAGCTTTAGTTGGAACCCCTATTTACTTATTTCAGTCAATAGAAACACAGTATCCCACCAATTCAGTTTAGTACAGGTGCAACTGTAGTTTCCTCATTTGATCGTATCTATGCGTTTCTATTTCTATGCTAATTTGACTTTTCAGTGTTCCTTAACCATAAGCAGGAGCCTCTCACAAATTTTTTGATCTGTTATTTATTCTTCTGCATTCAAGTGTTGACTTGTGACCAACATATCCTCAAAGTGTTTCAATGACTCTACTAGTTTTTCCATTCATTTCCAAGCATTACCCTTCTCACAGTTGTACCAAGAATGGATACTCTAATATCTGAGCTCATTGCTACAGAAGATAAGGAACAGGAATCCTCTGTAAATGCATTTCCTTCTTCAGTGTTCCACTCAGCACCACTGCAATACCTGGGCAAAAAGAACAGAAAATTACGTGAAAGAGGCATCTGCTGTTCTTTTTTTCAATGTAAAAGCCATTTATTAGAAATAAGATGACCTACAAATAGGAAGGTCTGCTTCTCTGCAAATGACTGCTCTCTTCACATGTCCTCTTAGCCCTACTTCACTTCAAATTGACTAGTTTTTCAAGCACTGGTATGACAGTGAGTTTTGAGAAAGCAGCATTTGCCTCACTAGTTCAAACTATTGGTTAATCTAGCCCAGTAACTTCACTGCAACAACTGCCAGGTCTACCCACTGCAGATACACACAGAAGCCAAATAGGTTTGCCACTGGATGTCAGCCAGTCTGCATGCACTGGGTCCTGGACTCACAGCTGCACATAAGGGAATTGCCCTCCATCCTGAATATACTTCCCCCAAATCAATGGGCTAATCAAGGCACCTGCTAGAGATGTTAGTCAGGAGAACATCCTACTCCCTACAGTTCAAGGTCTACCCTTAGCACCCTTCTCCATATGCCTTTAGCAAACACCAACCTACAGCACCCAGTAGCTCTCCTTGCCTGGCCAGGCAGTTCACTAATTATGGGAGGCGGGGTGGGGGGAGCAGGAAACACAGCCAAACTCCCTCATTAGTGCACTGCTTTCCTCCTTACAGCCATTGGAGAACTGAGAGAGGCCAGCACTGTTTGTAATAGCACACGCAGCTGGAGATCAGATAGATCTCATTAGGAATTGACAAATCCGCCTTTAGAATCAAAAGTGAAGCTCAAACATTAAAACAGCTGCAGAAACGCATCTTCAGCCAATCTGGGCAAATTCTCAATTTACCCAGCACTTCAAAGAGCCTTACAAGCATCCTGCTCAACATGCCATGGCACTGTGAAGGATTTCTCGCAGGCTTACAACAACACATCATCAGTAGGGTAAAACTGACCTGTCTCACGATGGTCTCAATGCAGTTCACATCCTGTTAGTGGGTGAACAATCTAACACTTGGTGAATTCTGCTTCACAATGATAGGGAGAGCCAACATCAAAGGATCAAAAAGCGATGATGCTATGAACACTTTCCTTTATTATTCAGTAACAGATGTTTGTTTTCCAGATTCTTCCATGCTGCCGATTTGGGCTTCACTGTAACTACAGATTGACATTGCTTATTGAGGTGCAGGATTAGACATGTAGGGGGTATAACCAAGACCTGGACAAGCACAAAGTGTGCCATTTTAGATTTATATCCAGAAAGGACCCATCCATACATTCTTCTAAAAAAGCCCAGTTCTTCGCTTTAAAGGCAGTTCCGAACATTAGGTCAAGAAATGTTCTCTGTTCTTTCCTGCAGTGACTGAGAAGCCTATATGGTCTGAGCTGCAGAGTACACTGAGAGAGCATCCCAGCTCCTTTCTGACACACTAGCCCATATGCTGTTCGTGGTGTCTCCCCTTTTTGTCTTCCCTCAGCTATTGAAAAGTACAGCAGGGTGTCTCCCATGCCAAACTTTCCTTCAAAATTAAAAATTCCTTTTCAAGATGTAAGCAACTTCATCTTTTACCTCTTTCTCCAGCCTTTTGGCATTTTTGATGTGACTTTGATATGAGACTGATCAATGTCTTCATGCTAGCAAGATTTAAAATCCTTAGAATTCACTCTTTATGTTCTGTCTCACAAACCAATTTAATGTCATGTATTTTGTCAACTCTCTATTTTTCAACACATTTCTAGTAAAGTAACACTTAAATATGTAACATTCTGCTCCTTAATAATGCTCTTCAGCAAGCAGCTTAGTCCTGTCTTCCTGTCCTAAGGACTTTCCCAGACAAAACCAAAATGGGTAAACAAGAAAAAAAAAGAGGGAGACCAGTCACATAGAAATTCCACAGTAATCAGCAATTTCCTTTCATCAGAGTATTATGTTTAGATCAGTAATAAAATGACAAGAAAAAAAAAATCTTTACATATCTTCAGTTTGTGGCCCAGTCATATGGCCCAGCACTACATTATATTGAAGGAAGTACTGCTTCCCTGAAAACGACTATTTGAATTTAATAGTAACTGTTCTATATCCCATGGGTATTATCACTATTGCAGTCAGATTTCTACAGTTAATTAGTTCATTGTCTGCCCTTGATGATTAGATGGCGCTTCTCCACAGCAACACTGATTTGTGAAGTTTAGTTTCAGAAAGAGGAGAAAGCCACAACACTCAGATTTCAGCATAGCTGGCTACATCAGCAATGGGAGCACTCAGGCTGCAAATCCTACAAGACAGGAGCTGTTTATCTAACTTCTGCTGTGCTTCAGTGACTGGCAGGCCTAGCACTGCCCAGTGCTTTGTTGGCCCTCTGCTATGGGGCTTGCAGCTGATTAATCATGTGTTGAGTCATTATTTCAGATTGCTAGAAAATCAGCCAAGACGAAGGGCTGCAACACTTCAGGTTCTATCTTCATCTAAACAGAACTGAGCTACTGGGGAAGTGTCATTTATTTCTTGCCATGTTACAGCAGGACTTGTTTTGACATGTTCCAAATGCCTGGTTGCCATAACAATAAGAAAAGGCAACTATATTGGAAAATCCTAAGACATTCTGTACATTTGGTGAAACACACTCAAGATATCTAATAACTTGCCCAGCAGTTAAATCCTCTGAGTTGCAGAACAATGCATGCTTAGCAGACATCAAAGCTGCCATGAAGCATTAAACTCACATAGCAAAATCAGACAATTACCATTACTCTACCTAGGCTGTAAAGACTTATTGATGTTGAAAAAGCTGGAAGTTGCCACCATTTCCTCACTCTTCAAGGAACTGGGGGCCTATTGCTATTTTCTAAGAAGACACAAAACCTCACAGGAACTAATTAGTAATATGAGAATAGTTACTATGGAGTCAAAAAAGTCAGGCCCAAATTTCCATCTTCAAGCAACTTTAGCCTCCAATGTATGGGATTGCTAAACATGAGGGTTAAATAATGGCTACTCAGTCTGTTCTGGTCTGGCTCTGAATATCCCCTACTGAAGATTTTCTGCTTTGAAGAATTAATTGGAGCAATTTCTGCCCACAAAGTAGCTTAATGAGGGTGGTTAGATTCTCTTGCCTATTAGCAAACACCGAATTATTTGCACAAAATAACACATCCCCATGAGAAGAAACCTTATTTCAGAGTGGTCCTTGTGGCTCCTCTCCTGTCTCTGCCAGGGGGAGCCACAGGAACCCCACAGTCCTTTGAAGTGCAGGCTGACCCCTGGCTCTTCACTAGATGTACCTCTACTGTGTAAAATGCTGGGGGGTTGGGGTGGGTCATTTAGACCCCCTGTGCATTGTTAACAGCAGAACTGTCTAAATGAGTTACAAAAAAACAACAAGGTTTCAATTTTTCCTGCATGCAGTTGAAGTAAAGTCTCCTTCGGGGACATCATTGCTGTAAGAACCATCAGCTTCCCATCTCTGTTGTTGGTGAACAAAGCACCTATATAGATCTATGATCTAATTCAGATACAAAAACAATCAGGCTTTAAAAGCAGCACAAATCATTGACTGAGCCCCTGACAGCAGGTCCCTTGCAGGCCACAGAATAATGTCGGGTGGAAGCAAACAGGCAATTACAGTTCCAGCTATGCCTGACTTATTTAAGGTGCTCTATTGAACCAGCAGCTTAACCAGCCAGTGACACGAGCAATGCCCAAAGAGCTCATGGTACTAATTGGTAGGATTTTCAAGTGCACTAGAAGTCTGCTCTATAGGACTTCCTGGCCACTCTCATGAAATTAATTTCATCCTACTGCTTAATTGTTCATATTATGTATCCTCCTTCTCCAAATATAGCACTTCAAATAATTAATGCCAGGTTAATTACTCTGCCACCACTGGGAACACTTACCATGCCACCACATGTGGCAAAGGAACCACATGTAGCTAAACAACCCCATGTGGTTTCCCACATGTGTGGATAGTAAAAAAACCCCACCCTCTTCTGCATTTTAATAAATAATACTATTAACTAAAATACAGATGTTATGTGTGAGGTATGATGGGGTATTTGGTCTGAGATTTGAAAGTCGAATTTACAAGTGCTCACAAAAAAGCCAGCCAGCTGAAGGCTCAGGAACTATTTGTCTCTTAGGGGGTTGCATCCAATAGTCTGGCATTACGAACAGAGCTCAACTTCCCTAATGCAGCCCAGTGAAGGGCAAGGGGAAAATACAACTGCTGGGTACACAGGCACTAAGGGGCCACACCACCAGAAAGGAAAAATTCAAACTGAATACAATTCACTCTAAGAGTAAATAGAATGGATGTACCAAATACACCTGTAAGCTGGAAATCAGGATGTCCCTAGCCAGCAGAGACATTATGCATTTAGTCTTCCACAAAACAACAGCTTTACAGATGAAGCAATGACAGTCAGGGAAAGAGAATATAAGAGCAACTAGAAGTGACAGTGGGGAAGCTTACTTTCACAGCCTGAGACATCCATCTAGTCTTACATTTCAGTTCTTAAGTGCTCCATATGTCCCAGCAGATTTATTGGCACATTTTTTCACACTCTCACCTCCCCTAGACACCAAAGCCTCCGAGCTCGTGTGTTGAACAACAGGGAAACAGTTCGCCTTCCAGGCTTTTCATCTACCCATCATCTAAAACAGGGAGATGAAAGTATTTCAGCTCTCTGGGAAGCATGGCCACTACTTGCTAAGGTTTTCTACAGATAAAATATCTGGAACTACACCAAATATTTCAAAGTTACAGTAAGTACTTCGTAAGACTGGCGAGGTACATAGTGCAAGATCTGTAACACCTAAAACAATAAGTAGGCCATGTTCTCTCTGATTTCTTATACAGCTCGGGTAATTCAGCAGCCATGCTTTCATTTGCTCCTGGCAATTCGGATAGCATTTGTCCCCAGGTTCATAAATTTTACCTGAGTTTCCAACAGAAGTTTACTTGGACACTAGGATGTTTAACTAGCAATCTAAAACTAATCCTTATTCTTCTTTCACTGTTCATCACATCATTCACAAGCTTGTTTGCACTGTCAGTTTCACGCAGCCTTAGTAAAGTCTGGGAACAGCCATCTTACACTGCTAGGAATACAAATGGGAGGAAAACATCTTAGACTGAGCTACTAAAAGCAAGGAGCAAATTGCACTTTTTACTCTTTCCTTGCTGGTCAGATCTATGTTTTCAGAAAGCTCAGAGTGGATCAAAAGTTAGGAAAATAATAAAAAGCAGACTATAAAATTACACAGTTCTGTAGTGAACCATCCCCCCTTTGACTTAATTACTTATGAAGCCAAATAATAAACAATTTGTTCCCAAAGCCCACCATGCTCTGCTGGGGTTGTTTTCTGGGAGCTGGGGTTGTGGTGTGTATATAGTACATTGCTGGTTTTTTTTTTCCTTTTTGTGAACTAGACTTCGCACACACACAGAGGTACATCAGTCTTTATTCTGACAAACAGCAAGTCATATCCCTTTTCACTCATAATTCTTGACCCTCAACAGGACTTTCTTTTCCATAAACTCTGAATCTGGGTGCTCCAGTAACACTGAGAGCAAAATCCACCTGTGACTTAGCCTCAACCAGATTACATTCAAGATCTGCCAGTAGGGAAGGACACCTGCAGGACAGCAAAGTTCAGGCTGCTTTGCCTTTCAAGTACCTCCACCTTCCAGATCTGAACACAATAATCAAGCAGATTCAAGGACAGCAGTATGGAGGATGATTCTGTTGTACAAGGAGTTTAATACACCTACCAAGTTAAAGACAGCTTCTCAAAAACCGGAAAAAGTTCTATAAAAATTTAGTTAAAAATTAATTATCCAAAACATGTGAGAAAGGTAAAAATCCAGTTAGATTCTTCAATATATACAATTACTAGGAAGCTACTTGTTACAATAAGCCAAGCTATGTGATCATTCACTAAAGTGATTCTGTCCTTACAACAGAATTTATGAAGAAACAGGGGCAATAAATGACAGCATCATTGCTCCTTTTTCTACTCACAAAAAGTTATATAAAAAAAAATACAGTAATTTAGCTGGGGCAGGTCTTCGGAGATGATTTAGTTGTATTGAAGGCACTGTTATGAAACCGAGCTTGTAGTGCAGCTGAACCTACCTCAACTGTCTGGTTTGCTGATAACCTTTGATTCACTTGCCATGGCAACAAAGACTGAACCATGCTCCTGCAGTGTGACAAGTAAATCACGAACCCACAATGTGGCCAAACACACAAAGCAAATTTTCACTTTAGAAATAGAGAGTCAACATATTTATCAAGGTTAAAGTTTAGTGACCACTACCCATCTATACGCACAGGACACATATGTATCAAACCAAGTATATGGCAGGATTCAAGTCCTCAGTCACAGAAGCTCAACCTCAGCCATATGTTAAAAAATACAGGAAGTGAGAAAGCAGAGAACAAGTGTTGGCCACTGCAGAAAAGTGTCTGGGGGCCCTCGTGAATACCACTCATAGTGTGCCCTCACAGCTACGAGTGCCAGCTGCCTAGTGGGCTGTACTGGTAAGAGCATGTCCAGCAGGCCAAGGGAAATGGTCAGATCCTCTCTCTGTGTTTGTGAAGCCCCAGGTGGATCATTCTGACTATCTTGACCCTTCCAGTTCCAGTACAAGGCAGCAGTTGCCAAGTCTCCTGCAGTGAGTAAGTGGGATAAAAAATTCCAGACTTCCAAAATGAAGAAAGTGTACAGTTGAAGCTAAAGCAGAATGTTTTCTTTCAGAGAACCTTCTCCTCATTTGTAAATTCAGACCATTGATTCAGTCTCCAGGGGCTATTCCGGCACCATATATAATTCCATTTGAGAAAAGCATCCCACCAGTTTTTCCTGCGTTCACTAAGATGATCTTCATTATATTTTAAGTAATTCCTTAAGTACTCAGGGCATTTTTAGTCATTTGGAACTGCAAGCAACTGCAAGAGTAGTCGTCCTTTAATTGCACTCACACTCCATATGGTTAGCTTCAAAGGCACAGGAGCAGCCTGACAGGACTGACAGCCCATCCTGGTGTTCAGAAGGGACCTGTGGGATGCACAGTCTGCATTCACAATGGCTCTCAATGGTAACACACTAACCAAAATCACCAGCTAAGCTATCAGCTTTATACAGAGACATTTAGTGTGCTGTCTCACAACTACTACCCTTGTGACAGGCTACACCAGACAGATGAGCATGTTTCAATGCAGAGTCCCTTGCAATAGCATTTTCAGCTGCTGAAAGTGTGCCATCCAGACGTAAAAGGATTTTCTTTCTTCAGTTCACTCTTGCATCCCAAGGTTCACTCACACGAATGTAGAAAAGAGGCATTATCAACAAATATATAATTACAGAGAGATATATTCTCTGGCTAGACTGTAACTTTCATTTACAAAAAAAAAAATTTCACAGAAAATTTCAGAAAAAAATAATCTGAATTATTAGAAAACATCACAGTTGAATAAATTTCTAAGGTACAGCTACTAAGGGCAAAGACATGAGTGACAGAGGATACTGGTGAAGAATGCAAACTTGACACAGTACAGAAATAAAACTGAAACTTATTCCTTTTCCAGGACATTTTTTTCCTTGTAATCTGATATGCAGAATTTGCATAAAATACCGAAAGGTTTCATGTCACAATAAAACTATGTAACTTCAGATTTCACAAAGGCTAAAAAGAAACCTAGGTTCTCTTGAAAAAATTTAACATCAGCTCAAATGAGAATTTTATCTGTGTTTTTTCCAAGGTTTTCAATTTGGGAAACAAGAGTATTTCTGTTTGGTCCAAGCAATTTAACTGTACATACAGAGTTCTCTTAAATAGGAAAAAGGAAAAGCTATGGTCCAAGAAAGAAAATTAATTTGAAGGGGCACAGCAGCATTGCATCATGAGGGTAAGAACATTTTATACTCCTCTATATCTTATAACTGAATGCACAAATGTTAAACTCGGCAATAGTTACACCAGGCAACTACAGACCTAACAAGGGTAGAATCATTGACCACATACCTGGCAGTAACCATCAGCTTTGTTTTGTAACTTCCTGTACAGGTCTATCACTTTATCCTGACATTATTTTAATTGAAGAGAAAAAAAAAACAATTACAGATAGTCACAGCAAGTACCCTCACGTGTTCATGTAACATATTTTGTGAATAAGAATTCACAATAAGAATTTCAGCCTTACAGAAGAGCTGGGCCCTGCTGGCCTTTGAGTGTATATATATCCCAAACTTTGAAGTCTTCTTCATTTACAAAATCAGGATGTGCTTATGCTGGCATTAGTCATATATGCACAAAAAAAAAAGTATCTGAGAGACCATATTATTATGTTACTTTATTTATAGGAACATTCAGTACTGACAACACTTATTTGACAGTTTTCAAAGGATTCGAGAACATTTCTAATGAAGAGCGTCACATTATATTTTAATTACTTCCTGGTACTAATCAGTGTGAGATACAAGTTCTTTAATAAAAGCTATTTTGAGATAGGGCGAGTGCTATCCAGCTGCACATTAGTCCTCAACAATCACTATTCCCTTTAGTCTTATTTGTTTAGTGCTCCAGTGAACAAATAGGACTTCACTGGCAGTCCTTAAAATGGACTTTTGACACTTGGATCGAAGCACATACCAGCATCCAATTTGGTAATTTTTTTAGTGTGGCTTTTCTTAAGCTCTTCTTTTCAGTTTCATCTTCGAAACCATCAGGCATGCCAGTGAGTCTAAATCAACTGTAATGCAAAACAAATACACTTAAATTTTTAAATGCACAGACATACAGAAATTACAAAGCTCAGCAAAAATACTTCAGACTCCAAGTCACAAAGGGAAGGGGAGGGGTTACTAAAAAGCCCTTGATGGAGGGCACTTGTTTAGAACTTGTTAATTATGTCAGTCAAGCAAGGACAATGATCTGATCTTTCAAAGAGAAATTTCCACCTCCAAGGAAAGAAAACAATGCTTAGTTAAATCCAGAGGAGCAGCAAGCCTATCTTTGTAAGAGGAAGTAGTAAATATTTATATTTCCCAGAGGATTCCAAAACTCCAGTTATAGAAGCCAGCAAAGCTTTGCTGTTGGAGTGTTATTATTGATACAATTAAAGTTATGAGAAATGCCAAGGTGGAGTTTGTGACAGGGGACAGTTTCCTGAACTACATCAATGAACACACATCTTATCATATGCCTGTTGCGTGTAGGAAGCTTACAGGAAATATTTTTATTTGCATTAGCAGTAACTTGGCCAACTAGAGTTAGAACAACTTCAAGGTATGTAATTTTAAAAAGTGTCCTCCCACTTTTTTGCAAAATTTGACATCTCTATACCTGGGCACATAATGGTAAGTGCTCAGCTTCCCAGACTTTGTCTAAAATAGCCTGAGTTTAATACAGTGAGCTTCCAAATAAATTGCAATTATAGTCCTTAACGTGGTCATTTCAGATTCAAGTTTACTTGCATACCACCTAAGTGTTGTTTTCTTTTTCCTCTTTACCGAATGTCTTCTCAGGAACTGGAAGACATGAATTATATGTATTCAAATGAAAATGCTATCTGCCTATTAACATTATGCTGTGAGCTGTAATAAAACATCAACAGCAGAAAGAAGGCACTACCAATTCTGCGACTCCATGTGGTTTCATAAGGAAGCTCTTTTAATGCACGTCAGGACTGTTTCAGACATCACTTGTCAAATTGTGCTGGAGTAGGTCCACAGCAGTTCCAAATACTTTCAGGGCATCCACTGGCCTGCTAGCAGATACACTTGCTGTGCAAATCATATTGTGGTCTGCCATAGTTTCTTTAAATCAACATTTCAGAAATGCACTGACATCAGTTCCTTTAAATCAAGAATAATAGCAAATTAAAAAATTTCCCAAAATATAGCTGGAAGTCTTGGCAGAGGGGATGAGGTGGGGAAAGCGGCAAGGGGACAGGCAGAAAGAAGTCCAGAGTTAAGTCTGGTACCAGCTCCAACTGCCGATGTCAAGACAAGCTGAATTGCAGCAAAAACCCTTCTGTGGAGGTTCCAAGGCCGCCAAGCAGATGAGCAACAGCTCAGTAAGAGCCAAGTCAAAGGCACAGTGAACATCTGCAGCATTCAGTCGTCTCCATTGTGCATCTCCCAGGCTTTGCCTTTAGACACAAAAGGCTCATAGCTGTTTCAAGCAAAGGCTTGCAAAGTTCTGAATGGTCTTCAGGTAAGCTCTTTTATATTTTTGCAAGACAAAGACTTACCTGAAAGTTGAAGCTTCCATCACAAGAGAAGACCAAGTCACTACTTGCTGTGGCTATTCAGTTGTAGCTGATGTTGTTTTCTACTTTATGCTGTCACTTTGTGTCTTGACAGTAGCTTCTTCTACCACCCTCCCTGTCTTCTTGAACAGATTTTCTTAGTTAATTCAAAATGATTATTTCCCAATACAGTAACTCAAACTACTAACTGTATAATCAATGTTTTTGGATACAAATATCCACTGGGCATTTTATTTCACATAGATATCCATGTGGTTAATTATACTTGCTGTGCAAATCATGCACTCAAGCCTGAGCAGTGACACTAGAAATTCATTTGGCTTTCTAGATGAATCTTTTGATGGACTAGGGCACAGCTATGCAGCTATTTAATTTAATAAAGCTATTTAGATCCAGTTAAGCAGATGGTGAAACTTGGGTGTGATTACATAGTAACACATCTGAAAGTGACAAGTCTAAATCTCTCACTTTGTCTTGAAACTGGCTTTGGGAAAACCTACTTCAACCTACCAAAATCAGCTAAGTAGCATCAACATCCAGATTAACCAGATTCTTTCCTGCTATTAGGACACTTCTGAAACTGAGCTGCTTCCTAGAGAGTAGTGAGCTTTGGTGTATTTAAAACAGTTTCAGAAAACTGAGTCACTGCTTTGGCAGAGAATATTATTTTTCTGTTTGTTGATTATTATGCTATACTTTTTTATCACTGGCTATTGCCTCAAGAAGGCAACAGACAAGTAATCTATTGCCTTTTTGTATAAGCAGGACTGTTTCCTCTAAGCACCATTCCATGTTTGCCTTTTTTTGTTGTTTACTCTGTGTCATGTATCACTTGAAAGTAAGGCGATGGATCCATTTGCAATGCTGCATCATGCTAATTTTTCCAGCTATAAGAAGGATAGCTGATGTTGATAAGTTACCCATTTTTCACTTTGAAAATTTCTCAGAGTTAAACATAAACTCTCACTCCACAAACCTCACGCCTTTACACAAGATGAAAGAGGAGAAAAAAATGACGCAACACTGAATCTCAACCATTTCCATATTGAATCAAAAATTAATTAACACTATCCCAAGAAGCCAGAGCAGAAAGGTAAGAGATAAATATGGAACAAAATAAAACCTATTCTCCATCTTACATGTGCATTATGTATTTTCTTGTTAATAAAGCCCTAACTAGGATTTATTAGTGAGAAATAAATTAGCCAAGAACGCAAAAAGAATGGAAATCCTAGGGAAGAGACTCCTAAAACAATTTTTTTTAGCAGCTAGATTTAAAACTCTTTGAAGAGCCAACACAAAGTACATCCGAACAGGTGAACCTTTTGCCTTACCCAGTATTTGGGTTTTGGTTACAAATCCAAGGCTTCTAGCAATATTCCTGGCCACAGGAAACATATCCAGCTAACAGTAAGCATCACATTGAGTCATCAAAAGCATTAGTAAGAAAGCACTGTATTGTGAAACAGTGAGTATCTTAAGCCTTTTGTTCATTTGCTTAGGCTACCAATCTACAACTGATGCTATCCATCAAACTGGATTTTAAAGCTAATACAAAGGCATTTTTTTTGCCCAAAGCCATTTCTCTCCTTCCTCTCAATTCACATTAAAGAAGGAAAGAACTTTGTTAGTTGTGGGATTAAAGTCAGGCTGCTTCAGTTTTTATACTTAATAGGAGCAGTCACATCAGTAGCTGGTCTGGTCTTAAAAGAGCCAGTTTAGTCAAACAAAAGACAGAAATACAACTGCTCTGTTTCAACTACCACACTTGACAAGGAATTCAGTTTTTGCCACAAATAGTGCCTGAAAATAGTTATTCTCAAATTACGACAGCAGTTCAGAAAAGTTAAGAGATCTGTGGACTTTTTTTCTTATGAGTACAATACACTCTGGTGACAGCAGAGACCATGCTTAGGTGTCTGTCTCTCCCTTGACCAGCTAGCAGGTAGGTCTGAAGGGCTGAAGCATCTTTTATGGGTACTCTGCTGCATTGCATATGACCTAATACTGCATACAGCCATAAATCAGCAGGAAAAACTCCATTTTCTAGTTTGCTACAAGTTGAACTGTGTAAACAAATACTAGCTCCAAAATATTTTGCTGTCAAGGAAAGGAGCTGTTCAAGCACAGAATATCTAAAGTCATACAGAGGACTATTAACACTTTTTAATAGGACAGGCAAGATGAAGTGTCAGGGAAACTGAAGGCACACATTCCTTAGGACAGAATCTAATGCAGCAAGACCACTAGGAGCAAGAATTCAGAGATCCAAGACAGTAATAAAGAAGTAAAATTGATCACTGGGAAAAGGACAAAGGAAAAAAAAAAAAGACAGTAGAATCTTTTATAGCATGTCAAACACTTCACTTGCAATGCTTAACCAATACAGTCAGATAATGATTTTCAAAGATGCAAAAATGAAGTTACTTTCTAGTATTTAGATTTAAGTCACATGGCACTGGACTGGAACCTGGGGCAAAAGTAGCAGACAAGGATTTAGTCAAAGACATCTAATTTACCAAGTTACACTAAGAGCAGTACCTGACATATGGTCCCAGGCATCATAAACACTCAGAATCCACTAAAGTTTTACTAGAACAGGAACAAATACAAGTGTGGTACAACAGCAAATATTTAAACTTTTTCCTCTGGCAATAAATATTAAAGAAGTTATTTTCTGTAAAGCTCTGTTGGATTATAATTCTAATTTAACTTAGTAGAAGAGTACATTCCAAGTTGAAATACAATAAATCTGTGGCTAAACTCAGTCAAATGGAAATGACTTTTTAATAGATTTTGCATATTCTATGCATTCTGTGTGTAGCCCTGCACAGAAATACAAATTCTGCTAAGGAAGTGGAGTCTACTAGGTCTCAAAATTGTGAGGTATATTCCAATTTACAGTCTTGATTTCTAGTCACAAAAAGGGTAAAAAAGTCACAATTTGAGTTGTAGGCTCCCAAACAGAATTAATTTTCTAATAGCAATTGAAGGATCTAGATTTAGATATAGCATAAAATCAAGTCAAGATCATAAAAGACTAGAGAAAGTTTCACTGAGGGGTTGTCAGTGCAGATTAAAATGCCTAACGCATCTCTACTTGGGTTTTCCATTGTTTGAATAATTATTACTAAGACTTGGAAATTTTTTGTGCATTTTCATTCAGTATAATTCAGCTGAAGATACCAAGAACAACCTTTGACTAAATGCAGAAACATCAAATATTTGCCTTCTGTCAGAAAGGGAGTCTGAGGTTGTTAGAACTTTTAACCAGTACTTTTACAAGGTAGGCTCTTTCACAAGTGCAGTTTTTGACTAAGGATGAAATCATCTTCTTCTCAAAGAAGAGAGTGATACCAGAAGCAGAGTACTGAACAGTACTATCTAGAAGTTACTTAAACTTTAAAAGTCGAAGTTCTTACAGAAAGTACTCTTTACAATTAGGTCCTTTCCCACACTGGTTTATTAGCATAGATGCTCCTACCTAGAAATTCTTCACTACCTACAAATATTTTCAAAGTAGATCATCTCATTTACACATCAAGACCCATACAGACAACAAAAAAAAACAAATGACCACTGGTAGGTTTTAATGCCATTGAATTTTCTAAGCAATCTACCAAATACACAAAAAATTTTATTACGTTACTCTGCTGAGACATTCAACCCCTCCTCTGCTTTTGTTTTTTACTGGTTGTCACAGCTGCCCATAATTTTGACGTCTTTTTAGCACATTGTTAGAACATAACTACCTTTAAACACCTTCAGAACAACTGGCCAAGCAGGTTCTTCTAAGCTTTCACAGTATTCCAGAGATCTATGCTACCAGTTGCACAAACTCATCTAAAACAGCTTTGGAACACCACTAAAAACTTAAGCCAGCTTGATTAATTTCAAGCCTAACACTTTAATGATATTGGTAAGATATGTTGTATGTGTAAACTGCAATGAAGTAGTAGCTTTGCTATTAGAAAGAA
This sequence comes from Sclerurus mexicanus, assembly GCA_013396755.1. NCBI lineage: Eukaryota > Metazoa > Chordata > Aves > Passeriformes > Furnariidae > Sclerurus > Sclerurus mexicanus. The sequence goes on from VWZF01004973.1 coordinate 14,930, forward strand.
ATGCACTTTCAAAAGCCAAACTCAATCTTCCAATACTCTGGACATGTTCCACAGATGGACAAAATACCCCAGGCCATCTTCCACAGGACAACCAAGCAGTTAACTACCACAGACACTTTGGGTTTTCACCTGGAGCTTTAGCTCTCCTTTTCAGCAATCTCTAAAGTGACTCAAGTTGCCAAACCAATTTTGTCTGCTCTGCTGCTACCTTTTACTATGGCACCCACATGCAGAGCCTTCAAAAAACACCGTGGTTCAGACAGAGTTATTTCAGATCTGTGGCATCAAAAAAGTTACTATAATACATTTTAATCACTTATCTATACAACAGTACAGCTTTTTGCACCTGAATTTGTCCCACTGAGAGAAGTAAATAGCAGTAACACTGTCAGAAAGAAGCTAAGGTGAAAACCTTCCCTCCATTCTTCATGAATTATCACACCTTTTTATTGGGCTTTTCCTGAGCTGATTCCTAGATCGTTTTGTGACTGAACAGCGCTAGTCCTTTAATAATATTTTGATAAGTGTTTCCCTTCTTTTAGTAGTACATTCTCTGAATTTTCAATTGTATATCCACAAACATTTTGGACATACTCCAAATACTAATCTTTATACTTTCTATAATTAGACTACCTTGTAGAATTTAAAGATACTTGAGCAGAGGACATTTATCAAAGCTAGAGGTGTGAATTACTACTCCTCCCCTCCTTTCCTACCTCCCTCACCAGTGATTTTGGGTGTTCAGTTTACCTAAGTGCTGGATTTTCACAAAGGACTATATGCTTCCTGTTAAGTAAATTAAATATTGAAAGGATTTCAGCAGGCAACACCACAGATATTCGGAAGTGGCACGGTTAGGAAAAAACACATGCTCTGCACATGTAACCAGAGAGGAGGAAACATATCACAAAAAAAGTGGAAGCATTTTGTCATCCCTTAAGCAATCTCAAAACTAAACAGCATATGAAAATTTTATATTTTGAATGTTTTTATTCCAATCAATATACAAATACAAGAAATTGAAAATGTACAAAAATAAAAAAAAGACATTTTCTACATGCTCAAAAAGCAGATCAAACTTATTTCCATATATACAATCCTTTCTGTGGGAAATCCTAAATCAGCAGACTTTTTTCTGTTCTCTTCGAAGCATTCTATGCCAAATCCCCTTCTCCCAAAATCCAGTCATGCTTAAGACTAAAAGCAACAATTCAAAAAGCTAAGACACTAAATGTCCCTGAACAGATTACAGAGAAGCCATTTCTCACAGGTAATAAACCTACAGGTGAAAATATATTTTGCTAATGACTTTATGGCAACTTGCATCCTGATAGGTAGTCTGCAATTCAGGCTTTGTGTAGCTGGTTGATACACAGCTTGGGCAACACAGTTAGACTACTTTTTCTAAGTTATTTTTACAAATTCAAAAACCCAATTATTGCTTTGTCAATAGCATTCTTCCTTGCTCTCTCCTTCCCTCAAAGTTTTAACTCTTCAAACAAAAATGTATCTGCAAATAAGAATAAAAAGCAGTAGAAGAGGTCTGAATTCAAAATAATTGCTTTTTACATCATCTGCCAACATAATACGGACTGAAATGATCACTCGCTCATTACCACATTGTACTGATGAATGCAGAGGAAGCATTGTCACAACAGTTTTGAACCACTCTATAATGTATATCCTAATATTTTTGGTATGAAGTTTTCCTCAGTAATATTGATCAAATTACCTTAAGCAGTATAGTTCATTCATGGAATGTTCTGTAATTCCATGTTTTAACATTTGACCAAGACACTGTTTTCTTTTCATGTTCTGACAGCTGATGTTTTTTGGAGCTGCAGTAACATAAGAATTGGTGAGGCAATGTTCGTGGAAAGAGGTAGCTGCTTAAACTGACACTATGGGAAAATATACATTTGGGGGACGTAAGTCCTTGTTTAGGTCTCAAACACAGCAGGAAGCTTCAAAGTTTAGAGCAGCTGCTCAATTTACATGAATGTGCTCAGTTCCTAAGAGAAAAGCAAGGTGAAAGTGGTTCAAAGACAGCTCCCAGGAAACAGGTTCTCTCCAACATTTTTCTTTGCCATTCATTCAGTTGTCACCTTCAACCACATCATATAACACAAAGCTGCTTAGCAAGAGAGCAGCTAATAACTACTTCTACAGAGTCCAGAACACAGGCACCTAAGCCATAATCTTCTAGCTGCTACCTGTAACAAGCTAGAAACATTTAATTTACATTGCTCTATTGTGGATAGGGAGCTTGTTAACTTCTACTATGATGGAGATGAATGCAGGCTGAATACAGGTTTAACAATGGCCTCCTGCCTGTAGCACACTTAACTATGCTAGGTTACAATATTGGGGCTTCTACAGCTTTGATTCTTGTCTCTAAAAAATCCAAACATCTGTAGAAAAACACACTAATACCAGAGAAGTCATGTTCAATTCTGTACAATACCTAGTTCAGTATGACACAGCCATTCTTCTCAACATTTTGTCTTCATGGTCATCTGATGAAAGTCATTATTCTGTATTTATGTGTATAAGTACTTTGAGTAAGCTGTTTAAGTTTCTCCAGCAAATTTCAGACACCAACTCATTTTCTGCTGTCTTAAAACATTTCAAGATTGTCCTGTGAGCTCATTTCAGCACTAGCACATTACGTAAATTTTTTTGTTTTACTTGTTCAATATTTCATTTTTAGTCCACAGGAAAACTTATTTTGCTAGGAAGACCCTGAGCACATTTATTAACTGTTACCCCATACTCATAAAATTTCATGTGGAATAATGTTAACACTAGTAACATCAGGACATCCTCCAGTTACTTCACACTGCTGCTTAACATTAAAGGACAGTGCTGAAAAGTACTTGAAGTTGACTGAAACTTTTCTTGCTAAGACAGAAGATCACATCACAGGCAGTTTTACTGTGAACGGAGAAGAAATCAAGGAACACTTTTATTGCCAAGCAAGGTAAACTCTGCAACATTTAAAATAGGAGTCATACTCGGAAAAATGGCTATATAGCAATTGATAGGTATGCTGTAGCTTCACATAAGACACTTATAACAGAAAATTCTGTCTGTCTAGTCATACACTTTCTCCAATTAAGTTTCATATAGATCTAACTGTAAAAACAAAACTAGCATGTACATCAACAGGCAAAATCAATAGAAAATAACAAGTTTTTGATGGAAGGCAATTGCTTCACTTTTAACAAGGTGGGAAGACACACAGCATAATTTTATGAAACAGCCAGTCAGTATTTGAGAGGTAGTCTAGTTGTTCATTTGTCTGGGAGAGGTAGAGCTAGTTGATAAATCAATAGCTAAGGCCAGTCAAAATGATAATTATATCAAGTTTTCTAAGATGCAAAAAAATTACTCTCAGACTGAGACTGTTAATATCACAAGGGATTCAGTTGTTTTGCTCATATTTACTCACTTTTACATAAGTAAAGTTAGTGTAAAATATCCATCCAGGGAGAGGATGCTCTAAGAAACAGCCAGAAAAAAAGCTTAGCTACATTTTGGTATGTGTCAACCAATTAATCTAGTTTATGCATCTTATGAATATGAAGGTTAATAAAGCTAAATGGCTCTCCTCTTTTGGCAGATATAACTACAAAATCAAATACATGCCCAAGACTAGAAGCAAGTTAGGTCTCAAATTCCTTGCAGTTCACCTATATAAAATTCTCTATGCAATTTCTTCCCACAGGAAAAAACAGCAATTATTTTAGAGATGAAAGCCAACAAGATACATGGGTCATACAATCAACAGGTAATAAAACCTTTCTTAAAGACATTGGGTACAGAATCACACATAATGCTCCCTTGGATTGATGTAGACTCTTCCAGAACCTGAGTTTTGTGGGTATCTGCTGCTCCAATTTTTGTAGTATGTTTGCTGAAAAACAGGATACATAGGCTGAAGACCTTCTTGTTCTGGCTCTTCAGCCTCGCAAATAAGCTGCCTTCCATTTACAGCTTTCTAAACACACACAAGAAGTAATGAGTTTCATACTTCATTGAACCTGCAATTCCTATTCTTGTTAAAATGTTAAGCAAAATAAAAGATGCATGATCTCCAAAATGAATAAAGAAACGTGAACTTAAAAATTCTAATCACTAACAGACATGACAGAAGCATTAGTAACTACTCAGATCTAAGCTCAAACTTTTATTTCAAAGAAAGTTAAAATGAATCTAAAGAGCAAATCACCAACTATGCAAATGTCTGTCAGCACACTCCTGTGTGCTGTAGTGTATCAGTATTTAAATTAGTCAGCAAAACTACAAGAGGATATTAAAATGGTATATACATCACTTTCCACTTCACGGATAGCAAACCCGCACATCCAACAGTTACTGACCAGGATGGACAAATGTTTTTTTGTTCATGAAAAACATCTTTATAAGCTTATTTTAAGGAACAAAATGAAATCAAAACTTCAATCAGGAATTCAAACCATTTCATTATTTACCATGTGCTGCAAGTTTTCAGCATCTTTCTCTCTGTACTGGCTTTGCAAAGCAAAATGTTCTTTCTGAAAGAAGAAAAGTAACAGTGGAAACAGGTCAAGATTCAACACTGCAGAAGAAGTTTGGTTTATACAAAAACACTAGTCATCACAAAATACACTCTGTCTCGGGAAGTGTCTTAACTGACAATCTATCTTACAAACCAATGACTAGTGGAAAATATGAGGGTCAATCAGGGTCACCTGTTCCAGCTGTGTCCCCCTCCCAACTTCTTGCCCCCCACCCAACTTCCTGTGCACACCCTCATTCCACTTGGTGACAGAACAGTACAAGAAGCAAAAAAGGCCCTGATGCTGTGCAAGCACTGCTCAGCAATAACAAACATCCCTCAGTTATCAACATGTATCTGCACAAATCCAAAACACAGCCCCATACCAGCTACTGCAAAGAAAATCAACATCACCTCAGCCAAACCACCCACGGTAGGAGATCAGGTTCAAAGCCATGTAAGGAATCTGGAGGAGCACAAGTTCATGGGATTTCATGAGATGCATCTGCAGATTCTGAGGAAACTGGTGCAGGAAGTGACTAAGCCATTATCCATCATATTTGAGAAGTCAGTTCCTCTGACTGGGAAATGGGAAATAAACCTCCCATTTTAAAAAAGGGAAATAAAGATGATCTAGGGAACTACAGGCTGGTCAGTCACACTTCAGTGTCCAGCAAGATGAAGGAAACTATGCTAAGGCTCATGGAAAACAAGGAGGTGATTGGTGACAGCCAACATGGCTTCACTAAGGGCAAAGTGTGATGACAAATTTGGCAGCTGTCCAGGACGGGGTTATAGTGGTGGTGGACGAAGGAAGAGAAACTGATGTCATCTACCTGGAGATATGCAAAGCATTTGATGCCGAACTTTTCACTAAACAGAAGAGCCGTGAAAGTGGTGGATAAAAAATTGTCTGTATGGCCACATCAAAGAGTTTTGGTCAAGGGCTCAATGCCCAAGTGGGGACCAGTGATAAGTGTGATGCCTCAGGGGTTGGCATTGAGTCTGGTGCACTTTAACATTTTTGTTGGCAACATGGACAATGGGATTGAGTGTAGCTTCATCAAGTTTGTTGATAATACCAAGTTGTGTGGTGTGGTTGATGTGCTGGGGGTAAGAGATGCCATCCAGAGGTACCCTGGCAGGCTTGAGAGGTGGGTCTGTGTGAACCTCAACATGGCCTAGTGCAAGGTCCTGCACCTGAGCCAGAACAATCCTAGGCACAAATACATGCTGGGTGGAGGATGGATTGAGAGCAGCCCTGAGAAGGACTTGGGGATGAGAAGTTACTTAACGCAGAAGACTCGAAATCTCCCTTCCTTTTTTACCCACCATCATGATGGAGTAACTTCATTAGTGAAATGGACTATTTCCAAATACACAGTTAATCACAGCTTGAGTCAAAGACCAATCTTAATCACACCAAGCAATGCTCACCGAGAATTACGATTTAGGATACAGTTGTATCATGACTCCTAGTTAAGTTCGTCGCTTTATGCCACACTTACAACAGGGGCATAATAGGCTACAGCAACAGCTTTTGTACAATTGTATATTTTTTGTTTTGTAATTACTTCTTTTCCCAGTAGTCTCACAGTTCAACAACACAAAGTAGCTAAGTTGCTGGTCTTACAGCAGAACCCCCCTGCAACAAGTATTCACAGAGGCAGGAAACATTTGCAAGGGTTCTCACCTGAAAAAATTATTTTGAAAAGTTTTGAAGCAAATTTGAGTTATTTAACATTTAATATCACTCCTAAATGCATTGTAAAATGACTTAAAAATAATCTAATATTTTCTACGTTCTCTACTTCTCCAAGTTATTTTTCACCATCTTCAGAGGTCCTATTATATCAACTTTTGTTTGTCAAACTTTTTGTCTTGTATTCCATTTCAAAGTGTTCCTTCCTACCCTTAAAGTCACACTGCTTTTGCTTCTCAAGTCCTAAAATGCAATCTGCAGACCAATTCTAAGAACATGTGATTTACCACTTACCAGGTGGCATTGTCCTTTCACATCTGAACTAAGAGCACTAATTCACCACACAAGAAGGCAAAACACAACATGGGGAACAAGAATTCACCATCTTCACCAAAGGCATGAGAAAAAAAAAAATCTGCCTGCTCAAGAAACTCTACCAACAGTGGATTTAGACATGATTTAGACAAACTGGAAAACAGAAGAGCAAATTCCAGTCTGTTCATTTATTCAATTAAAACTAGAGACAAAATCACCTCATATGGCACGAAAATACAACACCTTTGCTAGAGAATGGAGTTGGACATTTTACAGTTGTGGAACAAGTGATAGGACCAAAATCATCAGGTTCTCTCAAAAAACCCTGGTGCTGAGCTACACTATTTGTCTTACCTTTACATTTTGTAGAGTTTCATAAAACCACTGCTTTATTCTAAGCATGCTCCTTCTCAAACAGTCCTTTAAAAGCCTAAACCAATTATCGCACCAACAACTCCATCTTGTTTTTTCTCATCCTTTCCCATTTAGAAATCCCATTACAAAAGTATCCACAAAAAAACCCAAACAAAAAACCTTGTGCTTCATTCTAACACCTATCTGGTTAATGGTTTTTGGGTTTTTTCCTATTTTAAGACCCTTTATCAATATTGATGATTTTATCTATGCACATTTTGTGCTTGCTTTCATTCAATCTTGTTTGCCTAAACAGTTGTTCAGTTTAAGGCAATGATAACAACACTTCATTTTTCATCAAGGAAGAGAGATTTCCATCTGCATGAAGAGTGTGAGGAAAAGAACTGTAAGAGTGCAAGAGAGCCATAATCTATAAATGAATCAAAGGTTTAAGAGTACTGTGGGTGATGTTTTCAAATTTGATTTAGAAATACCATCATTTGGTAAATAGTGTTATATGCTTTTAACAGTGTTAAGACAATTTCACCATTTTCTTTCCCAGTTTGAATAGGAACACAAATATTAAAGAGCTTTAACATTTGTGTGGCTAAATAGGTGAGGCATTCTTCCAAGTTGCAAGTCTAAAGTCAGTCTTCTCATGGCCAGAACTACCTACTGGGCTGTATTTCCCTTCACCCACTCCTATTTTCTGTTGCTGCAGAACAGCCCTGTTAAATTCTGAATCCTTCAAGAACTCTGAATGTTGCATCACATTATGCAAAACAACATTTTTTTTCCTCTTTCCTTCAGAAGCACCTGTCAAGCTAGTAATAGCTTCAGTTCTTTCACACTGTCAAAGGCTGCCCATCTAAATCACGTTTAGAGGCAAGTTTTGCTTCCTAGCAATATATTCTTTCACACAGTGAAACCAATGATTCCAAGGATTGCTTGAATTAGTACACCCTCTCCCACTCCTTTTTTAAATATTATGCAACAGAAAAAAAGTCTTCTTTAAGCTACTGCAATTTTTCCATTGCTCAAATTCTTGATTTACCTCAAAAGCTCAGCTGCCAAGCAGAGATTCCTCTCTCACCACAGATGCAACCTTCAGGCTGCTCACTGCTCTTTCACATTATATGCAATAAATAGTTCTGGGTAACAGAGTAGCATTTCCACTGACAATGACTGTTAAAAGAACACCCAGACAAAAGCAGTAGCATTTGCTAAAAAGTTGACAAAGATGAACCTACAGTCTTCACAGTAAACAAAACTATTTATAATGCCGCTTTTTCCATGTTCCACTTAATATTCCTGTGTTTTAGACATTTGCCTCACTCTTTTATACCCTAAGTGAACCAGTTCTTCTCAATTCTGAAGTGATTCACATGAATACAAGAACTGGTATTTGCAAATACCTGTACAGAGAAACTATGAGTACTCAGTTGCATAGTATTTTTACATACATCTAGCTCATTATTAACATAGCATGTAAATGATAATGTATGTCCATGAAAGACACTGGCTATCCAGTATTATCACAGGTCTACAACACTCCCTTTCATTTTAATACCATCACCCATTGAATCAGATTCGCATAAAATCTAGTTAAATATTGACTGTTGGGACACAAATAGGAGAATTTCAGCATATTCAGTTGCATCTTGAATGGTTTACAAGATCCAGAGAAAGCTACTGTGCATGATTTGAACAACAATGGTAGAGATGACTTAAAAATTTGAACATTACATACAACTTATCAGAATCAGCTTAAATTGAATCAATACACTTTCAATCCTCAGTTATTGTGAGTATGCAGAAGACACCATTTAAGTTCATTCTCTTTTAATCTGCACCTTTGTGTAGCCTATTATTTCCACTCACTGAATTGATCACCTATCGCTCCTGACAACACCATGACACTTCCCCTACAGTTGTTTTCAGCATAACCAGAAACTTACATCTGAACTCCCCAGGGAGAGGCTCACCAGAATGTCTCTCATTCATGGTAGACAGCACAGTTCCAACAGCATTTGGATCATCATTTACATGGTTAGTACAGACATTTCGTCACACAGGACAAGATAGGCTACTAACTTGTTCCTTTTACCTCTTTACAGCTATCCAAGTGTTGACTGGGTCCACCAAAGCAGTGCAACCAATCACTTCTTAGCTAAAGTCAGTATCTTAACATTTATTCCTGTTAGATAAAGCAGAAGCTCTTGCCTCAAGCTAACAGAGTATGTGTGATCATAGGTAGCATCAGCTAGGAAGACTCAGCCTTCAGCTCCAGTTCTTTCCAGTTCTGGAGTTCCACACAGAGAAAAAGACAAGTAAACTAACAGTGTTAGGCCAACATCTGTTATTTTAAAATAAAGCATAGTTAATGTTCAGCCCAAAGAACTAGATCTTCCTTCTTCCTCTCCCAAAACAACTTAAAACTGCATTTATCTATCTTGAGGAAAATAAATATTCAATTCAGTCTGTTTAGGGTATTTTTTTCTATTTACAAAATACTGTTATGTAAAATATTTTATTATTTTTTAATTATTAAGTATTCACTAATAGAAACTACAGTAAGCACAACTAAGAAAGAATTCAAAGGCTTCAGAGTTCCAACAAGGAAAACAATAAAGTACACACTTTATTAGTAGCTTTGTAAAGGATAAATAATGGCATTTCCTATAGCTGTAATTTTGCCATCTAGCAGCACTACTGATGCACAAATAACACAATAGTCTGTATATTTTGATTTTATAAGCAAGATAATCTTTTACAAATACTGAAAGTATAGGAATGTATTAGCAGAGGCACAATTAATGAAAAATTGCATTTGTTGCATACTTTTGTGACAGAAGAAATAGCTGCTACACAAGTAGCACAAGATGCCCAACCTGAGCACAGAAAAGCATTGGTTCTCTCATGTCATCTTAGGTGTTGTACCACCTTCAAAGCAAGACAACAAAAACCTGTTATGCTTTATGCCAACAAAATGTTTTCTACCTCCATGTTATGATCATCACACTGCTACTATAAGTAGCAATGGATCTCAGAAGAGTTTCTTGCTTCACTCAGCAACAATATACACAAGTATTACTCACTGTAACATTTGCAACACACAGTATTGATTTCATGCCTTCCTTTTATGAGAGAGGAAACCTTTTATCAGTAACTGATATTTGGTGAGCTTTAGTAACCATCAATCACATTGAGAAAATCTGCAGGAGCATTTTCAACATTAAGAACTTCATCAAAATCCTTCTTGAAGGTAGGTGAAGGTTTTTACTTTCAACCAAAACAGACTTCTATGGGTTCTTTTTAAAACTGCAAAGATATACCAGAGTATTGAAAAAATAGTATTTGTTATAAACAAATTGATTGTCTGAATTACCTCAGTCTTATAATTCAGCACATTAGTGGTTGGAGTCACACTATTTATGATAATGATACTGATCATGGAACAAAAATCCCATTAAAAACAATTACAATCTATTTCTTACAAGTACTAACAGGTGATGGAAGTTTTCTTCAGTGTAAGCAGAGATCTAAAAAGATCAGGCTGACTGATTTAATATATATAAATAAAGAGACATGTTAGGGGCTATGGTCAGGATTCATGAGTTTTCATGAACAGACTGGTTTATTATATGCAGTGTAATAATCAATGATATTAGCTGAAGCCATCTCCCAGGAACAGACCTCCTCTATGCTGCCTAGTGCCAGAGACGCATTCTGAATTCACCTGGAGCTTCACAGTCCAATCCAGCTCAAAACCATGCTGTAACAAAGGAAGGAAGTCCTATCCTTTCTTGTTCCCCAATGATTTTAACTGTATCATTTGCTAGAAATAGCTTTCCGGTGTATCACCTCTGTGATCCCATTTGATCAGACTACACTCACACAAACACTAAATGCTGGGAAAGAACTTTTTTGCCTATTGCTGTCTTGCTTGGACAGTGTTATTAAAAATTCAAGCACTTGCCACAGATTTCGTATAAGGTCTTTTGCTGCTGATAAAGATAAATGCAAGAAAAAAATGATAAAATTAGAATGTATGTAATTGCAAGCATTTGCAAGTGATTTAGTGATGTTCACTGGGACTCAAACCTGTATTTTGGTTAATGAGCTATGCCAAAGCCCAAATTTCAATATATCCCTACCACACAAACCTTAACAGCTTAAAAGAATGGCTATTGTTATGAGCAAGGAAGGTGATGATGAAGTCACTTTTTAAGTTTATCAGGTATATTTCCCCCTCCCATATGATGACTGTTTTATAAAACTCAGTATATTCTCTTAATCACCACAGAATTTCAGCTATATGTTTTTCTATGTCAAAAGGAGTTGTGTCTGTCAAATGCTACTAGAGATACAAAAATGATCTGTCTACCAGTTTCCTGACCTTTAAGGATGACTTTGTCACCAAGGATAAGAGATTCAGGTATTACACATGTAGAAAAACTGCTTGGTTGCAAAACAATTGAAAGACTCCATACATTATCAGGAAAGCAAAATCAGACTAAATTAATATAATAAAGCAAAGTTAACACTTTCCCTACCTCAATTTAAGATGTATACAACCACTTACTCACCTGAAGCATAGCTTCTTTCTGTGGGACTGAGAATGCTTGCTCCTCACATGAGGATGGTTTGTGAGTGGGTGGAAGATCAATCCTGTAGTAAAGAAAGAATCAAATATGACATGTCCTGCTTGTGAAGTCCAGCTGAATGGTAAGATAGTATTTATTTAACTATGCCAAATCACCCAACACTCAATAGTAAGGGACACACACCTCTCAGTCAGCAAGGACACACAAGAAATATTGTAATGACTTCCACTGGCAATAATTCAGCCACACACTTTTTACAGAAAAGCACCAACTATAATTTGCTATTTACCCTATAAGGTGTTAAGTAGACTGAACTTCCCCCATTACACTCCAGGTAATTAGGATTAGGGACTATTGCTATCTATCATGTTTTCTAGGTTATGAGATACAGCATGAGCAATATTTTTAACTACAGCCTTTCCTTAAAAAGCCTTTGAGAAAGCCTTACTATCAATTATTACATGCAAGACTTTTTCTGCTGTAACCTTCTCAGTGAAAGCAAATGGTTCTAAAAATTTAAATGTTCAAGACTATTCATATAAATATGCTTCAGCTTCAGAATTTAAGACAAACAAGAAAACACCATTTCTAATCATGTTAGAAATTACTCTGAAGGAAACACTTGACTCACTTTGCTAGCTCAATGCAAATCAGGAAACTTATTTTATGCTAAAGGATCTAAGTTATTTTATTTTACTCCTCATTGAGTATATATACAGACATGACACACATTTTCAGTTCTCATTCAATTTAAGTGTTAACTGCATAGGCATGGACAAAAAGAGTTATAATTAGAGATACTCAAAGCCATCGACACTTTTTATGCATGTTACAAACAGGGTGTAGACGTCACCCACTGGAACTGACAGAATCTTCCCAGACTTTTGTTTGACCATTTGAATGCTTAAAAACGTAAATCACGTGTCTGCACCAGAGACTTGAAGAAACAAGCAGCATTCCAGAAAGCACATTATGTCGAGTAATTTCTAAGTACATATCTGTGGGAGCTTGCTTAACTTTACACATATATCAGAATAAATCTTAGCATGCCTTTACTTCTGCAAAGCATAGTTAATTTGCTTTCAAATCAGACCCACAGTTATAACAAACCAGTAGTCTGTGGCATCAGTCATGAGGGAACTTTCCCCTGCCCTCCAGTTAGATCCATAAGTTTTCTTGAAAAAAACCCAACTTCTGAAGAGATAAAGCATTATATTACTTCTGAAGAAATTCTTACCATCTTATTTTACAGAAATGCAAATGATTTCATATTTGCCTACTCTGAAAATACAGCCCTGAAGTTATGACAGCTGCATAGTTTAAATAAACTTAAACATTTGCATTCCTGCATAGAACAAATACCTTCTATATATTGCTTTGAACTGAACAGAAAAAAATAGTCCAACACATACTCACACTTTGTCAAGATAGGATGGCCTTTTTTTCCTTGGAGTCAGCAGCACTGTCACAAAGATGGTAATGATAAAAAGAGCAAGGACTGCTCCAATCACAGCCCCTGCTACAGCAACAGAAGATGTCTGCTTAAATGGCACATCTGCAATGTGATAGCACAGATTACACCTTTAAGAAGTTCACATACTTTCAATACTCACATAAGCTACTTCAGCTTTGTTCTGAGAAATACTCCTTCCTTTCATCACCAAACAGAAAGCCTTGTCCTGCACTAGCACTCTTGCAGTTCTGGCTCCACTCACCCAATTAAAAACTAGTTGAATTAAGACAGTTGATGAAATCATAACCTGATTTCAAAAGAGTCACTGACTGCTTTTAATAAATGCTTTTATTTTCTATTTCAAGGCAGGGTGATCTTACAGAACACATGCTTTGCACTCGCATGAACTACCAAGGCATTAATTCAAAAAGCTAGACAACTCTGGCTTTATTGGCAACCTTTATTTAAAAACACTGAAGTCTGCAGAAACCAAAAATGAAAGCTTAAAATTGAAAAAAAAAATAAATCTATTACTAGGAGCAATGAACACGCAAACTCACTAAATACTTTGCTTATGCTTATCAAACCAACCCCTAAGACCACCTATCATCTCTAGGACTTCACACCTCAAGTTACAAGAAAGTAATTTTCATAAATAAATTCTAATAAGGGAGGGAGAAAAAAATGTCTTTTTCCTTCTGAAGCATTTTTCCTTTGACCTTAGCATTATCAAATCTGATGTTTAAGAACTCTCATACTGAATTAAGACACCTCTCAGTCTTTAAAGGTCATTCATTTCACTATGCTTGGAATTCAGTGCTTTAAGTCTCAAAACTGAAAAACCTGCTAGCATACTTTAAATTAAAAGCACCAATCTCAGTGTTTCAAACTTGTATCAACAGGCTCATCAAAAAGTTGCAGTTGGAATAGTTTGTATTAGCTGCACTAAAACTCTTACCTGTAAAATATAAGCAGCATACATTAAATACTCTGATCTACATTGATTACTGAACCAGAAAGGTTAACAGCAAAGATTTTGAAAATTAAGACAGTTCTATACCTGCAACATATTTCTAAAGCAGTCTACTTCAGCTATTTTCCAAACAAGACACCACCATCCTCTATTTAATCTCTTACCAGAGGAAATTTTGAGAGCACCTTCAGTTATATGTTCTATTCATAGGTAAAAACCCTGAAACTACTCAATATGTTTTATCAATGACTCAGAATTCTAATGTTGTTCTGCCTGTATGCTGGAAAACTGGACAAAATCTTTCATTAAAAACCAAAACCACTTAACTTAGAATCTAATAAAGAGACTTCTGTCCTCTCACTGCATATGAAAGACATGGCAAGAATATCACTCTGAGATCACACTCGCAAAGGTATGCTTAAGTATTTATTAAGCTTAAATAAATCTGAAATAAGCTTTTTTAAGACTTCCTTAAAGTCCACAACTTGAAGAAGCTAATTCACCCCACAAGATTAATGTAACATACCACCTTCAGTGATCATTGTTCTAGTTTACATAACGGCCTTCTTGCCGTAAGCTCTACTTGTGTCAGCTACCAGCCCATACACTACGTTTCGGGTGGGATAGAGTCAATTTCTTCTCAGTAGCTGGTACAGTTCTGTGTTTTGGATTTAGTGTGGGAATAATGTTGGTAACACACTGATTTTTTTTGTTTTTGTAGAGTCATGCTTACCCTAAGTTAAAGATAATTTTTTTTCCCTTTTTCTTTTTTTTTCTGGTCTGCCAGTGAGGAGGTAGACAAAAGAAAACTGGGAGGGAGCATAGCTAGGACAGGTGCGCCAAACTGGCCAAAGGCACATTCTAAAACATAAAATATCATGCCCAGTATGTAAACACCCAGAAGCAGGACCACTCTGGGTTCAGAGAGGGAGTCTGGCTTTGGTCAGCATGTAGTAAGCAATTGTAATGTGCAGCACTTGTTTGTTTGGGTTTCTGTACTCTTACTCATCATCATTATTATTTACTATTATACTTTACTTTGTTTTCAAATTGTAAAATGTTCTTATCTCAACATATAAGTTTTGCTTTTGGTTCTTCTCCCCCTTGCACCAGGGTGGTAGGGAAGATGAGTGTGGTGCTTGGTTGGCAGCTGGGTTTAAACCACAGCAGAAACATAATTCCTAGTTTCATCTGGAGAATGGGCACACGAAGCAGTGAAAGGCCCGCCTAATCACTGCATTTTAATTGGCTTAGGTTTAGTTTATACTGGGTACCCTCTTTAAGTGAGAAAGTCACAAGTAACCAATACACAGTGGTAGGTCCCAGAATTCATGAAGAGGCTTTGGTCTTGTGATTACACCAGAAGAGTTTTTTGACTGTTTCATACTTATTTCACAATGCCTTTTTTTTTCTGGTAAATTCAGTTACAATGTTGAAACATCATGAAGTATTATTCTTCCAGCTATTTGAAATCCATTTTGTGTGAGATTATAATAACCACCTATTTGCTTCTGAACACCAGGAAAAATAGTGATATCCCACAGCAAGAGTAGCAACATACAGGAACTGAAGTGCAATTACCACAGGGCACACGGAATTTACTTTCTTGAATTGCTTTGGCAAAAATGGAGGCACAAAAATTTTATCAGCACAACTAGGAAAATGATCAGAAACACAGACCACCACGCCAAGGTGAAGAAGCTAGAGAGCACCTAAGATACACGGTGCCAACTATACAGCATTTTAACCAGCAGTTGGTAGAAATAGATGGGAATTAATTCACTTGAAGAAATTCAGTTAAAGAAGAGCTACAGCAACCAAAGACAAAACAAATGAAAAAACCGAGACTTGTCTTTTTTTAAAGCATGCAATTCCTAGATAGTAGATCAGCTGTGCTTTAAGTGAAATTGTTTGGACAGCAACTATCCCCTTTTATCATTCTCTTACATTCTTAAAATAGTTCCCGAAGATACTTGTTTTATACGCTGAGTCTACAAGGGGAAGTGCTAAAAAGCCCATTTTAAACAGCTTAAACACTACAGTTCATTCTATCCCACCTCTGGGTTTATTGTGCGTTTCCATCTTCAATTTTAAAGAACATACCTTCAAAACATTTTTGAAGACTACCTATGTTCCAGAATGTAACAAAAAGTTTATTCACACAACAGCCATTTGTACTTACAATCAATTCTTTTTACAGCAGACATAATGTACAAAACATTGCAACACACATAAGCCCTATCCCTATTATCAACTTCAATTCCAGAACATTTCATCTTCTTAACCCACAGGAATTAAATATATATATATATTTTAAAAATCAAAGCAAAAAATCCACTGAGACAACAGCAAGATATCCCATGTGGAAAACTGGTTATGGTTATGTTTCTTTCAAAGTAACACCA
This sequence comes from Sclerurus mexicanus, assembly GCA_013396755.1. NCBI lineage: Eukaryota > Metazoa > Chordata > Aves > Passeriformes > Furnariidae > Sclerurus > Sclerurus mexicanus. The sequence continues at coordinate 31,279 of VWZF01004973.1, forward strand.
TCTTTTAAAGATGATATATCAAGTATTTTTATTTGAAGAGAGGTATAATCTCTTTATTCCAGAAATAACTTGGATCAGAACCTTCTGCTAGAAATTTAACTCCTTTCCTTGTGTTCAAACTACAGATAACCACAATATCACTTGCTACTGTTCTTGAGACTTTGGTCAATTGTGTACTAGTACTCCATTAATCAAAACACAAACTTAAGTTGTTTAGGGATGATTTTCCATTTGAATTTCAAATAAAGCTGTTGTCTTAATCTCTTTTGAAGACATGCAGTCATATGCAATCCCAGTGTATTGTCTACAACACTCAATACAATTATTTCCATGAAGCTCTAAATGCTGTAAAGCTACCAAACATCATGAGGATAGAAAAGAACTTCCAGCATGAATGCTCATGAAGCGGCTGTAATTACACAGCCTATGTCATGTCAAAGGTAGCAGAGACTTTTCCCTTTTCAGGTTTCAAATACTAATAGCCTTATCAGCTTCAACTTCCTCAACCTAAACACTTAAAAATGACACTTCAAAAGATTTACTGTTTTAAGTGTGAATTTATCATTGTTCTGTAATTCCTCTAGTGTTATTTCATTCCTCCCTAAATAATCAGCAGATTTAGCCTGGTGAATCTGCTCAAGACAAAGTAGAACTACTTCAGATGTCAAACAAGATGTCCTACATAAAATGGATACAATGTCATTTGAAAGAACAAGAACATGTTGTTAAATCAGTATTGATTACTTGCAGGGAAAACAAATCCACTGCGGTACAGAGACCGCATAAGTCATCAGAATTTCCATTTCTGCATCACTGGAGAGTGTGTTTTCAATATATGAAGTAGCAGTGCAAGTGTCCACTTCCCAACTAAAAATCTGAAACTAGTTACCCTCTTCAAAGCAAGCATTGTAACTTATTTGGAAGCAGCGTAAAACCGCTGTTTTAACTTCCAGTTATAAAAACTCTAATGTTTTTTGGCACCTGGGAAAACAAGCAAATTCACACTAGCCTCCAGCTTTGGAATCAGTATTATTCTCCTTAGTTGTGTCCAATTCTCCAGCTTTCAAATTCGGTGGTAAGATTCCCACAACACCTCCGAAAAAGGTCTCAAAAATTTCACCCTGTGTACTTGCAAAGAGCATCTTGTATGCATTAATGAGTTTTGACATCCTGCCAATTACAGGACTAACAAAATACCTTACTATATGTATATACACACACTAGAATAAGCTTTAGAAATCAAAGACTATAAAAAAATAACTTTTCATCTTATTCAAATACAAACCTTTGACCTGTTTACAGTTACTCCTCAAAATTTTGTTCATAAGTTAGTTTCAGTGCAATGACTTAACTTTTAAGTATATAGTTACAAGAAGGCTCATTAAATTGCTAAGAGGTATTCATTTTTATGCAGAAAAAAACCCTAAAAAATAAAGCTTTAATTCTGCTGTAACTGATTTTAATTGGTAAAGTATTTGCTATATAGAAGCATTAAGTTTACCATGGATAGTATCTACATTGGAGTAATTCAAAGCCCTAAAAGATTATATTTGATCATTACCTTAGGTAAACTTATTTTTAAATCAGAGAACCAAGACAGCCACTTTTTATTCTTAAACAATATTGAATGGGAACTTTAATTTAGCCTTTTTTTTTTTTTACCTCTGACATAGACGAATATAAGCACTCTGCGTTAAAACTCAAATCTTAACAGTAGTACAGCATTGGGAAAAAAAGCAGCTCAAATACATGTTCCCTAAATTCAGTATTTCCATTGTGTCAAGTTACAATATAAAAACCTTCAAAAAAAAAAAATCAGTTTCAAAGAGTTTATTCCTCTTCGTGTAAGTATAAACAATCTGAAAGTGACCAGCTAATGAAATGAACTGTAGATACAGGTTTAGTTTTCAGTGGTTACTACACATACCACTCCCTCCGAGATATTACCGCACCATCTAAGTGAGAAACAAAGTCCTCATCATCGTATAATTCACCACCCATAAAATGCAATCCATATGTTCCACTTTCATAGTAATCCATTCGTCTTTCGTAACGTTCCTGGTACCTGTTAGTATTGTCTATATTGTTCAACTCAGGTTTTTCAGGGTCTTCTAAATAATCTTTAGATATTACGTTCATTGGATGCTTTATTTCTTTTTTTATACTGTCAGGGTAAGAATCCACATCATCTGACTGAAGAACATCTATTTGAGACTCTTTCTGCATATCTGATGGTGGAATGTAGCTCTTAGCAAAGTAGTCACCACGGAAGGTCTTTCTTCTCCTATAGCAGAGAACTGCAGCCAGAATACTGAGAAGTGAGAGTAAAAGAAGCCCACCCACCACAGAACCGATGATGGTACCCCAAGAGTCGTCCTGTATTGTTGGCAAGGTTGATGTTGGGAAATTTATTACTCTAGGCTGTGTTGCTAAACCTGTGATGCCATCAGTCGAAGGATGCCAGGGAACCGTGGGCAGTCGAGTGGTAGTAGTAGGAGGATCTAATGGAAAGAGCAAAGAAGTAGACAAGACACAGAAAAGGCACAGAATGTCAATGCAAGCTAAATCAGTTAAGGGTTTATAAGAAAGCAAAGTTGATGGGTATGTACTACAAGAATAGTTTTTCATTCTCAAGTTCATGGAACTACAAAAAGTCTTACAATTTCCACAAGCTTTGAACTAGCTTCGTTAAATACGTTTTTGAGCTATGCTGCAGAAGGATAGAAAGTACGGGGAGTAAACAAAATAAAAATCATCTTCAAGTAGACATTTTGCCCTCCTCAAAGCAAGGAGATGCAGCTTTTCTGTTCAGATTTTGACTGTTCGTCATTCATTATTTACCTGCTCCATAGAGGAAAAATCCAAGCAGTCCTCTAATTTTCCATCCAGCAGTTAGGAACACTGGATCAAACTAACTGATTAAGCCACAGAATCAATTATTCCACACTAAATTCCCACTTCAGAAATTGTTCAGGGCATTAAGTATAAGAATGAAAAACTATTAGTTGTGTGCTCAGTCAGCAGCACATGAATTACTGATTTTTAAGCTATTCTCTCTAAAACCATTTGTTTCATTAATACAATTTACTCAGCCTCACCTTGGGATTAGTGAAAGAAGCATAGTTAAAAATGGCATGTATTAATCTCAAAATAACACTTCTGTTGAGCAAGGAACCTTCAGGTTTTTAAAATAATAATAATAAAAAGGAACAACTGAAGTAAAAATTGTTTCTATGCATTCCTCCTAAAAGCAATTTGATCCCCCATGCACAAAAAAATTTCCATATTCATTCCTTCATATAAAACATCGACTCATTTCATGTCAGGTTATGCATGTAAACAAGAGACTGCGAGATACCACGGTTCTCCAGCATGCAGCTTTTTCCTTCACTCTGTAGGTCTACTGGAGATGTATGCATTTGTATTCCTAACAAGGTTCCAAGTGATGGGCTGATGACACTGAGAAACCCTTGTGAAATTATACCGGTCAATCACAATGTTTTATGCAACTCCAGTTCTTATTTCTGTGCCACACTGAAAAAAAAAATTACTTTTTGCCTTGCCTAATGCAAGTTAATTATTTTAAAATCAATAAAAGCAACACTAAATATGTTATTGTAGCTCGAACCTTTTAGAGAAAATATTACATGGACAGCCAAGTAGCTCACTATACCATGTTATTTAGTTAAATGCCCAGAAGCAAGATTCATGAAACTACTAATACCACCATATTACAGTGGCACCCTAAGTTTAACACCACAGGAAGAAAACCAGATAGAACTAGAGATCTGTCAGGCTTCCAGTTATTTGACAAATCACAATTAAAGAGCCATAAATATGATTTTTCATCTTACTACTCAGAGACAGACATACAGTTCTCTCATAGCAGACAGAAGTGTCACATTTGTCACCATCACTACACATCTTCAGACTGTATCTCACTGCTGAACACAGTATTTTAAGCTTGACATAGTAAGTAAAGTTTTACACAGATTTTCAAAGCACATAATATTATTACTTGACTATGTAAAAGTGATGATTTGTTAGGGAGCTATACATAAATGAAATTAATTTGACAGAAAACAGAAAACTGAATGAGAAAGAAGCACTACCAAAATGAACAAGAGGAATTCAGATTATGATTTTAGTAAAAACTGACTTAAAGTAAGTTTGATAATTTAATAAAGAAGTAGAGATTAAGGAATCCAAGTTTACCAGAGTTCCATGTCCCACACATCCACAAGTCAAGAAGATAAACTCAAACCCCACTTCCTTGAAAAGGTATTTGCTTTAGGCAAAAGATTTTTTAGCTCTATATATCCTTGCGTTTTTTGCTTCTTTTTTTAACTGCCTTTGTAATTACTTTTTTATTTCCCTCTGATACTGAGGTCTTAAGTCCTATCCTCCATATCCACAAGTATGCAGTATTTCCATCCTGGCAAATTTAATCATCACATATGTGAAATAAACACAGTGGCAATTACATTCTTAATATATTAGAAAACCAGTGTTTTCCAAAGGCTTTTTCTTAACTTCTGATTCATCCACCAGTTGTCAGGTTGTCCAGCTGCATTATCTACAAGAACTAACTAGCACATTAATCTTAAATTAATTGCAAATGTAGGATCAATTCTCGTTTTTACGTATTCCTAGAACATATAAACATGATACCTGTACTGTCTGTGTCCGTACTTCTTACTGTTGAAGAATCACAAAACTAAAATTACCCCTTCTTGTTCATAAGGCAAATTACAACTAAGAACATGTGAAGTTCACTTCTGATGTCACTCAGAGCTTTTCAAAATACAAAACTAGACTTTTTTTTTTTATCTTCCTGTACCAACCAAGTTTCCCAAATAGAGAACAACATTAAGATCAGGAATGCCAAAGTTTTTTATGTCTACTGCATAATATTTTGCCTGCAAATCACATCTGAAATGCTATTTCCAAGTTAAGAAAATGTCACTCTTGTCTGTTGGTATGAAAGACAATATTCTTTCATATCAGCAAGCTGTTTAATTATATTTCACCTCATCACCAACACCTGTTTGAATTCTCAATGCTTTCCACAAAACACTGAGCACATCATTTACATCATTTTCATTTTAATTGATTCATATGGCACGTTATTCAAAAGCAACAGTTTCTCACATTTTACTTAGGACCCAATGTTTAACAGCTCTCATCTCTTTCACTGATGTAGGCTTGTGTTGCTGCACAAACTACAACAACATATTAAAATATCCATGCAGGTCTGGGAGCTCAAAGTGGCATAAATTCTAAAAAATATTTGGGCTTAGGTTAAATTCATCTTGATTTCAGTTTTTGTTTCTTATTCTCCTGGGGCCTGTTCAAGTCCCTATTACATATGCCCTGCAGTAATGATGAGGACAAGCAAAGACCCCCACAAAATTTCTTCTACTTTTACATAACTAACACTCCCATTAAAATAAAATTCATAACTGAGGAAAGCAAAAACCAATTTTCTAATATCAATATACTAAGTCCATCAACTCACTCCATACACATAAAGAAGTTTTTGTTACAAAGCTTTTGACAATTTTCTGCCAGGTAAAGCACGACTTGCTCTTTACATCAAATGAAGCTCTAATACCACCCCAAACTAAAGCACCATGGTCCTTGTGTAGTTTAGTTTTCCCTCTATGAATTATTTTTCAGATGTTTCCATGAAAGTCAGTAACAACTTCCAACAGTGTCAGTCTGGTATTTTTATTTTTTCCTTAAATGACTACTCTTGATAGTTTTCTCAACTCTTACAATACAAACAGATTTGCCTGGGCAGGTGAGTTTCTACAATGAAGTTTGGCAAAGACATCCAAATAACATGAAGTATTTCATGTCCCAAATACTACATCTTCCAGCTTCAATTCCCCTGCAGTACCTCATTTTGTTCAAGTGTCTGGGACCCACCTTTGCTTCTGTGGTAATTCAAAGCCAACAACAAGCCCAGTGTCAGAAAGGGTCAGAAAGAGTGTGGAAAGAGATGAATGGAGCATCCTCAGAACCAGATCATTAGCTTCAAAATCTTAAGGTTAAGTCTTGCCTCAGTATCAATAAGCATGTCACCATAAAAAAATTAACTGGAGAACACAGTATTTTTAAACTATAAACCATTTTGGATTTAGCCCACTATTAAGTAATTCAGAGCTAAGGTGAACAGCTCTATAATAGTTAAGATAACATATCTCCTTTGGTTAAAATATGTCATTTAAGCATTACAGAAAAAGTTTTGAAAGGAAAGGTTCCTTGGCTAGTTGTTGTGTATTAATATAGACAGTCAATGCCTCTCTAGTTCCAAAAACCACAATAAAGCAGGTAAAAACAGTTCCCCCTGTTCAAAAAAACCAAAACACAACCCCTGATTGATTCAAGATGTAAATATCCTTTTCTTTGCCTTCTAAGAGACAAGGACCTGCTACCAATTACTTATAATCCAAAACTGAGTTGGCTTTGCAGAAATTACAAGCTCTCCCTTCGAACTGGTCATTTTCCTAAGTGGCAAGTATCTGTCTGCACATGTATTACACATATGTTTGCACAGAGACATATTTACCTTTGCTTCTTAACCTGCTGTTATTGCTAAATTTCACTTACATGGCAAGTACTTAAAAATTGAATAATAATTCAACATAGCCGAGTGTTATAAAAACAACCCTTTCTTTCAACTGTGGAAAAGCTTACATAGCAACTCCTTTAAAACAGCAGGGAAAGTTGCCTTTCCATCAAAGAAGGCTTTCAGAATATCTGAGAAGAAATTATGTGGAAATTTATCATTCTTTCTTCAACCACTCTGACTCTAAAGTCAAGAAATAGATGAGGACACTGTAACCCTCTCCCCACAGTTTCTTGTCTGTGAAGGCTCCCTACTGGAGCTGAACATTTTCCTTTGGATTGTTTTTCAGTGTGTGTCCCCCTACCTCTAATTTGGTAGCATGATAGGCAGATAGATACCATCCATTTCTTTCATCAGTGTCAATCATCCACTTTCAAAGTTCAGAGTACTTCTGCAGTTTCTAGCTGGGATTTTCAGGCACCGAATAAAAGATTTTAGTATTTTTTGGGGATACAAGAGAAACTAATCATTAACATAAGCTCAAGCATGAAGGAATATTTAGGAAGACCATTAAAATTTTAATGCATGCTGTATCAAGGAAGAAGAGAGTTGTCAGGATATCCTGGGAAGTCCTTTGCTATACAACAGGAAAAAAAAAGGTAGTTTGTATACTTGAGAAAATAAGAGTGCCTGATTTCACAATGCTCTCTCAGAACAGAGGTTTATGTATGAAGAAACAAAAGTAAAACAAGAGATCAGCCTCTGCTATGTTATTCCAGACAATGTCCATTCTACAGGGTGACCCTGTACTTACAAACCAGACTTTCCTAGAATTTCTGGCTAACAAAGGCTGACTTTAATTTTAACAAAAGTAGTGTTTCTCAAAGACAATCTTGACAGAGGAAGTATGTTCCTATCTGAATACAAGTCTCACAGGTCACCTCTCCCATGCAAATGGAGCACAATAGAACATGGTAAAAATACAGCTTTATTTTTTTTAACAATGAATATCAAGATCAAATCAGATCAGATTTTTTTGCTTACATTGCAATCCTACAACACATTTCAACTTATTTTTTTCTAGCAGTTAAAACACTTAACAACTACCAGCATTGTGAATGTTCAGAAGCATTAATCCTTTCTGACAGCTTCATAATTGAATTTGAAACATGGTGTGATGACACAGCTTTGTCCACTTCAAACTTTCCCTTTATGTTTTATGTCAAGGTTTATATAGTGGATAAGAGCCAAGATAGAAAAATAAACTAATTGCTTATTTCATGCTATTGTTGGTTGCTTTACAGTACCGCAGTGCCACGTTTGCCATTACGAGATACCTGGCCAGTTAAGTCAAATATTAAAGATGGTATGTGCTTTCATGCATAATTTTAAGGGCATTTCAGTTATTTAAAGAGCAAATGACACTGAAAAGTTATTCTTAAGAGTTGCAATAAAATGTGCTTAATATTTCTTTCTGAAAACAATACAGGTGTTACACTTATGATTGCCTCATTTCTCTCATTTTTATGAAGTCTCCTGTATATGAAAAGTTAATACACAGTGCTTTTAATCAGTTCAGCAGCATGATCAACATGAAGTTTTAAATAACTGAAATTAATGTAACATCAACTAAAGTATCTGTTACTGGTGCACCTAACTAATAAAACCATGACTGTATTTCTAGTTAGCTGAGGTTCAGTTTTGGTGCTCCCTAAAACCAGATAAGTTTTGCTACTTGCAATTAAATTGCTACAGCAAAACAAGGTCTCTGAACCAAGTTGAAAAGCAGCACACACATTAAACAGTATCTGTCAGTTCACACCAAAGACAGACTCCAGCAGCCTAACTATCTCTGCAGTAAGCTTGCTTAAGCTATGTTACATTTGCCATAAGGAAGAACAAAAGCTGTCACCACAGCCCAACTACTTTGTACATCTATTCCACTTTTCAAAAACTTGATTCATTTTAGCAAACATGTACGATTTCCTGGTTGGCCTGTTTTCGCCTGTAAGCTGCAAACATAATTTGAATCATGGACTTACATTTTCATGCATGACAGTCACGGTAAAAAGCATGAGTTCTACTTAGAGCAGACGATATTCACAGAACTGACAACCTGAAAAGTGGTGCACTTGAAACACCCTGCCCCTCATTCCTGAGAGTTAGAATAGGGCTGAAAACAGAGTTATTTCACTCTGTTTAATGATGATATTCTAATTTTTTGACTTAATAATTCTTACAGCGTGCCTGTAATTGTAATTGTTTTGACTCTGCCATGCAGCCATGAATTCTTCTCCATAGAAGCAGCATTGGAACCAAGCATTCATAAGTAAATTCTCACAGAAGTAACTTTCATAACAATTTGCAGCACTTGAAGTCTTTTAAGTTTATAAAATACTAAGTTGTTTACAAATAATTCCACAGCCTCACACTGCTTCAGAGTTTCGTGTTAGCTTGATCATTAACTAGGCAGTTAATTAGACCTTACTAGCTTTCCACAAAGGCCTACAATGTAGTTATGTCAACCTGACTGCAACTTCATCATTCATTCTAAAAATGCAGACAACTATCAAAAATGAATTCTGACAGATGTGGCTTCAAACATCCTGGACCTTAAGTTTTAAATTCTCATTCTCAACTCTTAAGTGTTCATATTGAGCTTTAAGTTCTTACTAAGAAGTCTTTGCATCCTGTAAGTGGCCAACACGCACTCTGGCACTTAATTCCCTCAATGAAATAATGAATGTCAGTAACTTATTGAAAAGATTTTAATTTTCATGTTTGTATTATTGTCCTTATAAAAATGCTACTATTAGCATTTATTAATCAAGGTAGGTATTAGCTAATTTTCCTAATACATTATGGAAACCTGGAGAGCTTTTTCACACTTATACAGCACCATTTACATATACCATAAGTCAAGCTGTTTTTTCACAAAGATGTCAGAGTAAAACATTAATCACTGTGCTAATAGATACAAGATTGTGTGTTCCACCAGCAGTGATGCTAAACAGTCACACACATTTGCTATATTATACTAAGTAGATCAGCAAGAGTTCTGCGTGAGATACTTAACTTCATGATTACTGGATATCTGCATCCTGAGAAAATGAGATAAATAACTGGAGGGAAACACACATTCAGAACATAACTCTTCCTTAAAGAAGAGCACCTTTGGCTTTTCTAAATGTAGTTACTTGCCTCCCACCAACGCCTGTTTTTTCAATGTATTACGGACAAGGTATTGTTTACTGCAGTCAATATATCTTGTCAAACACAGGTTAACACTGTAAAAAGAATAAATCTCAGTTCATGTATCAAGAGAAACCAATAATCTCAGAAGTGCCTTAACTTTAAGAACTTCTACTACATGTCATAGTTATTAAAGTTATTATCCCAAACTGTATTATAGCTCTTAAATCCATACTTTCAATAGAGCTTCTCACAAAAAGTGTAAATATTTCATGCATCAACTGGCTCTTCAGTTTGCTAATTGAACAACTGACCAAAAAAAGTCTAAGTTAACATACTGTCTTTGCTGAGAAGTATGACTTACCTAAAATGTAGACAGTCTTCTGATCACTTCTCTGACCAAGGGAATTAGTCACCTTACAGACGTAAGTCCCAGTGTAGTTGTAAGTCAATGGACTGCTAAACTGTAAAGTATTGTTGACAGACAACAATCCTTCGGGCCATTGTCCATCCAACCTAGAAAAACACAACTATATTTCAAACATGGATCTTTACAACTACTTTAAATGGAACTAGCTGAAAATAATATTTGTAATAATCCATAGAGTGAACTTACCACTGTGCTGACATTGTCAGTGGGCTTTCCTTGGACATTCTCAGTGTACATCTGAACACTTATTTAATTTCAGTGCCAAATCCTTTAAATGTCAAATCTGCTGGCACTAGCAAGCTGTCTACAAATGATGACTACTACAGCTAGAAAACATTATCTCCGAAGAACTTGCAGGAGCAAGCCACTTCAAACTCTAAAAACTTACAGTCTAACTAAGCAGCACTTATCTTGCTGTCAGGATTATCTGCCTGTTCTTTTGCATACAGTTGAGCTGTAAATATTTCTGTCCGTACACAATTAACAGAACATTTTGATCAGAATTAATGAGCAAGAGTACAAGCAGTTTCCCCCTCTCTTGACCTACTTTGTCTCATCCCCCATCACTTTTCTATCTAAACTACAGCACCGAAACAGAATGTGGTGGATGGTTATACATTCAGAGAAACAACTGGTTAAAAAATTTTTTTTCTAATCAACTGGCTTTTTCAACTCTATCCCCTGAACCATTCATTCTGCCTGAGACTGCAGTAACAACTGTGTAAACACAAAAAGAAAGGGGAAAGGGCAAAGGCTCTGGAACTATTTTAACAGAGCTGCCAACTGCTCAATGAATACCTGTACAATTTCATGCCATTGCATCCAAATTTTTTATTTAATTATCTATTAAGAGCTAAGCAGGCCTAAATCAATATTCAAACATACTTACCAGATTACGGTACTTTGAAAGCATTTAGAAAGCAGGATTTTACAAGGATCATTGAAAGAAAAGCCACCCAACACTTTAAAATAGATAGTCAAATAAAAAACCCAAACAAACACCCCACAGTTAACAGTAAAAATAATCTCCAGTAAATGCAGGTTCAAGACAACATTCCTACTACTTTGCTGTGATATTCCCAGAATTGCCTCAGCCATATAAAGCTGATAAAAGTGATCAAGCACATATCTCATAATTCATAGTACTAGAAATATTTACGAAACACTCAATTTGTTTGCCAGGTCTATTCTAATAAAATTCTCATACATGCAACATTTGACCATGAAATATCAATATCCCATCAAATACAGTGTCATCTTTGATTCCAGGGGACACCATTTTTTTGTGTGGTAGTTCTAAAAACTATTATAATTTGACACCAGTAAGACAGCACACAATTCAACACAGCTACTTTTTGTTTCCTTAAATACTCAAGTTACCCTTTTTTAACATGAATTTCCCACACATACACTTGGAGTTCCTCATTCACCTTCTTGTAGAGGTTTTGTTTTTGCTCAAAAAGATACTCTAGTTTCAGAAAATTCAGGGTTTTTTTGTAAAAATTGGTTCCATTTTAACCTTAGGAAATCTAAAAGTGACCTCTGAAGCTTGAAGTACTTTAAATGTATTTAAATATGATTATTTCTTCTGGAATTGCAGACACAGGTGGTATTGATTAGTTGTTACATATGTCTCAAATTCAAATGAGAGAATTGAGAATCCAGTGCATCTGAAGAAAAAAGTGGTACTGCTGTTAAGAGCCTGGCAAGCTTTTTTTTAAATTCCAAGCACATAGCAATTTTTATGTGTTGAAATTTCTCATCACGCTGATTTTAAGCTAAGCCTATGATAGGGATGGCAGTCTATTGTAGCAGTAGGTAAAGTACACATTTTACTAAACTTAGCTCAGCATAGTCATGCCATTCTGACTAGAACAAGTTGCGATACCGATTGAAAATTTCAATGGCTGGTTTTAGAATTCAGTCAGTTACAGTAACGTTTTATTGTCCTGAAAAACTGCCATCAAGCAATTCCAAACTTATCAATACAACATTTTCAATCCACATCATGACTACTGTTCCTCTACATTAAATTATATCCCCAATTGAGAAGGTAGGGAAATTGATTACAGCTTCAAATCAATAAATATTCCCAAATATTTGCCAATAGAAGGCACTATAACATAGTTACACATAAACTCACACTATCCTTAGTAAAGTTATTTAAATTTATTTGTTGCCTGTAGAAAAGGAAAAGAGCTGGGTTTATTTATTTTTTTTTTCTTCACAGGCGAGATTTTTATCTGTGCTTACTTCTATTGTCCTCGCCTGTCTCTTATACAAAGGCAAAAGCCAAGCAGCAAATTTCAGAGCAGGGCCCATGCAATTCATATATTTATGAAGTGTGGCTCTATGTTAGCCTTTTTTTTGTTTTGTTTTTACTAGACACATATGTTCAAGACCTAGTTTCCATCTCTATGCATTTATCTGACTTGGCAACTAATGGAGCACTTTTTGAAAAACATGACAAATGCTATAATTCAGTAAGCCATCCCAACTGTAGTTTTCAGATTTTAAAACACAGATACAGAAAAAGTCTGCTCAATTGTTTACAATCTAATCAATAACAATAAAAGAAATAATAGTTGGATTTCTACTAGACTTACTGGTCTTTGTTCTACATGCAGCAACGTACACAGTTTAGTCTACTTTGAGTAACTAAAGAGACTTACCCCGAGAGTAATGACAAACTGTTCAGGTATGTAAATTTAGAAGATATCTAACCATCCACATTCATACATACACGCACTTTGTATTCTTCTTTGAAAACCATTATAACCCAATACAAGTCATATACTCTTTGTTTTCAAAACATGATTTTCTGTAAGTTAAGCAATTATACCACTTGAATCATGCAGTAAGCCACTTTTTAACAAATATTTACCTGGTCCACGTAAATTCCATTGGTAATGGATTTGCATCAGCATTACATTTCAGCTGAACGTTTCCTCTTCCAATGAACCAGTTTCCATCATAGCCCGTTACTGAAACTTCTGGAGCATCTGACAAAAAAAGATTTCATCTATCAATCACAATTTTTTTGTGAAGAGTGAATTGCATGTAATGGTCGGATCAGTGGAGCAAAGAGGCTTTTTTGTGTGTTGGTTTTGCTATTTTTTTATTTTTTTTTGGGGAGGGGAGGGAGGAAGTGGGATTGTTGCTTTGGTGGTTGTTTGTCTGTTTTCAAATTAAAGACCACCACTGCCAAAATAGAGAGAACACAATGCAGTTCCCAGCTACAGCATAATATAGAACTTTCAGTGCAACTTTCCCAGTGTTTCCAGCAACCATACAGCACCTTAGGGAAATGAGAAGACTTCAGAAGAAAACAATACGTTTCATGCTTTTGAAAAGTGAGGAATGGTAATTTAGAGCTATTTCTCACTAAAAAGATATAGCAAAGGATCAGAAACAGCCTTTGGAAAAACCAGGTAATTAGGAAATCACTAAAAAGTTCACAGATGCCTGCTATACAGATTAAGTTGTCCACTGGCATCAAAATATAGAATTATGTTGTCAGGGCTCTAAAGAGAAAGGAGCTGATTTCGTATAAGCCAGAGACACCCAGCTGAAATATTCAGAAGCCACAGAACAGACAGTATGATTTGGTATAAGCTCCTACATCAGGAGGAGAGGAGCAGTTGCAAAAGTTGTAAGGGTCAGGGAAGACTGAAGAACACACACTGCTTCTCCACTGCTGCTGTGTTGCTTACTATACAATTTTGTTAGAAATTCTGAAACATGCATTAACACTAATTTAAGATCAACTTGCATCCTCATTTCACTTTAAATATGAAAATTCTCTTATTCACTCTTTGAGACAATGATGGGAACAAAATACCTTTACTTCTATTTCTGTATCAATGGCCCTTCAATCTAAAACTTCAAGACTGATAAAATAAAACAGCACTAATCACTATTTTATGCCAACATAAAAACATAAGTGATTCTATACCAAACAGAATAAATACCAAATTAGATTCTAGCCAAAGGAACAACTTGAAAATAGTTGATTTTGGTCATATACGCATTGTCTAACCAAAAAAACCCCACAACAAAACAAAAAAAACACCACCACAAAAAAAAAGAGGGTCACATGACTGAAGTTTGTCTTAACTGGTTTTAGTTAAGCAGCATTGTAAGCCATCTCACTACATATTCATGTGTTTTAAAGCCACACATTTGTTACACAAGCCTGGTACATGTTTGAATTATATGAGCAACCTGAAGTTGAATATCAAATGTTAAGAATATATGTGCAGTGCTCTTGTTTACTTATGCTAATTAGAGTGGACAAAGCTTGATGACTAATCTGAAAATAACTTACTGACCTCTGCAAAACCTACTTTCAACTTGTCATCTCAAACAAGAATCTTCATTACAGTTCTTTAAAATTGCTGACATTGTAAGACACTGCAAGCAGTTTACAGTTCAACTGAGTATATTACTTTGTCCATAATATTTTGAATTTTATTTATAAACATGAATAATAATATTTACCCATGATTCAATATCCAAAACAAACAAGAGCAAGAAATATAGTAGTATTTTAGCTTCCTGACTTTATTATCAAAACAGAGACTCTACTGCCTGACCTGCCTCTTATCACAGCTCTTCTACAGTTTTCATTTCCTTCATTTTCCCGAAGCAAAACGTGCTCATCTCCTTCCTGGGGAAGGTATACGCCAGTAAAGGTGGTGGTTGTAAGATATATATGAAGCAGCCACTACCTTACAGAGTACTTACACTGTATGTCCAACACATAAGGGTATCGTATCTCCTTTTCCAAAGCAGGGTGCCTCACAACACAAGTTATGTGTCTTCCTCTTGCAAATCGTGTGGGGACAATCACATACTGGCTTACAACTGTCACTGTTTCATTTGGAAACAAAGTAGAGGTGGATTCCATTTCACCAAGGCCTCCTTCCCAGTCAATCTGTGCAGCAGGTTTGCCAGTGGCTGCTGTACAAATGGCTGCTGTTGTTCTGTTTGCACCATCTATTAGCAGGTTTGGTCCTTTTGTTAAACTCACAACAGGTTCAACTAGGGAGGTGAAAAAAAAGTAAATTTAGGCAAAAAAGACTCCACATCTTTGAAACTGTCACTATGTAAAAGACTCAAACAAAATCTAATCCATTTGCAAAAGCCTAGGTTAATCAGATATCCTAGAAACAAGATCATGGCATATCTCAGAGACGAAAGCTCTATGAAGCTTCTGCCTGCTGACACTATTCACCTTTGTCCATTCATTCAAGTTCAGTTTTGTTCACTCACTACATTTAATGCACTGACAGGGAATTCCAGTGTGGTTAGGTCCAAAATACCAACTACAGTGCTCCAGTTGCAGTGTCTGACAACAGACAGCTTAAGGTATTACGTTGAAACTACACCACAATTTCTTTCAAAAAAAAACTTAGATTCTGCTGCCTTTTCAAGCATTAATCATAGTCAGTCTGCATCATAGCAAAGCTATTTCAGTGTTTTAACACCCAATATTAAGAGTTTAAGCTTTTGCTCATCAGTACAATACAAATGATTTCCATGCTGCAAAGGACATTTAACCTCTAAAAAAGTATTATTATATACAGACACACACACCATACATTAAATATAGAATCTAATATGTATGCACAAATACACCTAATGTTACATAAAATTTATATGCTTTTCATATACAAATCCATTTTTTATATTATGAATAAAATTCTGTCTGTACATATATTTTTGTGAATGAATCTCCATAAAAGTAAAAAAATTTGAACTTAATACTATGTCCAAGACTCAAAAAATCTGCAAATGGAAGGATGTGACCTCCTTGTAAAACCACTGCTCACTCCAAAATTTTGGGGACTTAGGGAACACACTTCCTTCTTAAAGGAAGTTTAGTTCCTCACGTACAAGTCCACTGCTGAAGGCCATTGACTGAAAAGCTGCCAAAAATCCTCTTTATTATTTAACAAATCTTTTCTTTCAGCACTGTACAAGCCATCCAATTGCAGCCTAAGCCAGAAATACTATCTG
This sequence comes from Sclerurus mexicanus, assembly GCA_013396755.1. NCBI lineage: Eukaryota > Metazoa > Chordata > Aves > Passeriformes > Furnariidae > Sclerurus > Sclerurus mexicanus. The sequence continues at coordinate 47,496 of VWZF01004973.1, forward strand.
GTGCTTCAGACACCAACCAAGGTTGTGCTTTTTTAGAATGGCCCATTTGTGTTACTAATACTGTAAGATACAGGTTTTGCAGTATTACATATACTCATCTCTTAGCCGACTGTTGGAAGCCCCCTAGGGTAGGTCATTACTACACACCATAATTCTTCAGCATCCACCTCAGTGGACCAGTCCTCACTAATCACAAAGCAGAGACAAGTCCTGCAACTTCTCTGCCTTTCAGTATAAGTAGGAGAAATTTAGTTCATGGAATTTCTAAGCTGACCCATGCATGCATCTTGAAATGAAATAGAGCAGAGTCCACAATACCTGACAAAATACTTCTCCAAATACCTACACCTTCCAAAGAAAACTGGGTAACAGGTATTTTCAGTTGAGTGAATTCAGTTTTTGACTGTTTTCTGCTCAATCTAACATCGCTCATGTCTGAAGAAGGTGGTTTATTATTTGCTTAATTACACTAAAGGGAAAGGCAACTACTAAAAGGATAATCTTAGAAAAATGTGTTTTCTGTTCTGTGATTGAAAGTGCTTAAAGAATATAAATCATCATGAAACTGAAGGTTTTTTGGGCCAATACTGAGAGGGACTTATTTTCTACTTTGTTTCTCTGAATGCCTACCCTCTGTGATTTGTTAGTGACCCTACTGTAAATAAATCAAGAGCAGGGGTTTTCTGCCAAGTTCTACACACACTCTCCTATACCTGAAGCATCTCTAATGGAGATTTTTTTCAAATCTGATTCCCTGCTCTCCAACACTAGCAACAACTAGAGCTTTCTGCAATAAGCCTGGAGCATTCTATCACCTGGAGAAAAAAAAATCTTGAAAACTTAATATGAAGAACTTGACATTACATGGCTTTGTTATTTGACCTACAATTTGGTTTCCCTGACTGAAAATAAACACTACTCCTTTGTTCTTCCCAAATCACTAGTTGTAGTGTTTTCAGTAGCTTCTGTAGTATTACTAAATGCAGACAAACACCCAAATTTACATTTAGAATTTTATAAGCATAAAGACTAATTTTTGCTGTATCCCTCTCTGGCCAAGATTTCCACACAGTGAAATCAATTAAATAAGCAGTTATCATTAGCATTTCATGCCAGAACTACAGACTCAAAGAATTTCAGCCGGAAATAGAGTTTCATATATTCTATTCCTTTGTTAAACAAAACCCCAAAAACCAAACTGCAGAATTTTTCTTCCATCTCTTTGTGAAGGGATACACAAGTAAACAAGAACTCTTAATTAAGGTAGCAGAAATCTCCGTATCTAAAGCAGATTAGTCAGTACTCCTTGTTTAGAAAAAAGAAGTCTACAAGTATTAAGTGATAGTAGGCAGAAAGTAGGATAGACAAATTAAAAAACTTTCTCCTAAGACTATAATTTTTAGGAAAAGCGCCTACTTTCTCAAGTGATACCAGAAATTTGTGAGATTTTCCAGTCTGAGTTCATTGTGTAATACTTATTTTTATACTTGTGAACAAGAGACAAAGCTGAACTATTCAAAACTACTCAACTTCATAAAATATACCCAGTCCAACGTGTTTCAGTGCTTTAGGGTTTTTTTTTATACTTCACAAATGTTTAGGCTTCTACTGTTACACCTTCCCATAAATTACGATTTTTGGACTATACACCAACTACAAGATAACTAAATAACCACATACTAAAAAGTGGAAAGCAACTGCTGTTCGGATACTTATTTCTTTAGTTTACCATTTGTTCCAGCAACTGAAGCAGAAACCCAGCTAGTTACTTTACATGTTATATATATTCTATATGTATACCTATTGTACGTGTGCGTGTGTGTGCGTATATATATATATTCTACAGTTACTCCACAGCCTTTCTGGATGTTTCACTCATGGATTAAGAGAAGCATTTGGCAAACAAATCTCTAACTACAAGGGGCCATTGGCACCTTACCTCTCCCAACAGGAAACAGTTATAACATTTTCCATTTGGAAAAGTAGATTACTCAAAGTAAGGGGTTTGGAGGGGTTTTTCGTAGTAGGTTTTTTCTTACTTTTTTTTTTTTTGTAAAGTATAACTTCTATATGCACCAACTCTTGCAGCAGTCCACTTTCACCCCAGCAGCATTCAGTGTGCCACATGAATCATATTGAAATGTGTCCTACAGACTTCCGTTGCTCACAGCAGTGGAGAACACATGAAGGCAGCTGGGAGAACATTAGAGAAGCTGCTTCACCCATTCAGTACAAACATTACATTGTATTCAGGTCAAATGAAAAATATGGTGAAATGCTTTGTTTGGGAAAGGAAGCCACCAATCCCACAAAGATCCAAAAGCAGAAGTGTCCTGCTCCCAGAGTGTAAGAGTTCCAGGGCAGCGGTCGTTTCCCCCACTCCCTTTAAAACAGCAACCGAGTAGATACACTGATGAAATGGACAGAGGTTATCAAAAGGTCCCTGCCCATGGATCATCTCATTCACGTAACTTAGAACAATAGTCACACAAATCAAAAGCAACATTATGGCATGAATTATATCTGTTTTATAAAGAAACACTGGCCTAAGTATGGAAGCTAGATGTACAGTTGTTTGAAGTCTCACCTAATTTGTATGTCTGTGCTTGCCCTTCTACTGATTCATGACCACTACAAATTTAACCCTACTTACTCTACCTCTATCTTATGTTCAACATGGACCTCTCACTGCTCAAGTCCTTATACTTCTTCATAGAAAACCAACATAATAAAGCATTCAAACACAAAAGAGCCTTAAATCTTATTGCATTAGGTTTTCAGCCTCAAAGTTTCTTCTTGGTTTTAAATATTTAATAAGCCTTTTTCAACTCTTTCTGTTACTTTTAGAACTCTTCTTTTGCCACTGTGAACAGGAGGTCTGGACAAAATTGGCATGATTACAACACAAACAAGATTATTTCCTCTTGCCATGAAATTCACTAATTCCTTGGCAACAGCATGACGCTGGGAATTGTCCGCCCCTTCTTCATTACAACTGACATTTACTTGAATGCCTTCTTTCAAAAACAGTATTTCTACCCTTTATTTTCTCTCCTCTCAAAACCAGCAGTTTTATATTTCTGTGTACCTAACCGTGTTTGCTAACTAATCCTTAATTATTGACTTTAGGTTTTGTTTTTGTAGTTTTGAGGGTTTTTTGTTTATTCATTCTAAGACCAGTCACTTCACTAATTTTTTATCTACTTCATACTTTTCTCTTGACCCAGAGCATTGTGTAGCACTTAAGAATGTGTATATCTCATCAACTCAATCACTTTTCAAACACCATTACTTTATCACAACTGTCTGAGAGGACCCATTTTCTATACTCTCTGACATGTACCTTCTTATTCTTAATTGTAAGAATGTCTACATTAGAGTGCCTGGGATTTGTTCATGGTGACAGACTTACACTGTTGACACTCATCTGTACAGCTCGTTCTTCACTTGTAGCATTAGTAAGAGATAGACTGCAGAAGAACAAGCCCTCCTTTATCGATATCCATGCTGAGAAATCTATCTTACCATGACAGGAGAGTCAAGTCAAACCAAGTATTTAAAATAGTCATGTACAGCACTCAAGTTAAAAATAATCACATCAGCTCTGCAAGCTGCCCTGTCACAAACAAACTCTTTTGCCTTATCAGTTTGGCTCAACTGGTCAGCATCTTGAGAAAAACAGCTTGCCACAGAACTATTTGCGACTTTTTGGCCCTAGTTTAACAAGGTAAGTTTGATGAAACAACATTACAGACAAATTCAATATACCTGCTGGACCCTAAAAACATTTTCATATTTTCACTGTCTTAAGCTCTTCTTTTACAGCGCATTTCCTTAAGACAGCATGGAGCACTAAACAAAGCAAACTTAGGGTGAGCAAAGTCACCAAATGTGGAAAGTCCGTTAAGCTTAAGAGGCACAAGAGAAGTTCTAAACATAAATATGGTGATGAGTGCAATGTGGCAAAACACAGGTATTTTATCTTGTAGTTTTTTCTTGCACTTGTCTTCAGTGTTTCTGCCTTACAGGGTACAAGCATCTACTACATGATGAAGTATGTCTACTACATATGGGAATGAAAATAATTCTTTGATAAATAGGAAAAAACTAGCGACAGAAAAAAAAGCAGTGCTGCTTGGACTGGAAATAGCTTCAGCCCTAGGAGAGGAACTTTTCTCTCCTCACTTAAAGGAGAGTTTTTTAGATCAGTGTGTGAATGGAGTCAGGCTAAAGCTGATTTTAAAGTTACATCAACTTTTAAACTTTGATTACAGCTATCCCATGCCTTAAGACTGTTGAGCTTGGAACTGCTGAGATCAGGCCAGCAAAGCCTACAAGTTATTAATTTACATGCATATTATAAAAATCATTACTTCCCCAGTATTTTGCTGTTTAAGTCTACCTGTCAGTGTAGTAAAGAGCTGCCAGGAGGAGAGAAAATATGTAGGTTCTGTGGCTTTAGTAGTGTAAGTTCAACCGGGGGTGGGCTACCCAGTTGTACATGCAAGGCAAGCTGCTGCTAACTGGGATGGAAAGGCATCTTTGGAAACAATAGCTGGGTTTTGCAATTTAGAGGTTGATACCAAGTCACTGAAAGGATTAATACCAATTAACATCTGCATCAACTATGAAAAAAACTATGATCAGAAGCACTGTGTGCCTGACAAATACTTTACCTATTCTGTTACAACCGCAATTTTTGATAATATGTATCTAATCAAGCAAACTGTGGTAATTCTACATTCTCAAATGCAGAACAATAAATACACAGAACATACATTTGCTTTCCAAGTACCTCCTCAGGTACTCCATAAACCTGAAATTTCAAGGGCCAAATGGACACAACTACAAAGTGACCTGAAAAAAAATCTTAGGAACTGACTAGAAGAGATGAGGCAGGACAGTAAGAACCTCCCACATGTATACTGGTAAAGTACAATAGCTAAAATGTGAAGTCAAAAGACTGCTACAATAACTACAACCATAAACACTTGCAGTACAGATGGAAGATGGATGGAAAAAGAGAGCCATAAAACTACATGCATTGTACACCACAGAAGTTTGGCCAAGTTACTTGTTTCAAACTGGATTAAACCAGTTGCTCTGATGTGTCTATTTTGCCCCACCTTGTGGTGAAAACCAGTTTACATACTGTGCTACAGCCATCTGATTAATCTCATTGAGTATTCTACTATCTGTTCTGGAAAACAGTCATTGAGGACCACCTCAGCTGTAGAAAGTACCGTGACTACTGCAGCAGATACAGAAGTACCTTACTCTATTACAAGAAGGCATACTACTATAAGGAGAGGGCAAGTCAATAATAGGCTTTCAAGTTTCAGGGCAATCATTTTACCTCACACTGCACCACAACTCTACGTGTGCCTCAGTACTAATTTCTTATGACAGTCCCTCTCATTGAGGGTTGAGTATTGCTAAGTTAGTGTAAGTGAAAACTCAAGCTCAAAAAAGCTTTACATTATGAGTACCCACAACCAGTCAAGAGCTTAAGTTGCCTCTTTCCTCCCACAACTCCCAGTAGACATCTAGACAGTTTTGCTTTACATTTATACTGTGCAAAGAACAGCTTACATCACCAGTTCCCCAAGCAGCTACATTAACTTATCATGTTAGGTACACATTTATAGAATCATTTGAGTTGGAAGGGAACTTTTAAAGACTACCTAGTACAACCCCGCTTCAACTATATCAGGTTGCTCAGAGTCCAGTCCAACCTGCCCTTCAAAGATTCAAGGCATGGAGCATCTACCACATCTCTGGGAGCATCTATCACATCTCTGGGAACACTCTGACCTCATTACAGATGATGGATTATTTCACTGAGACAATTGGTCATTAGCAGGTTCTAAGCAATACCTGTTTTTTCTGAAAATCAGTGACTACACACTGCACTACCTAAGGGAATTTATGAGGGAGTTTAGCCACTGAGGTAGCCAAAGCAGCATTCAGCAGCTCCTCAGCACACACACACAAGTCACAAGTCACTAGTATCAGCATTGTCAGGTCAAATTCTAAAGCAATTAAATGCTTGTATTAGCACAATGTCTAAATAGGAATCGGTTATTTATTTTTAATATCTAGACAATCAAAGAGCAAGTTCTAAGGAAGCAAGACCTAAAAGACTCCTCAACGATGTTTGTAAGAATAACAAGACATCCGCAATGGAAGACCAGCAAACACATATTTCACATATTCTTTAGGTTAAAAGGTAAAATACAACTTATTTGTAAGTCTGCAGAACTTCAGCTCTTTACATAAAGAATTTGACTTACCTAGTACTGTTACAGTGGTTGATGACTGTGTATTTCCAAGTGGGAATGTAACTGCTTTGCAAATATATTCCCCTTCATCAGAAAAGCTTACATTTTTTAAAATGATTGTTGCATCAGTAAGTGAGTAGTTTTTAAATGCCACTCTTCCTTGATATTCTCCTTGAACAGATATTCCATATTCAGGATGATGAACAGCAATAGTCTGTGAACTTTTACCATATATCTTCTCCCAAGAAACTTGTGTTATTGTTTCATTTACATCAATTATGCATTTCAGTGCAACCTTCTTCCCCCAAACTGCTGTCACATGTGGATCAACAACTGGTCCAGCTAAGGCACCTAAAAACAAAGCAATTGTTAGTTGGTACACAAGAAAGTTATGTCTCAAAGTCTTCACATTAAAACTCCTTCAGTAATTAGCTTGACTTTTTAAAAGAGAATTCCTACTTTCCTCTGAATAATTGATTCACAATAGTGTAGACACACTACACAAGCATGCTGCAAGCAAAAACATCAAATCTAGGTATAAATCAATCATTTCTTAAAGAATCCCATCACTAATACACAACTTCCTATAAAAACCTGACCAATTGTCTAACTGGTGTAACAGTCTCTTGGGAATTTAACTAGATATGAGTATTGTGTGTATTCAGATTTACTGGAAAAAAGCAATAGTCAGACATGGTACTTGAGCAATCTGATTGCTGATCCAGAACATTAGGTAAAAATTGAATTTCTATTCCACTTCTATTTTCAAAAGATACAACTCTTAATAAAGATAATTTACACAGAAATGCATAACTTTAACCACTTACCATACCAGTAACTGCTTAAAAAGCAAACCAGTTAAAAATCAAACAAGAAAACCTGCATCAAAACCCCCACAAACCACTACACATTAACAGTGACAATCAATCTAAGAGCTCAATTTTAACATCCCTATCCTACTTACTAATGAAGACATGTACCATCATACATATGAAATCTTCCTGCTACACTGCACTGTGGTGTCTTCACACTAGATCTTCGTTCACACAGTAAACATGCTAGAGTAGGCATAGGCAAGTGTTTGCTTAAGATTCAATATATCTCCATTTAACATCTAAAATACCTTTCACAGAAGCAACTATGTTCTGAGCTCAGCATTTTATGCCAGCCTCCTTCCAAAAAAAGGCAATCCATCAGGACAAAGCAGTTTGATAAATCACTGGTTCACAATTTCTTCTACCAAACAGATGTTCCAGCACCTTCACTCATTAGTTTTCTTAGAGCAAACTAATATGATGAAAAAACAAAAGCCTTAGTCCCCACTATTTCTTTTCCCTGTGCTTAAGTTTTAACAGAACCATTTCAAATGCTCAAAATTCTCTCTCCAGTTACCAAATCAGTAGCACTCAGGCACTTACTGAGGAAGTTCACCTATGGAACAAGACTGAAGTCTAAACTTTAGTAGTCCCATTTTCATAGGCATGAAGAGGTCATCCAACCTGAGACATGAACCACCTTTTCACTCACCAAGTTCACACAGAAGACAAGCCATGTGTTCAGGACAAAAGTCTCTATATGCCTTTATGTACGATTTCATTGTTACAAGTGTTCCATATCCCATCAATTGATTTGTCATTGTTCAAACCATAACTGAGTCAGTGAAGACACCAAGAAAAGTGACTTAAAGATTCAGCTATGGATTTCTTCAGTATAAAATGACAAACATCAATAAGATGAACACCTTAATTTGCACAAATAAAACAGTCTAAGCCAGAACTTTGGATCAAGGTTCTTGATATGCCAGTCACCAGGAGGGACTGATGAGGGAACAAAAATTAGCCTGAAAAACCCAAAAACCCCCAAATACATTTCATATAGAGAGTATCTGCCATGACTAATTCACATGCAATGCAAGAATCTTTTGTCAGGTCTCTTTGCATACTAAGTGAAATGCACAGAATTCTGCCCCAACTTTTTCTCCACTTGCCATTGCTACATTTAAGCATAAGGTGGAGCGGTTCTTAAAAGGTATTTGACTATTATGTTCTACCTTATTTATAAGGCTCACAAGTTAAATTTCTGAAATGTATTTCACAATGCACAGGATATACCTACTCTGTCACTTAAGAAAAACACCTTTGTTCAGAAATAAGCATTTTGCAATATTTCAGTACTAAATTTTAGCACAATGATGCGCTGTATATTAACTCCAACAAACTTAGTACAGAAAAACCCTACAAATGCGCTTACAAAAACTGCTCAGACTTCTGGGAAAGTAACAAACTGAACTGGAAAAACATCACAGTTAGTTGAACACGCAAGCTCTTTTCTTTCCTTTGTTTTTTCTGGTTTTGGGGTTTTTTTTGTTTGGTTTTTTTAATGTGGACAACTCTACTCACAGTAATTGGAGGCTTTAGCTACATAAGCGTGACCACAATACATTTAAAAAGTCAATATTCAACAGTTTTTCCACCCAGGAATACTTCAAACAGCTCACTTGTGCCGTAAGAACATTGTACTCTCACATGAATTGCAGAAGTATTTTCAGAAGTCAAACTTTTTCACTGCTGCTACTTTCAAGATTTACAGCTTGAACTGAGCAACACACATATACATTTATGTACATAAACACACTTGCAGTTACATCTTTTTCACTTACATTCTACAGCAAAGGAGGTAAAGCCAATAGATCACTATTTCAAATTTTACACATTTATCTCATCTTCTGACACATGTTCAGCCTCTAAATATAAAAAATTAACTTATCTACGTGAATCATTTAACCTGAACTTACATATAGTTCATCTAACTCCAAAATGTTTCAAGTTTCAGAAATAGTTTAAAGTTTAATGCCAACAACCACACCTTTTGTTTAGAACAGTATCTCTTGTTTAAACTTCCATCCAGTTATTATTTAACTGTATTTGCAGAGCAATCCGGCTAATTGTTCAAGCTAGCAAACTAATTACTAAGCAGATATTCATGGCTCTTCAAGACTCAGGAGTCTAAGATGTATTTCCTTTGACACAGAGAATACCACTTGAGAGTCAGTATTTTGCTTACAGATTGCACTTGAATAATGAGCTACATGTCTACTCCAAAATAGAGCCTTTAGAGGCTTACAGTGCACAAGGTTCTGAAGAACAAGACACTTCAAGGCCACACTATTCAGCTCCTTAACTGATCCAAAGTACTGGCACACAAGACATACATTTACTGCTTTAATAAAGCCTAGCTCTCCTGCTCTTGAAATCTAATACTGAAATCTGACCTTCTGCTTCACTTTAAAAATACTTATGTCCTTTTCTATAATTTGCAAAAAACCTTAAGAATATATTGTTATTTTTTAGTTTCTGAAGGCAAATGGCGTCATGAAATTTTCTCATTTTTCTTTAGATTTGTCCAAGTTTTTACAGATCTTTCCCTCTTCTTTTTGCTCACTTGGAAGACATAAGATTGTCCTGTACTGTTTCACATGCAGCCTAAGGAGATTGGCATCTCAAGTACCTTTACATGATTCCATTTTAGCTAAGTCCCTATGCACTGATTTTGGATCACAGTGATCCAATCCACATTGGCAATAAAGTCAAGAACCTTACCTGAAACAGCAAGGCACTGACACTTCTCATATAACTTGATGAAAAGAAGTTTGAAGAGTAAACAAAACAAAAAAAAATCCCTAAGGCTTACTTCTAGCATTAAAAATCACAGAAGTAGTTGCTACTAAACACTGACCATGATAACAGAAGCTATTCACAGAAGCTATTCAGTAGTAATTATTAAATCAAGGTTCTCTTGCTAACTGAAAAAAAGTACTGAGGAATTATGGGGTCTACAAGGACCTTCTTAAAACAACAAAGTAATAATGCTATGCAATGACAGAATACTTTCCACACTTCCAGGCTTGTTACTTGCTGTAATGGACAGCAGATTTAGATATTTTCTATATGGAGCTGCCATGCACAAATCTAATTATAAAAGCAATACATTTTGTGACCTGCTTAAAAGCACACCTGTGGCAATACAGGGAGACCACACCAACACTTTCTGGCCACTGACTTCCCACAAACTGTCAACTATTTCCATAAGACAATGAGGGCAAACTACAAAAGAACAGAAAACTGCAGTTTTTCCCTCTATCAGCAAGTTATTCACCTCAGATCTGGCCTTAGCACATACTAACAGCAGGAAACTAAGATGAGTTCCAATCAAGAACGGAGCAGAACAAGAGGAAGATCCCACTTTGGTGGTGGCGAGTTGTTAAGTCAGCAGAATTTTCCATGGAAAAACTCGTAAGGTCAGGCTAACCATTACTGTTAGGTCAGTTTAATTTCAAATGACATCAGAAAGGTTATTCTTCCAGTCATCCTCTTCCCCCTGTGTCAGCATTCACCAGATACCTAAGAGACCCCAACCTCCAAAAACTCACTTGTTCTCTTCCTGATTCAACCTTCTGAATTACCTCTGATGATCACAAGTGGAAATGCAACAGAGGAAATGAGCATAAGCGCACAATCCGGTGGTATTTTCAGATTTGTTTAGCTGGAAAAGCAAATAACTTAAGGGCACTGCTGAAAACAAGCTGAAACCTCAACTTGAGGCTTTATAAAAATACATGCTTAAATGACTGGGAAGAAGTCAGTGTGTGTCTTTTGAGCACCAGGGCACGATCAAATTACTGTGTCAAAAAAAGATCAGAACCAAGGAATGGAAGAGATTCAAGATTAAGTAGTACAAAATCCCTCAACACTAGCTTTCAATTAGAACTCTTAAGCAAGTACTTAGGAAAGAAACTACACTCACATCAAAGAGATAGTATTATAACCCAGTGTTCCTCTTGCCTAAGGACCTGCTTTATTACAATCCTTACTTAAAATGGAGTACTAGTTTGTCAATCAATTTTTTGGGGGCAAGTGAGCTGGGAGCATGAGGTTAGCTTCTATAAGGATTAAATTTACAGTACTCAGCTCAAGTTCCCCTTTTTTGTACAGTACTTGCATTATTTTTTTAAAGAAGAAAAACAGGTATATTATTTCCATCTCAGAGAGCAATTCTTAAAACCTTGTTCAGTGTTTATCACAAAAATATAACAGGCACGCAAAAGCCTGCCAGAACACAAAAAGTTCTGGTGAAATGGGGCATAGCAACTGAAATCCTCAGGCTTTCTCTCTGTTTGCCTGCTATCTCAGGCTGCTTTTCCATTTAACTGAAGTTCAAGTGATTGTCTTTTGAACCAGAGGTCAACTTTACCTAATATCAACAGGAAACTGAGACCACAATGACAACTGTTTAAGTAATGATATATTTCTAGATTTCTCCCATTGCATTGATATGTATTACTACAGTAGCTCATGCAAATCCATCACTTGGAAATGATTCTATTAACTTTTGAATGTTAACTTTTTATACCTGCAAATGGACCAAAACTAGGTTCCAGTCTTAACTTGATCCAACATGGAAGCTGCTCTCCTCTAGGTGACTACAGCCTACTTCCTTACAAAAGCTATTGTAAGGGCAACGTAATTTCTAGTTGGAAATTATAAACTTTCACAAAGTTAAAATACCTTCAAGTGATCTAAAAATCAAAGACACTGGGAACAAGAACTGCTTGAGTATGGGAATGCCTGAAAAGGTCAGTCTCTTAATTTCAATACAAACTCAATCAAAAGTTAACTGTTGCTGAAGAGTGGTTTTACTCAAAACACCAAGCTCAAGACTGACAAATTCTCAGTTCAGTGCTAGCACAGGATTTTCTGCAGAATTTTGAAGTACTCTGAACCTCCATCTGTTCCTCCTAAGGTTACAGTTGATCACCTATCACACCATTGTACCAAGAGGCTTGTGTTACTCTGCTCCTTCATTCCCCAGAGCTGATGGAAGGGATGGTCACTTATCTTTCTGTTGTTGAATCAACATGTGTATCGAGAGAGAGAGAGAGACAGCAAGCAAGCAATAGTAGTATTTGTGGGGAAGGTTACAGCTACCATTCATAATACATCATCCAGAGTCCACAGAGAGGATTCATACTGCCTGTTAGAAGGTCACATAATGCAATACTGGACAAAGAACTCTCATCATAACAAAAATGAGTCAAGACGACACGTATGCAAACCTCTACACCTCCACAATAAACCATTATCAGCAAGACTAATTTTCAACATATTAAACAACAAAACACTTAAAAAAGGTATTTCAATCCAGTACAACACAAAGTTTTAACAAATAGTTACAACTCAGTTTAACACTAACATAGCCTGGGCCCAACTCACAGTCATGAGTTGGAGGCTCAAAGTAGGTCTCTGACCTTGAAGTTAGACATGGCTGTTACCCACTATTCTTGTTTCATGTCATTTTCATATGTTAACTGATGTTTCTGTTCTAGCTTTACTAACTCCACAGAAGACAGTGACTGTGCCCCTGCATACTCTACTTCCTACTATGCTGCACAAACATTTAGTATCAAGCAGCAGGAAACTAAATACTAAATCTAAGAGGCTAGAGGAGGTTATAAAAGAATGTTAGGCTCATTATTCAAATTCAGTTGTGAGGGATACTCTTAGAAAACCAATTTTATAAGGTTAAAGCTTTAAATCTTACTACTCACCAAGAACGTTTACAAAGTTCTGTGAACTTTGAAACTTCATCTGGAATTTCAATTTAAACCATAATGATATCAATGTCCACTTTACATGTTTTTGCCTTATATATATCTTATATATAATAGATATATATATCATACATATATTAACACATAATGAATTAAGACAGTCATGTTTATCCTAATACTAAGCTTTTAGATGTTTACAAAGACATGTTGAACTAATAAATGAAGCATGCTATGAGGCAGCTGGAAGTTCTTCCATAATGAATATTTCCAATTCTGTTTAACCAAATCTTCCCATCCCAACTCCTTTAAGAGGAAATAAGCAAGATGAGGTACTCTTTTTCCAACAAATTGGCCAGGCTCAAAAACAGGACTGGAAGAGAACATCTCAGTCCCATTCCCCTAAAAAACTAGTAGTCAGAATAAACAAGTAGTTCAAAAGTTAGCTATAAAAATACACACAACTAAACAATACAATACACTCCCTAACCAACACAAAATGCTTCACATCCCCATTTAACTAAATTCAAATCCCTGAGTATCAGAGCAATAGGCATGAATACACTAAAAGAAAAGCGTAAGAGATTGAAATGAGCAGTCCTTAATGTAACTGAAATCTCTAACTGGAAAGCTTGTCAAAGAGTTTCAGATGATCTTAATCCTTCAAAACATAAAAGATGAGTTAATAGTTCTGACCAACTGATCTGGTAGAAAAGGTTAAAGTTGTCCTATAAGCACACAACCAAAATACCTAACAGATATAGTGGAAGGTCAAAAGAGGCATTGTACTTTCGAGTCTTGGTCATGCTGCCAATTAACTGTATTGTATACAGAAAAATAATTAAAGTTATATATGCAAACCTTTCCCAGGCAGGCAGAAAAAAACTTCAAGTTGTAGCAGGTCCAAACTAAGATAGCAGTCGGCATTAACAAGTATAAGTAATACAGACAGGATGTTAAATAACTGGTGAGAGAGCAAAGACTGTTCTGAAAGCTACAGCAAATATATGGTGATTACACTTCAAGAATTGAAAGTGACACTCCAGAATATGCTAGAATATACTCTAGCCAACATCACTGAGGCTCCATCTGGAGTTCTTCAGCTTGAACATCACATATCAGCCATCTAGAATCTGGAAGCAATATGTGCTCACAAAGGCCTAGAAAACATGACCTACAAGAAAGGATGGAAGACCTGGTTGTTATTCTCCAAGAAGGTAACCCAATAAAGGTCCTAAAGTACTTAAACTGCAAAAAGAGAACGCCTGCAATACTAAGTATGCCTGTGAAGGTTACGGAGGAGCTAAACCAAAGCAACAATAAGAAAAAAAACCCAAAAAATCAAAACAACAAAAAAGCCCAAACAAATAAAAAACCCACAAAAAACAAAACCACAACAACACAAAGAAAAGCAATAAAGCCCACTGAAAGAAAACCTTTGATGCTATAAAGTGAATTCCTCAAATGAACACCCTGGCCAAAATGATAAACTTCCATAATCTTCAGAAAGGTTTGATTCTTTTAATTATTAAATATCAAACATCCAAACTAACCTAAGCTGATTCTAAACTGGGGTAGAGACATGATCAAAGATTTTGCTGGCCTCATTACTGTAAGGCTATTAACAGACATGCTTAGTAAAGGCTGGTCTTGCTTTAAATTCTTGTCAGCCAATATAACACACATGCTGATAGACTCAAATACAAGTTCTCCTTTCAGAGATTTATCTGCAACATTCCATTTAATATACCACTTGCTAATTCACGACCATTTGGCTCACCCAGACCTCACTACTGTGAGATTTCAGAACATGCTGCTTTAGAATTCTCATTCCCTCCTCCTAGCAACCCGCTGTTTTTTCACCTGTGTTTCAAGACTATCCTTACTTGCTTTGCAAATCAACAAACTAACTCAGTTATATATGAAAGAATTACTGAAAACACAGAGACAAAATTAACTCAGAAGACATCTAGGATGGCAGATTTATTTCATTTTTAATGCTCAGTTAGAAGAACTTAAAATACATTATGAAACCAAGATTTCTGTGCTCAAGAACACCAGTGCTTTCAGTTAGCATACATTTACTTAAGGCAGAGCACTTTCAGTTACCTTTTTCATCTTCCAGTCTATTGCATTTGGGTTTAACATGACTATTATACCCTGTTCAAATAAATAGGTACTTTCTTACCAAATGTATTTCTCATTTCCTTCTACTTGCTTCATTTACTCTTTTCAGTAAAGGTGCTCCTCTTCATCAGAGGGACTAGCCAGCTCACAGCAGGTGACAAGTCTTCTCCATCACTTACTTTTTGTATTCTGATCCATAAGCAGATATTTATCTTTTGTCTCGTTTCTTGTAAAAAGCTTTTAGCGCTTCAAAATTGTATATATGAACTCAGATGGAATTTCTACCAGCATCAGTTTGTCCTCAACTGAGACACTGCTGCTTACTCAAATAATTCCGTAGAGATTCGTCTTCTTATTCTGAAGTCTTATTTGTTGCTGAGATGATACCCTTCAGTAACTTGTTCTAAGTTCAATAATAAGTTGTGTTATAACCTGACATTTAGACATAAGTCGTGCTTGCTTAAAATTTATTTTAAAACCTCAATTTTTTTATTCATTAGCTGTGCTGTGAGTTTAAGGTGATGATAGAAATTCCATTCAGGATATATACAGTTTTAGTCAGCTAGTGCTTCAGCTTCTCTGACTTCAATAAA
Organism: Sclerurus mexicanus; assembly: GCA_013396755.1. NCBI lineage: Eukaryota > Metazoa > Chordata > Aves > Passeriformes > Furnariidae > Sclerurus > Sclerurus mexicanus. The sequence continues at coordinate 63,101 of VWZF01004973.1, forward strand.
TCAAGTACACAGAACTTCACTGACCTTCAAGTCAGCTCCATCACCTACTACCAACTGTCTTTCAAGAATACAGGCAACTACATACATTACACAAAAATCAACACTTTGTAGACATCAATTTATTCTTAAGAGGTTTCAAATCTAGTAGACTTTTCAGAATTCAGTCTAGAAATCCCACTTAACAGTGGACGCCAACGTAACATCATTACAGAGAACACATTTCAAAACAGTGCACTATCTAGTTTGTATGTTGTACAGGAGGCTGCCTGCAAGCAAGACCTTTGGCAAAGTTCACAGAACTGACCAACACAAATTCAAGGCCTTGTTTCCCACTATACAAATATATATTTATAATAAATAATACATATGAAATTTAACACTCACCTCCACAAAGGACTCTTCATGGGCATCACTGAACATCCATCTACACTTCAGCTTGTTTACCTATTTAATCACTCAGTTTCATAAGGTCCTCCAAAACCCTGTGTAACTCATCTTTATTCCAACTTGCTATTATCAACTAATATTTATGTATAATTAGGGCACTTCAGACTCCAGACCATGCAATAGACAGGATCCTGCGATCCTCCAGCACCACCTAGAACTATAGCTTCCACCATAAGAATTCTCTCCAGGAAAAGGGCCTAGGAAGACCACAGAGACTGATGACTGAAAGTCTGATCAGATAAATATCCCCCACTTCCTTTCAGACTTCTGACCTCTCCACTCCTTATTTGGAAAAGCAATTTAATGCTATTGAATGCTATGACAATATCCACTTTTTTTTTCATTGAGAGAAACAAAAAAATTGGGGATGAAGTATTGGGCACTAAATATCACAGAAGTCTAAGGAGTTACTGCCCATCATTTCTGCTTAATTTCAAAATCTGGAAGTTACTAACAACATAGCAGTATAGTCTCTTCCACACAGCCACAAACTTGCAAAAATGTGGGTTGGTATTCCAGATGCCACACAAGTCCAACAAATAACTTCCCTTCCAAGTTATACAGTTGTTGTTTCAACACTACCATATAATTAACTTGCCATTACACAGGCTAACAGAAATAAAACAAGGCAACTGCAACCAGAATTCAAATTATACAACACAAAGTGTCAGTATAGGACTTTTTGTCACTGCTGTTTGTCCTTTTTCATTATAAAGTAGCAATTCACTTTTCTGCTACGCACCAATCAATACATACACTTCCATCTTAACCATAAGGGTAACTACAATATGCATCTTGCTAGATTATCCAGAAAGTTCATGTCTATCCCACAGCATAAATTACAAGCAGCAAGACATTTTTGACTTAATCCCACTGATTTCATTTGTCAGACAGGAATACTCAGACTCAAGTCCCAGGAATCACTATTCATCAACACCAGCTTGTAGAGGAGGGAAGGGGGGAGAGAAAAAAAAAAAAANTTTCATAGAAAGCCTGTGAAATCTCCAAAGTGCTCAACAGGTCATGTCCAACACAGGTATAAGTCTACAGTGATCCAACCAGGTCACCCAGTAATTACCACAAACAGAAGTGAAGTCCTAGGTACAAGTTTCTTCATAACACACTGGCAAAGGCAAACAAGCTCTAATATTGATGCAGAGAATAATGATTTCACATAGGTAAGAGGCAAGAAGCTACCTAGTCCTGCTTAAAGTAGGCCCAGTTATATCAGAGTGCTTGGAGACTCATGCAGTCAAGTTTTCAATATCACCACAGAACAATATTTATTCTTCAATCACTTGGGGCGTCTGCTCACTCACATAGAAGTATTTTTTCCTTACACTGGTTTAGGATTTCCCATGTGCCAGCAGGCTTATAATATTCCTAACCTAAACAAAAGTGAAGTTTTAAGCACAAGTTTGGGATAATTAAAAAAACCCAACTATGTAGTGCAATTTAGCCATTTTGGAGAGAACAAGGTAAATAAAAAATACTGTTGTAATAACATCTGTGTCTTTAGTAGAATATTACTCATACACAGAAACAAAGCAAAAACTCAAGTAATGTGGAAGTGGACATTGCTCCAACTTTCAATGGAGAAAGGAACACAGTATAATGAGAGAGACTGCCCATTGCATTTAGTGGTGTGAGCATACACAGTCCACACAGCCCTTATAGAAAGCTCAAGGACAAGTTACCAAAAAATTCTGTACAAGGAAAAATTCTGAACTGCTTAAAATAAACACAAAGTTATCAGGATTTTGGGGTTCTGAAGAGTTTTTGTTTTTCTATAAAATTAAGGAAGGACCTAGAATTCTGCTAAGTGTACAGCAACAGTTGTAGATATTCAGCATTCCCTGCCCCCAGCACTCTACCTCTTATACTGAAACTAGAAAGTCATTAAAAACTGGTCATAAACACTGATGTGTGTGATGTCCTTCCAGATTATTGCACAAGACCTTTAATCCCTAGGAAAGCCCCGATTCTCTTAAGCACACCATTCCTTCCTTTTTTTAATACGTTGTCATTCCACATACCACCTACTCCCCAGAAAACTGAGGTCTGGGGGAGAAGGAAAGTTGTACTTTGCACTAAGTAGCAAAATTTCCAGTAAGTTCAGAAAGATAGCTAAACATTAACTTCACATTTTCAATTACCTATAAAGTTTGAATGTTATCTGCCAATACCGAATAACTGTGGCCATACAATGCAATATAAAACAAATGCATTTTGTTAGCAGCAGCAAATCTCAGCTGTCTGTGAGAAGATCTGATGAGTTAACAGTTACATTACAAAGTTATGTGGGTGCCTGCTGCCCCCTGCACTGCTGACACTGCTGGCTTTTTTTTTTGCTGTCAAGGCCACCCTCCACTGCAAGCTATCCCAGGAAGTTAACCCTTTTCTGTACAGAAACTGCATCATGACAGTAAGCCTAGGGAATGTTGTTTAACAGCTTCTTGATATACTGCCAAACTATATTTTCAGTATGGGACACACTGTCATCCAGCTCTGTGCTGTAAGGGACTGGTCTTACTGGCTACTTATTGAAGTAACAGAAGAAATGTAGGCAGATCTTTAACAAACTCTCTGTTACAACTTACTTCAGGAATGGGATCCAATTTTCAAGTCAGCTTTTAGCAGCCAAACTGCTGTACAGGAAAAACTTGTTTAAGTCTTGGACATTTTAATCTAGATAGAAGACTTCCAACTACTACTACTTTTCTTCCAGGACTAACTATAGTACACCAGCCATATGAGGCTCATTTAGACTGAAAGGGACTTCTGGAGGTTATCCAATCTGATCCCCAACTGAAAGCAGAGCCAGCTTTGAAGTCAGATCAAGTTGCTCAGGGTCACACTATAGTCAGGTTCTGAATATTTTCAGGGAAGAGATTCCACAACCTGTTTCAGTGCTTCATTCTTGGTGTGAGAAAACATACTGGTAACACATCATAAAGATTTCCCTCACTGTAGCTTGTGTCTGCTGCCTCTTATCCTTTCTATGTGCATAACTAAAAAGAGTCTGCCTTTATTTTCCCTCTCACTACCTATTAAAATCAGAACCAGTAGAGAGGATCCCCCACTTCAGACATTTCTCAGAGCTGAACAAACTCACTTCTCAAGCCTTCTTCATACATCATATGCTGCTGACTTATCTTAGTGGCCTTTCACAGGCACCTCAGCATCTTCCTTCTACTTGGGAGCACAAAACTGTCTATGGTACTTGTGATCCAGTCTCACAAGCTCCAAATAGTAGAGAATAATTGCTTCTTTCAACTGGCTGGCCATGCCCAGTGTGCTCTTCACCTTTTGTACCACAAAGGCACATACTGACCCACAAGGACCCTTATATTCTTTCCTGTAAAGGTGCTTTTCACCTGTTGGCACCACATCTGTGCTGCTGCATGGGGTCATTCTGCCCCAGAGAGACTTGGCTTGGCAATTGCTTTTGAATTTCACAAGGTTTCTGACAGTTGTTTCTCCAACCTGCAGAATCCCACTCAATTAGCCCTAGTCTCCAGCAGAACAATTGATCCTCATAGTCTGATAGCATCCACAAATTTGCTCTAAGTACATTAGTGACCTGGAAGAGGGATCAGAATGCAGACAAACTGCCCCTACACTGATGCCACTAGCAACAAGCCTCCAGATGGACTTCATACACTTGATCAGAACTTTCCAAGTTCAGCACAACACACAATTTTTCATCCTCTTAATAATCCACCTTCCAAACTGCATCTCACCAGTTGGGCTACAAGCACGTTTTAGGAAATCTTATTATAAGCTTCTTAAGATTAATAACATTCACTGTTCTTTCTTTGTCCACAGCCTTGTCCCTATGTACTTACAGCAATAAATTCAGGACCTCTTTCCACAGCAGCGTCAAGTTGTGGAGACACCACCGTAACTGCTTCTTCTCACCTGACTGCAGTTTTTACCTTATTGGTAGTCACACCAATTTATCAAACCTAAGCCATGCTTCTTGAGCCTCAAATAACTCAGCTGTAGAGTAGCTCTGGAAATTCCTTACCAAAAGAACTTTCACTAACAGTTCCAGAGAGTTCCACAGACCTCACCTCTTTCTGCAAGGTAGAACACTGCAGAATCTTTCTAAGATATTAAATGAAGCTTACACAAAACCGTTTCTCAATAACAGATTACATTCTGATTTGTCAGAAGGTAACGTAAGTTATTAAATGTTCATGTGAAAACACTGATGCATCACCTGTGATAATTGATCTGGTTAACAGTAAGTCTTACTATTTTACAGCCATTGAACTTAACAGTTGTGTTATACATATAGAATCAGAGAACGGCTTGGGTTGGAAGGGACCTATAAGATTGTCTTATTTCAGTCTCCTGACATATAAGCTGCGTGCAGAAGCCTGAAGTACCTCTGATACCACAAACTGATGAAACACAGCTACACAGAACTTAGTATGCTTCTTCCTATATAGGATATCCTGGATAAATGGGTATAATACACTTGCTAGTTACCAGAGGTAGACTATTTTATGCTACCTCAGTTACCAACACACTGATACTTCCAACAGGATGCATTTAAATTTCCAAAGAAGCGATTAATGGTATGGTCACAACCATTACATTCTCATGGTTGATTTCTTTAGAACTACAGAGCCTCTTTAAATGCTGAAGTACTTTAATGAAGTCATAACATTACTTCTGTTTCAAGAAAGTTTACCTTTTAAAGTCGAAAGTGCATTGAAGTATTTAAAATACAGAAATAGCACCACCAGCTAAAGGCTGAGAAGTAGGTTTTCATAATGCAATTATCAATCTTCACAAATACATTTAAAAGTGGTATTAAGCTTAACAGCTCTTGACTTTGATTCTCCAACCTCTAGTAATGATCTTTAACAGAGTTAAATAGTTGTTTCATTGTGGAAATGTCAACAGATTATGTTGGAGAAGTTAAAGAAATCTGGGGGAAAAATTACCCTAAGTTAATGGAAGTCAAAAGTCTTGCCCTCTCAGTTACTATGGCCTTGGGAAGAAATGACTTGTGTTTGATGTGATTTAACTTATGCTTCATTCAAGTTATTATTGTTTTACCAAATTACAGAACCCAAAAAGAAATTAAGCCCAGCTAGTTACCAACCTGAACATGATCTCAACTTTATCATATTCTTTCTCCAGCATCCACTCACCCAACAGGCTGCTTTTAAGCGTGCTTGTTCCAGCAATAATTAGTTTTCAGCTTAACCACCTGCAGTGTGGGTGCTATTTCAAGTAAAAAAAGCAACAAAAGTGGGCAAAAAACACCCACACAAAACAGGATTAAGAAAAATTTGTCTAATACTAATTTGTCATATTCTAGCTCAAGGGCTAATGAAAATAACAAATACAAAACTAATAAATTCATCAAGCTACCTCAGGTGTTTTTTTCCACTCCTCTGTACACCCATCAACTTTGGAGACCTGTTTGACTAGTCTTTACTCACCTTTAGCAGAAGATTGCCATTTCAGTGACTCCCAAGTTTGCACATGCCACTGCACTCCAGGGACAGCACTAGTACCTGCTAAGTATTCAAAACAGTCACTTAAGGAAAACATTCTGTTCTGTACAAACTAATCCCAGGACTAGTTTAAAAACTATCATGTTATACCAGCCTTGACTAATAGAAAAGGAGAAAACAATGAATCTCTGTAGACATGTAAAGTTACCTTAAATGTCAGATAATGAAAATCTGGGCAGAAACTGGCAAGAGCAATCTACTGCTGCAGATAACCCTAATACACCAGTCAACTCAAGACAGAATGAAGGCTAGTCAAGTATAGCCTAGGAATAAGAAAACATGCTACTCTAAGGTATTACAAAATTAAAAACGTTTTTACTTCTGTATACTACTTGATAAACAACTGAAAAGCTATAAGAAATATTAAACAGAAGAATGCAGTAGCGATAAAAGGATAGTCTGAAAAGTTGTTACTACTTTTCACTACCTGAATTAAAAGTGACCTTCTCAATAACATGCTGATGATAAACTTGACTCACCTTAACCATCCCCCACACTTGGACAAACCAAGGATAGAGGACAGAGACAGAAGTTTCACAACTTTTAATTTTTTTATTCTTGCTGCTAATTTTCTTATATTGCTAACTCGTGAACAGAAAGAACAATTTTTGAGTTGACATTTGAAACATTTCCAACTCTAAAAGTTAACTACCTGAAAGAATGAGAACAAAAGTAACTCCTGAAGCATTAATGTATTGGATAATACAAAAAAGTTTTTGTGATTTTACCATGACTTGGAAGTTGTGTTATGCCTTAAAGCTCTTCATCATGAGCCTGTGTACTGAGCTGTGTAATAAGCAGCCACTGGCACAGTTCTTCTAGAACCTATGTAAATATTGGCCATGAGCCACCTCAAGTCTTACTCATATGTACCTGCACTTCATTTTAACCCACTATTTCACATCTTCACACATTTTCAAATCCAGGGGAGTAAGATAAGATTTCACCTAAGAGATTTTTCATCTCTCCCCATTTTATAGTCTGAAATACAGTAATTATTTTCCCTGACAAAGTCTTTACTGCACATTTCACTCTTTAATTGATTCTCATATATTTCCTTGTCTTTTATCCACATTCAGCTATTCCCATCTTTTCTTAGCTCTTGTTGTGATTTCTTCCCACACTACCATGATACTCTTTTCTAAGCAATCTATCTGCTTTCTAACCAGGAATAAAGAATAATGCTAATGACCTCTTTAACACAAGAAAGCTTGATCAACCTATCTCATGCCTAATGAAGTAATTCATCATCTTCCCCATCCTCTCAATAAAAATACAGTACTGCACTTCAGATAGCTATGATCTCTGAACCACTGAATATAACTGCCCTTCAAGTACTTTCCTAAAATCTTGTTTCAGACAGGCTAATCCTATCAAAGAAACCCCCATAGAACCACAGAATGGCTTTGGTAAAAAGGTACCTTTAAAGATACCTCTTCAAACAACAATAAAACCAAACAACACATGGCATAACAAATTATTAATAATTAAATAATTGCACCTATACTTATTCTTCTCTAAGAAAGTCTGGCCACTTAGTTCATATCCAACTATCAGGTTCCTTAGAAAATTTCTCACAGGAATGTCTGCATTAATATCCACATACCAATCAGTGCAGCAGTTACCAGGGAAAAAGAAAATAAAAAGTTCAAATAATCCTGATCCAATATAACACATTCATTCAAAGCTGGAAACAAGAAGTACAAGTACAAACACAAACAGTACTAGAGCAAAGTAATCTGTCATCACCCAGCCCACCTTTAAGACGAAGCATACCAGAGTTCCAGAGCAAGCAGACAACAGACAATCTCAGCACTCTCACTTCTCTACACACTTATCTAGCCAGTATGTAGCCATACCTTCTGAAAAAGAACTCCATTTGGACAAAGCTGCGTTCAACCACAGAAAAGCAGGTCAGGCCACGTCCACAGTAAGAGTCAGGTGTAATACTGGATGGAAAGTCATACTCTCAAAGTTTACTGCTCTTCAGCAGATAACCACAGTAACACTAAAAAAGACAACATTTACTAACAGCACCGCATGTAGCCGGCACTTAGTAAGATTATCTTCTAACAGCCCGTATAACAGGTCTTCTATTTCTCTTACCCTACTTGCATTCACTACTGATTTTGTTTCTACAAATTGAGATTTAGACTTCTGATTCTAGAGCCTCTTATTTTTCCTTAGATCTCCACAAATGCTCTACTCATTAGCCTCACACACTGATTACTGAAGCAACACACCCCCAGCTCCTCTTCCCTTTTCACACCAGATACAATTTACATCTGTGATTTTGCGTACTTTAAAAGCTCTACTACAGACACTTGAAGGGTAATCAGCAGGTACAGGTGCTCTGTAAAGGCAACATATTTTTGCTTCTTCTGCTATAGAACAATCCTTTGTTTCTCAATATCACCCTGGCAGCAATACTACATAAAAGGGATGGGGGAAAAAAACCCAACCTATATTTGATCATATTTCTAAACAGGATACTTGACTCTAATCTCATAAGAAATAAATCCTACTAGAATCACCTTTAGTTCAGTAGTAAACAATATTCATATTCCATGACATAAAATTAAGTTATTTAAGGAGGCAAGAGAAACACATTGTTTAAACCAAGTAACTGTTCATCCTTTATGTAGCACAAATGGATAAAAAAAAATTGCAATTTTTTCCCCAGTGTTCAGATCTTAAACAACATTATACTCCATTTCCATATATATGTGAGCTCTTGCACAGCAGAAGTATCACAGTGTAACAGTAATCTTGAACATGACAGACCTACCACAACGAAACAAAGCTAAGAACCACACCAAAACAACACACCTCATAATCTAATGAATGACCCTGAAGTACAGACTGGACAAACTTCTGGCAGACTTTCTATTTTTTTGCTCATTATCAAACAATCCAGACAAACTCTGTTTGAAGTTACTCTTATTTCAACCACTGATGTTGCTCTGTTTCTTCACACAGCAGTTTCACACACTGCCCAACCTACTACACAGTTTATCACTACTTCATTCTTTCTAACTTCTCAAATACCTTCTATCATTTTCCTATTCCTTTTCTCACTATTGTCATATTGACTGACCTAATGTCTTTTTAGAGTGCATTTCTCTCTATACCACTAAAAAAAACAAAAGCAAGCATATTCAGGCACAAATTTCTAAAGTATTATCACTGACTGTGACATACAATGAGGAAAAAAATACATTCTGTTGCCTTTCTGAACACTCTACCATACTTGCCCATTTCCCAGGCAGTAACCTGGTTTGCTTGACCTCCTGTTTTTGCCATGATTTAACCTGAAAAATCAGTAAAAACGTTTATAATCAAACAGACTGTTTTGATCAATAGTTATTTGGGAATTTTCTCTTTTGTAAATTTTTATATATCATACACTGTACGCTTATACTATCCAAATCTTTATAATCCAACCCTTCCAGCTCCACTGCCATTCTGGAGTTCTGTACTCCTGGCTGCTTTGAGGGGGAAAAAAAAAAAAAATCAATGTAAACTTAAAAAAGTATATGCCCCATACACTCTTTTTTCTAGCCTTACTGAGAAACTTAACCAATAATTCAAATCGAAAAAAATAATTATTTCTTCAATGAAATATCTAAAAAATGCATCTTGAATATCTTTCCTTTCTATTCACCTCACTTTATGATTTTGCTAATTTTTAATTCATACTTACACTCCAAAAAACTTTGCAAAAATCTTTTTACTGTGTACAAACTAACGAGGCACTAAAATTGCGGGGAATTTATTTAATAGCACACAGGTTCTCATTTACAACATAGCTGAAAAATATTTATCACAATGCATGTAATGATACTTTATAAATTTAAGATTATGATGATGTTTCTTATGGATGCCATACACCTCCCATAGATCAAAGGTATACTAATTTGATAATACAAGTTTAGTATCTACTTCAGTGAATCGTGCACTTTTTGACTGAGAAGTGGAACAATTACTTGTACATGTAACCTGAACCCAACAGCCTTGCTTTCCTAAAAAGAGCAGTATTTTCTAAAGAGGTCTATTTCTATTAAAAAATCCAAAAGTTGCAGTTATTTCAGATTCCTGACACATTTTCTTTGTTCCCCTCCCCTTCAGTTTTTTGGTGCAAGTGTTGAGGGCTTTTTGGCATTATTTCTCTGATGAATTACAGATCAAATAAGTCATCATTTCTAAATATCAGACAAATTGACTGCATAAAAATTTATTTTATTTTGTAGTGGCATTATTCTACTAGGGTTTGTAATTTTTGTGGTACCATTTTCAAATCTTCCTTTTGCTAGCATTATCAGAATTGGCTGACCAATAGGAGGAAAGGCAACCAAAAGTAATCAGCAGTTTTGGATTCCATCAACACGTAATCATGTTTAAAATGTATTTAAGAGCATTCTTAAAAACCACAGTCGTAACAAGAGTTTTCTTTCATGTGTTACAGTTACAATGATAAAGAAAACAACTGTGGGAAATTTCAAGTGGGGAAAAAAACCCAAACTAAACCCTAAAGATAGTGAAAAAAACACAAACCATCTTCCCCTGCTGCTTACCCCACAGTCCAAAAGTCACTAGTAAGTTTACAGGTTTCCCCTTTCATCCAGAGATTATACTTCAAACCTTTGTGCTTATTTCAACACAACATTGCCACTTCTTGCAGATGTTCTGAAGTGTTATCAGTCAAGTTCACATATGCCAAAAAGAATCTGGGAAGACTGACATCCGAATTACACTCATCAAGACTAAAACGGTAAGTCACTGCATGACAGGGGGCACGGATGTTCTTAACTTCATTGTTACTAGTATCTTCACATTTAGATGTAAAAATAGCTTGTCAAAGTTATGTCAAGTCTGCAGCTTCACCTTTTTAATTGCAAAAGAGCAGAAATAACCCCAAACAAAGGGAGAGGAGAAAAGTGCTACCACAAAAAGTTTGCCGACCCTACGAAAACTAAGTTTTCAGCCTTAAAGTTGTGAAATGTGATGCCTTCTCAATATTTACAAAGTTAGTAACAATAATCTTTTTTGAAAGCTACATCACTGCCAGAGGGGGGAGACTATTACATGCACGAGCACAATCCTACAGCAGCAGCACCTCCCTCCCTGAGGTGGCATGCTTTATGGTGGCATGGCTTGCAAGTTCCTGGGTATTTTTATCACATGAACCTCCAGAGAGTACCTCCTCTAACTTGTTCTTCCTTCATGAAAGAGGGAAGGGACACAGTGTCTCCTATAATAAAACATCCTTGTCAACCATTCATTGCTGCATTGGGAATACAACAGCAGGATGACGGTTTTCGATTTGCTCTCGCCCAAGTCCACTTTTATCCCCGCTCATCTTCCACTGCTGTGAAAAAATGGCACCACGCACGCTACACTGCATGCAGTACGAAACAAATAAATAAATTCCTCCTCAGTTTCCAACTGCTACGTCGTTTGTTTGTTTCTCACAGGAAGACACACGGGAAGAGGTGTCGGTGATAGCATTCTTCTCCGGGCGGTCACGCCAAGCCCGGCGGCCCCGCACCGCAGTGCCCCCGGCCGCGGCTGCTCAGGATGCGGGCGATGCAGAGCGCACAGAGCCACCTCACCAGCAGCGACCCGCGACCGCACACCGACACCAGCGCGCACCTCGTCCCCGCCAACAGGGAACAGCCACAGAGCCGGCAGCGCCAGAAGCAAAGCGAGTACCACCCCAAACCCCAAGAGCACCCGGAGAACACCAAGACCCTTCTTGTCCTTCCCACAGGCAGGGAAAGGGGAAGTGCGGGAGGGGAAAGCACCCGTGAATTCCCGCAAACAAGCGAAATCCCGCCGTTAAGGACGGGAATTACGGCGGATGACCTGACGCCTGCCGGGGGAAGCCCGAGCCCCGCCGCCGGCAGACAAACTTCCCCTGCTGCCCCACCCGGGCCGCGGCCACCGCAGCCCGACCGCCCGGGAAACGCGGCCTCCCGGGACACCCGCTCTCCCGGCGGCGGCGGCTCCCGGGGGAAGCGCCCGCGGGTCTCCCCGGCGCGGTGCGGGCTTCGGCTCCGACCCTGCCTCACATCCCTCCCT
>VWZF01004974.1:0-117317 GCA_013396755.1 Sclerurus mexicanus
CATTGTAGTTACAACTTCCTTGTCAGAGGAAAAGGAGGGGCAAGTACCAAACTCTTTTCTCTTGTAACCAGTGACAGGACTTAAAAAAACCAGCTTGTAGCTGAGTCAGGGGGGGATTAGGATGGAAATCAGGGAAGACTTTTTCACCTAGAGCGTGTCTGAGCACTGGGACATGCTTCCCAAGGAAGTGGTCATAGCACCAAGCCTGATGTAATTCAAGAAGCATTTGGACAACACTCTCAGCCACACTGTGATTTTTGGGGTGTCCTGCACAAGATCAGGAGCTAGACTCAATAATCCACATGGGTCCCTGCCAACTCACCCTATTCTATGAGTCTATGAATCTATGACCATAATGAAGTCACTGTATAAATACAAGTCTTTCATTGTCCTTGGACACAAGAGGATATGAATGCAGAATGGATAAAAGAGACTGGTTGCACCACTGAGTCCTATATTCCACAGGGCTGGGGAACCACTACTGAGGTGGTTAGTCTAGCAGATTTTTTTAGTCCATTTGTCTCAATCTATCAGAGACCACAAAGCACACAGCTGGTACTAAATTTAGATCTGGTAACAGTATAAAATCAGTATCACATTCAAATTCCTTGGTCTATATTACTTTTTTAGATGTGACTAATTTCCAGTATTTGAAAGACCAAAGGGAAAAGAATAGACATGTCAAGCTTTTTAAAAAAGGGGTGACTTTTTATTTCCTGATCACTTCAGGCAGCCAGCAGAAGCCCCAAATAAATGTCATGGTATATACATGTAATATTATGTATATTATGTATATGATGTATACATGTAATATTATATATACATATAATACACAGTATAAAACAAAGATGATCAAGGAGTTGAATGTAGTGTCTTCTTTCTGCTCTCCTTCATGTCAGCATACCAACAAAGTGACCAGATAAGGACTGATGACCAAAGCTTAAAATGATTCTTCTGTTTTCCAAAAATGACTATATTTATATTTCCTAGGGTTTTTTTGTTTTGGTTTGGGTTTGTTGTCTCTGCTACAATGACTCCTGCCGTTTTAACACAGATGATAGGAAATAAAGAATAGAAGGATTTTTGATTCTGTTTCCAGCCATTTTTGGATGATATAACAAAAATTTCTGTGACTTTCACTGAATTTTTTCTATAACTGGGTAGCTTTTTTTTTTTTAGGTTTCACAGTGTGGATTCTTGTCACTGTCACGTAGTGTCTGAAATCTTCACTCACTCTTTCATCTCATATATTAGACCAGTTACTCTTTATGTAACATCTGGAGGATTATTTATTTAGAGATGCTCTTACTTATTCATGTGTAAAGCATCAGTGGAATGCTTTCCATTCAAAGACAAATATTCTGATAGTTTAGAGTTTATGGCACAATTCATAACACAATATATTTATTGAGTTGTTATTTAGATTTATTTCCCAAAGTTGCACAATAATAGCTATCTAAATCTTACTTCTGTAGGTTGAAGTGCATCATAGAAATAATTGCATAAAGTCTTGAGAAAGTTTTTTACTTGAACTGGTTTTCTTTTTTCTCTTATTTTTTTTTTTAAAGGTAAAGGATTTACAAGTTTGGAAAACAAGGATCTCACAAGTTTGTGGAAACTTAATCTGACCAACAAAGATATTTGCTGACACCCTACCAGCACATTAAATGATGTTAGGGTGATGTTAAGGAATGTTTTAAATCATTATTTCCAATATGAAATAACTTTTTTTGGAGCAGATTTGATGTTTGCCTATTGTGTAAAGCTGAAAATGTAGCATAACAGCCTCAGTAATGACACTGCTCCAGAAATACCACAGAAAAGGAAAGAATCCCTTTAGCTTCAGTGAGGTTTTGATTAGGAACTGTATCCATTCCAGTCTTTAGAAACAAACATAAAACCATCAATAACAACCCTTGGACTACTGATCCATGGCAGTAGATGAGATATTTTGGAGGGAAATTCAGGAAATAATTTGGCTGCAACAGTTATACTGTATTTCTATAGAAGATGCACATAATAAAACTCGCTTACACAGATTTGTATTTTTTTTTTATATTAACTTTCAGCCCTGGTTGTCAGAAAGTGTGCAGAGTTTTAAGATGGAGCCACCAACAAGCTGCTTGCATTTCAGAATACTGATATGCACTGTAGCTTTGTGATACTAATTCTGAGGCCTAATTCCAGATGTCTTTGGAATATGTAGAATGGAAGCCTTTTGACCTTATTTTTGCAAGAGTATTGGCAAAGGAAGGTGGCAGGGCAGTAAAAATGAAAATTTCTGCTTTTCTGATAGTGAGAAATTGATTAATGCTTTGAAATACAATTTTAGATTAGATTTAGATTTTTAGATTAAAAAGGAGCTAAGGATTCTGCACTCTACCTCTCTGAGCAGTTTCCTTCATTACGGAGGGGTAAAATCATCACAAGAGAATACAAAATCAGAACTATAAGGTAACATACATTGATTACATCTTGCTGATAGTGCTCTGCAGAGATCTGCAACTACTGCAGAACACCTAGGACCCAACTCTGGGCTGGAAGCAGGCAGAACATAGAGATACAACAGCAGGCTGATGTGAATCTGCTCTAGCATGTTAGTCTGATGCTGCTGAAAGTCAGGGCTGGCTACCTGTGGATAGCAGCATCCTGGGGTTCTTGGACTGAGCTAGTGTAAATGGTGCTAAACTTCACTTCATACCAGTGTGAATCAATGGCAGTTCTGTATTTTATTGCTAAGGGTGGAGATTTCTCAAGTCCGAGAAGCCTAGGTCTGAGGATGTTATCCCTCAAAGCCTCTCAAAGTCTTTTAACTTTAAAAGATAGAAATGGAGACAGCTAGATTATTTAGATAAAACAATGAGATTCTTTTCCCCTTAATTTAATGAGATTCTTTTCCCTTAAACTGCGAAGGATTTAATTTGTCTCAGGAAATCTGTTAATAGTCTTTCAGATGCAACTGTTAATACCTTTCCACTTTAGGAAAAAGAAGACAAAACTGAGTTCTACATCTGGACCTCACATTCCCACTGTTATTAAAATCTGATTCTGTTTCTGAAAGCCAAGCAAGACCGAAGAGGCAGAAAAGAGTGTGGAAATAGCAAACACAGACTCTGAGTTTCTGACTCTCAGAGAAACAAAACTACAGTCACTACAAAACTTGGCAAGCTTATTAGTTCACTCAACACAGCTTTTAGCCTCTTCTGAAGACACTGGATGATACCAGTGCTTTGTAAGACACACTGTGAGCTATCTAAATTGGACTTTTATGAGGCAAGTGACTGAAACATGAGACATAGCAGAGGGAAACAAGGTGTGAAGGAGATGACACTCAAGAGAGGAGTAGGCAGGGGAAACACAGCAGCAGGAAAGAAAGAATCACACCTGAGTTGAGGTTTGGTGATCTTCTGACACCGATGGAAGCCGTAGTGCCCAAAGGTCCCTCTTCCTGCTGTTGCAAGATTATTTAAGGAGGTTTTGTGTTCTGACATACTTTCAGTTATTCTTTGATCCCGAAGAGTCTTCTTTTGGATGGTTTCTAAATAAGAATGGTTTGAATAGTCAGTAATTTAATTCATTAATTACATCCAGTACTTCCTTTTGGGCTTACTGATTTCTGGTCCCATTCTCATTTTTTTTTCCTAGGATATTTTCAGTGCAGCTCTTGGATAGCATTGCCAGACCATTATGCTAGATTAATTCAGTCTTTCTCACTCTTACTGCCCTTTATAAACAATGTCCTGTAACAGTCTTAGTTAGGTGCTTATGGGATCTGATTGGAGTTTGCATGTAATCAACCAGCACTGCTGGTTTTTCAAAAACAAGGAGTTAATTTGTGAGAGTTATTTTGTATCCTGAGGCTCTCCTGTCTGTTATGACCCATGTTCTGCCTTCCTGACATCATCTTGGACAAGACAAGGTTCTTGGTGCTTTCTTTCTTTGAAGATGTGAGCAACATATTGCCTAATATCGAGTAGCAGATGCTTGTCTGGGCTGAAAACCCAAAAACCTTGATGAGACCATGTTGCTTTTTAGTGACCTTGTTTTCTACCATGGTGATGCTCAAGCATAGCCAACTAATTTGTTATGCAGACTATCTTCAGCTGCAGTGTCGTTGTTTGTTCATCATGTCTCTTGTTCAATAGCCATGTCCACCTCATTCCGGAGTGGATAATTGCATTCACAGGGTAAATCATATCAGCATTGCCAAGGCTTATCTGTCAAAGGCTTTAATCCATCTCCTAGAGCTTTGGACTTTGATCCTAGTGATAGTCTGGTTTGTGTTACAGACGCAGCTCTTTATAATTTTTTCTCTTTATTTGTCTATGTGGGAATTTTGTTCTTCAGTTTTAAATCACTTCCAAACTCTCCAATAGGTGGACCTTCTTTCCACACCCTGTTTAAGCATCTTTCATATGTTTCATTTTTATGTGGCATTACTCTTTCCACTTCTTAAGCATGAGTTCATAGCTAGCCTTCTCTGCCAGAAACAAATAAAAATTCATGAACACAACAAGTGCTTTAGAAGAGTCTGCACTCTGAAGTCTGCCTTGCTGGTAGATACAGAATGAAACACTATAAATGCTTTCCAAAAGTTCCTCATTTTGTGGAGACTTTAGCTTGATGGTGGTCATAATGGGAGGAGACAGGAGCCGGGCGTATGTTTAATGTAGTCTTATTTTCCCCACAGACAATATTTGGTGTGTAAAGGAGGATGTCATTTCCCCCACAGTTGGTATAGAATGCTCAGCTACCTATCAGTAATTGCCAGAAATCTGCTTTATTCTGTGTTGTGTATCTGTACATAAGGATAACAAGAGCTTCTATGTGTGTGTTCCAGACTGGAGTGTAGTGTACAGATAGAGAGGTAGCTTTGCATGTGCTAGCTCAGGTACTGGAAGAGGCCAGAAGACTGCTTTAGGTTAATTAACCCACTTGTTGGTTTGGGCAGAAGAAAGAAATCTCATATATGTTTTTCTCATTCACTGATGTCCTTAAATAATACAGTCACAGAGTGCAGAGGTAAATCTTAACAGAGGAAATAAGACAAAGAAGAGAAGGTAATGTGGGTTTGTTACGAATGACTCACGACAAGTAAAATGATGTGTTTGGTGGTTATCTTACTGAAGGAATGAAATGCAATGCCCATACTGGGTTTTTGCTTCTGTGAAGTTTTCTTCTGAAAAGCTCAAGTATGTGGTGGAGCTGTAGCTGCCATAGTGAGACTCTAGTCTGTTCCATCTAAGGTAAGTTTAAACAAATATAATCAATAATTGCTATTTTTTCATTGCCAGGACATGCTGATGTGTGAGGACTCCGTAGTCATGGGGTTTAAAATGTTTCTCAAAACCTTCATTATTACTTCTTCATAAAAATAGTCTAAACAGAATCATGATTATTTTGTAGCACCCATTTAAAAATACTATATGGCTGATAACTGTCGAAACAGACTGAAGTCAATCAAGTGAAGTTTCAAATGCAAACATAGCATGTTTCACATTAGAAAAAAAAATATATATAGAATATGGGAAATCTTTTAGGACATGTATTTAACCCATGGAGAACTATCTGGGGATTATAGCTGATGGTGATATAAGCTGGTAAACAGTGCAGCGCTAATGAGAAAAATAGCTACTACTGTACTTCATCAAACTACCAAGGGTATTATTATATGTGAAACAAGTGTTCTTAGCTAGCTATAGTCGACATATGATTTGTAGTACTGTGTTCAATTCTGGGCAACATATTTTAAAAGAGCCCCAGACAAGCTGGAGAGGGACTAGAGGAGAGCAGCTAATGTGATAGATGTTTTGGAAACGAAGACCTGTGTGGAAAAGAAGTGAGAATATGTAATGCAGAGGTGACTGATGGGAACATGGGACTTGATTATCTCACATGAAAACAGTCTTACAAGGAGAAACAGCATAATTGTTCATGTTAATGCAGGAAGATGGAAGAAGTCATTGTGGATAGAGCAGGAATGAAAATATAAATTGAGCATGGAGGGTTTTGTCAGAAGAATGGAACAAAAAAGACAGCTGGTAAAGGAAGGGATGAAACTGCTGTTGTGGGATGCATTTCCAGCTAGAGTAACTGTCCATCTATCAAGGACAATTTCTGGGCTTAAAAAATATTCCTCCAAAAATGCAGGTGGCTGAGTTACACGGTCCTCAATTTCTTTAAGATCCTAAAACTGACTTGGCTTTCCCCTTTTTGTTTGTCATCTTCTATCCTTACCTCTCCTTCCTGCCTCAGGCATGGTTCCAGCTGTTTTGCATCAGTGAAGCACATGGCTCTTCGACTGACTTAAATTCAAGGATTGGCATTAATGGAGGCCCTAGAACTACTCCTGTGTTAAAACCTTGCTACATGGATCTTCTTGGAGATGTTGAGAAGCATTTGTAAAAGCTTTTAAGTGCTTTAGGCAGAGACAGTAGTATCTAGCAACTAAGGAAACTTTGTGATCAGAAGCAACACGGCTGCTATGATACAGTGTCTTTTGGCTACAATCCTCACAGCCAGTCTAATCAGTACCAGGCCCATGACATGCTGAGGAGATGTCTGGTTTGAGGGTCCAAGTATGGTTTCTGCACAGCTTTACTCCGTTCTGTGAGTACGTGCTAGCATGTTCAGCTCTTTCAGCTCTATACGTCATTCTCTACTGTACCATGTAAACATAATCCCTATTTTCCTCAACTAACTGAGAATTAAGTGCCTAACCGTGTGCAGAATCTGTCTGTACTGAAGCTGTTCTCTCAACTGTTACAGTCTGGTCTATTTAAAACGGGTATCCCAGAGGTTCATAACAAGGTATTTCCATCACACTATAGGGCTTGCTGATATGGAGTCATCTAAGTTTGCAGACCAGCTCTATTAGACTATTTACATAAAATAACCCAAGAAATAAAAGACACAGGCTCAGGAACTGGATTTCTGCAGGTCTGTAATCTGTATGGAACTTGTCTTTTGAAAATACTTAAAGTACTGATAGATTAATCCTTGCATCAGCTCAGTCAATGAGGGAAGAATTTTATCCCCAGTCTCCCAAGTGAAGACAGTGTAATGAAATGTTTTAAGGAATTGCCAGCTCTGCAGACAGTGTTTTGGCTCCCACATCTTACGTTTTTCCCTCAAACATTCTGAACACCAGGATAAAAGGAAAATATGTCGTAGGAAAAAAACCTGGGGGACAAATGCTTGTCCGGTACAAATCAGCACTGGGAAGGAACAATACTGGTGTTCCCTGTCCAGTATCTTGCTCTTTCTTGGCAATGTCCTACAGAAATGTGTTGTTTTTCCCTTTAATGAGACTAAAACTTTTCTGTATTAGCATATCCTAGCCCTGTATTTCTATCCTTTATCTTATTTTAATAGAACTATAAAAGTTTGGGGGTTTTTTCTTCTTTTTTTTTTTTTTTTTCAGATAAAACTTGACCATCAGAAACTGAGTGCAGGAAACATGAGAAAATCTCAAGGCATCTGAAAAAGGCAATTTGATGATTTTTGAGATAAAAGAACACAAACAATAGTAAAAGTTGAAGACATTTTATGAGCACTTTTCATTGACATTGCAACTTCAAAGCATTTTGTTGCATTTTATTATTTAAATTTCCAGGTTAGTGATCAGGGAGGTGAATTATGTATGAAATATCAAAAAAGGACAGAAAGGAGTTATAATAAAACATTCACAGCCCTTCATGTGCATGTGCAGACATTTTAAATTTACCCAAGTTTTGAGTGTTTTTTTGGCCTACTCAGACTATTTGTCAATGCCAGCACTGGTGTAGTCTAAACATCATAAATTGTCTTCTCTTCAGCTGCATTAAAGTCACTTGACTGCAGCTTTAACCATTGAGCTCTGTTTGCTCCTGCCAGTAATACTTTACTTTCCCTTGCTGGTTTCATGTATGGATTCAGGGATATGTTCTTTTGCTAGTCAATTATCCTAAATATGTGGACTCCCTAAGGGTAAGACAGACTTCATATTTGATTCCCTTTCCCACTGACAGCATGACAAGTGCAAATATCACTGGTATCCTTTATTTTTCTCCATTGCCAGTCTACTGTCAGAGACAAAATACAGAGCTGGAAGAACTTTTGTCTTGCATCATGGCCATTCTTTTGTTCAGGAAAAAAATAAAAACGGGAACAGCAAGGTGCCCAGGAGAAATGCAGTACATCCTGCACCTGGCTGTAATTTTATATCTAACTGTGTAAATTAAGGGTCTCCCTACTGTTCCCAAAATTTGTCACATGTGGACTGCTGTGAGTCTTTGCAGATGGCTTCTCTCACTGGGTGTGCTCCACAAGTCTAGCAACGTCGTTTACCTTGAGAAGAATTCTCTTGTTGGGCACTTTTTGGTTACTTCAGCAGAGCATCAGCTTCTGAAGGAACAGTAACAACATGCAATTTGCTCTGATCACACCCCCTTTGCTTTGTGGCTTGCTGACTCCTGCTGTAGCCAGGCTAATCATGAGGTGAAATGGAGTGCCAGAAATTTGTCTTCCCCTGCTGCCATGGAAGTGCTGCTCTGTTTTCCCTCAGCCCAGTTGTGCAATATGAGGCATGATCTGCTCATAAGTTTGTTGTTTTGGTATTTCCTAGTAAAGCTTTTGAATCAGCTTTTGACTTCAGCAGTCTTGTTGGTGAGTTCCTATGTAAAGCCTAGAGCAGCAGGTTGCTGTAGCTGAAAGAAGTGTTCAAGATCTACAACTGCTAGAAGGGCTTTATGAGGCTGTGAGAAAAACATAGGTGATAATTCCAGCACTTTCACACTCTACCTTCAAAGACAAATTTGTTCATACAGCCTGAATTTGTGGTGGGCCTTAAGGGTATTTTACCTTCTCTCCATGCCCTAACTCCTGAGCTTTCTTGATTTGTACTTCAGGTCCAGAAAGCTCAGGATGGTCTCGTGCTTACCTCTTTGAGAGATACATTGCTGTATTCTCATACATGGAGCCAAGGCAGATACATGAGACTAGATTTTAAGGATCTTTCTTAGAGCAGCCTCATTTGTTTCAAACCATCATGTTAGATGCAGTGCGAAAAATCCTATTGTGCATACTGACAGAGCTGACATGCAGGCATCACAAAATCTTTTGTAGTTGGCTTAAACCAAGCAGTTTGAGCTGCAACCTTTACTCTATGAAGAAAGTTATCTACACAAAAATGAAATGCTAGGAATAACTGTTTGTATGCAGGGTTTTATTTTTCATTGTAGTCACCGGCTGGCGAAACTGATCTCTCCTTCCCAAGAAACATTTTATTCATTTTCTGGTTGCATATTTGTCAGCATCCCAGTTCAGCTTGGAGATTTTGTACTGATGGTAATTAGTTTCAGCTCATATTTACTGGCAGTCATTTCTCCACATCAGTGGAAATAAACAGAAGCGTAGCAACATTTTTAAAAGGATGCAGTATTTTTACTTTTATAAGGCCAGAAAAAAAACACAAATACAAAAATACAGTAAGGCATCAAATGTGCAAATTCAATACGGTAAAGATGGCAACAGGAAAATACTGCAGTTTTCAATCTCAACTATCTGACTGCTAAGGATTATGTCTTTTGCATGAGTATCTTTTGATGAGTAAAAAAAAATAATGAGCCCATAATAGGGACTGTATCTGACAGCTTAAAGCATTTGCAGTGAGAACTGAGAAAAGTTCTGAATGTTAATAGACGTTTTTACTGATAATGGCTTGAAGTTCATGAGTGCTAGAAGTATGTTATTTCTGGTGTAAGGTTATAAAGAGCATAATATGGTATTCATTAAAGTAGGAAGCCAAAAATAACATCTGTCTCTCATGAATAAGTGATACGGTCTCATTTTAGATCTCTTCATATTTGAAAAAAGTATTTTTGCTAGAAAATTAGTGGGTTTGTACCCTTTCAAAAAAACAGCAACATTAAATATCATAGTAGTATCATCACACCATTTTAGGCCAAAGTGATAAAAATATAAAAATATTGGTTGAACTTGGTTATAATAACTTTGCAAACTCTAGGTATGTTTCACACTGCCCAAGCAAGTCTTTGTTTGTTTCTTTTCAGTGGATCACATGAGGGTTTCCCACATATACCTGAGAGGGAAGTGGATCTTTTAATCAGTGATGACTTTGGGTGCTGTAAAACATGATTCATCCAAGAGGACATCAGGTTCAGGCTGCCACTGTAACAGCCTGAGTCTACACAGAACCAAATGCCTCTTGGGAGGTTCTCAACATTTGTGTTGTTGTCCTGTGGTGTAGTGCACGGTACCTGTTTATCATGTGGTAGTTGTTTATCAAATTCATGGATTTCAGTTTCAGTCTGGAAATTATGTGTAAAACCATATAGAATTCAACTACTTGTTTCGTATAGAAAACAAAGTATTTTAGAAAAAGATTGAAGTCTGGTATCTTTGAGAAACAAAATTTCAGCAGTTAGCTCTGTTCCTTTCAGTAATGTGCATGGATTTATTGCTGCTGAAAACCCTTCTAAGGTAGCTTTACCTCCTCTTGTAAAGGAAATACATCACATGAAAGACATTTTTGCTTCCTTTGCTGGATAAAACCATAATTTTTTTCTCAGGGTGGTGGACTTTTTTGTTTACTCAGCTCTCCTGTTACTCTGATCTACTCACCATCATAAAAATGTCATAGGCGCAGGTCCTGCTGCTTCACTCTGTGAAAGGCAGGTGGGCTCTTGTATACATCTGCATTGAGACCCTACTGCAATAACGTGACACGGGGATGTCTCTTTTTAGTCCTCACAGAAGCAAACATCATGCCATCATGTTTTCTTAGCTAGGATTATCTTTTTGTAAGGTGTTCTAGTTTAGTTTTTTACAGGGTAGCTGTAGCCATTTTCCAGACCAGACTGAGAGCAAGCGAAAGCAAGCTCTGTGAGTTGAATGTGTAATTGGAAATGTTCTCTGGAAAATGACAGGTCTTGTGTGCAAGGTGGGTGCTGGGTACTCTCAGATGGACAGATTACAGTCAGTCCATAGCCTGACTGTGGATCTGTGTGTGGATGCAGTTTCTTGGCTTAGAGATCATGCAGTAGCCTCCTGCTCCCCAGCTGATCTTCAAAATTGGATGTAGAGGCAATGACTGTGGCTTGTGCAGTGCCTGGTCTGCTGAGTGTGTGTGAAACAATGTGCAATAAAAATGATAGATAGCAAATGTCATATTGCATTATAAATATGAATTTTTCATGGTTCAGGGCAAAAATGCATCAATCAATAGTAAACATATTTTCTGTTTGGAACACCTGTTACAATTAATTCTGGATAATCAGTTATTTTTTTAAATGAAAAACATCAGCAACATGGACATAACTTTTCTTAAGCCTAATTTTCATTTTGATATTACACAAACCCTTTTGGTTTTGATTAAGGATTTGCAAGCTCTATAACAGGTCCATAACATAGATCAGAGAATTTGGTTGACATAGCCAGGAGTGGTTTAAGTGAAAGTGTTGCTAAATAATCTTATGAGTGGATCGTAATTTCATAATCTCAGTATCCATTTGGTAATGAAATATTATTAAAAAATGCTTAGCCAAAATGGAGCATTGGAGCCACATGTTACTATTATTTAATCTCTACAAACTTAGCTTTGTTCAGGACAAATTTCAGATATGTCTGGAAGTAGTCAAAATTTTCTCATTTATATGCATAACCCAAATAGGTTCAATAGGTTCAAAATTTGCAGTGCCAGGGAACCTCTGAGGGCAATGTCAAGCTGCTTGGGTTCATGTTGTGGTGCCCATCTTTTAGTCATTTTCTGAAATGGCAGAATTTGTGGTCCTGATGTAGGCAGCTAGGAATGTCTGCCTAGCACAAGGAAAGGGCAGGAACCTTATCCTGGGACACTCATCAAGGGGCTGATCAGAGAAGCTGAGGATGTGGGAAAACATTTCATCCTACTCTCAAAGAGGCTTAAGCAGCTAATTCTGAAGGAAGGTGCTGTTGTTTCTTCCTGGTATTCATAGCCATGAATCCTTTTCTGCAAGTAGGTGGGTGGCCAGGCCTTTCTCACATAAAGTGCAGCTGGAATAGCAGGAGGGGAACAAACGTGTGGTGCATTTCTGGCCAACAGCTCAGTCAGCAGAGATCTGTCTGAAATAAAGAACTGTTATGTTCAAGCTCTTGCTCCAGTGAATATTTAATTATTTGTGCAAAAATAGGTAATTATTCAGCTCTAGTCTAGTGGTCTTTCAGTTCAGCATGCCATCCCAAATCAGGTATTTGCAGTTCTCATTCACTATGTATCACAACATCTTCAACAGGAGAGACAATGTTCCTTGAAGTGCTCAATAGTCTGGTGGTTAAAGCCTTTTCTTGGAACTTTTCTTCAGATCCCTGCTGCAGTTGGTACCTTACATGGCCTTGAATTTGGCTCTTTTACATCCTACTTCTGTTATAGAGCACTTTGGTCTACTGTGGAGCTTTAGGCTTACAAACAAAAGTAAGAAGGTGGTTCTGGCATGAAGTCTGCTATCTCGTGAATGGTGAAGTGTGCTTACAAGACTCTTCTTTAAAATGCAGGGAGAACCTTGTGAAATCTTAAACCACAATTTAAGCCCATGGCAGGAACTGAGCTGCATAGTACAGACATGATCTCTACAGCTATATGACCAGCACCAAAATTGGATTTACCTAAGGGATATTTTGATGAAAATTTAAAGTTAAGCATACATAGGCCAATACAGACATGCTTCTCTCCTACGCTCAGGTATGGTTGTTGATACGGGTTGTGACCTGGAACAGTGTATTTGTAGCAGCATGGTTTTCTATTTGAGCTAAAGCTACTTGTCGAGAGTAAGCAGAGGACAGAAGACTTAAATTTTGCCTGTAGGTAACATCTCTAAGTCATTTGAGTGTGAACATGAATGTGTCATATGTGTTTCATGGTGCTGAGCTGTTCCTTAGAGGATGTCAGAGTAGGATTCGGTGTTATTAAGCTTCAAGATGTAGAATCCATCATCAGCCAGCAGGACCTTTCTTTGTTACTTGCTGCAGAAGAAAAAAGCCTCTGTATACCAGACTAACTTGAAATTTAAATGTAGAATGAAAACAAAGAAATAGTTGGTAATTACGATCCTGGCACACTAGTTAACCTAAGCTATATTGCTATCAAACTTTTGGCAGAATATGTAGATTGAGGTAGGAAAAATGGGTTATTTTGCTGGTAATTACAGTTTGTATGAGATATTCTATTGGGAAAATCCCAGAGACATTAGAAATGTTAACAAACCATGCTGGCTGACAATCTGGGCAATTTGGAGATAGACTCTGATGTCTTGATGCTGACGTTGGTGGTTAGTACTTTAAGGATACTTGAAGGACATTTTCAGTATTGATCTCTTTTGTTCAATTTGCCTGAATATTAAACCATGTAGAACAAATAAAATCAGAAGTAGTTGTATAGCATCTTATCTAAAGTGAACATACAATAGGTATTAAGTTATTGCATTAGTACTGTGCAACTTTTGAGACTTAAGATAGGATGCATTAAAGTTGACATACTGTGCAAGGAGTGAATAATGTAGAGTGTATTTTATGCCTTGCTCCCAAAGGGATTAGAACTCCCAGATCTGGAGGAAAGGGCCTGTGTTTCCCACCACTTTATTAATACTTTAAATCATACTCCTCTATTCTAATCCGTATCAGCTGTGCTCTGAACAGGCAAAGATTCTGTCCTCCTGATAAGCTCATGGCTGTAACCTGTAGTCTGACTTGTATGGAAAGAAGTAAGAAGTTGTTTTCAGTGCATGTTTTAGGTTTCAATTCACCGTGACACCTGGAAATCTTTTCATGGAAATCAAAGAATAATTTCCTAGGAGAATGATGTGTTGAAAAGCACTGAGGAGAAAATGTCAGTAATAACTTCATATTTTCTTGGATTTCTCTGGTTGTCACAGATTTAGCATTAGCCGGGGTAGCTTTTGTGTTGAATATGACAGGAAAATTACTTTTATTCTTGGTATCAATGCGGAATTACACTGTGTTCAGCTATGCTTATACTGTATGGTTTGGGTTTATTGAAAATTTAATTTAATAAAGATGCGTCAATTGCAGTAGCTAATACAGAGTTGAATTTGCACAGGGACAAGTTGGAGAATATAATCTCTGAAATACTTTGTATGGAATCTGTTTTCAATCTACTTTGAGACTGGTTTTTCATATTGCTTTTAAAACTTGGAGAAGCAGCAGTTTTTAAGAGACAAATAGTCAATGCATCATATTTTCCATTTAATTAAATGAACTTTGTATAGATGCACAATGTGGATTCCAGATTCTTTAAATTTTGCAGTACTAAAATCTGGTAAGATGCCAGAAGATGTTAATTGTGAAAGAGATACATTCCTAGAAAACACACAGTACAGTGTCTCTGCTATAAAAGACAAACCCATTTCTTGAGCCTATCTAGTACAAATTAAACAGATTCCACAGGTCCGAATTTGAGCATTTTGGGACGAGACTGCAGCAAAAAGGCACAAACCCAAGACTGGGCTAAGAAAGGAAACTAGGAGTTAAAAAGCACTTAAAATCACCATACTCTGCTTATTCAAGCAACTCTGGAATGACATCAAAATACTTGTCAGGCATTAAAGAGGCTTCTCAACAACTTCATGAAGTTGCCTATTACATTCAGTTTACAGATGGATTAGACTGAGAAAGCATGAAATTTAAATGGCATGGTCCCATGAAGAATCAGTGGCAGAGCTGAGAACAGAATCTCTCCTCAGTAACTGCTTCTCAGTATTGACAAGAGCAACCATTTTAAAATAAAAACTTTGACTGTTTACAAAATCGTAAAGAGAATTCTTAAAAAGAATTCTGAGATAAAAACCTCTATGTTTCTTTAATAATAAAAGAAATAAAAAATGTTTACATGTCCAGAAAAGTGAAGAGAAGGTAGTACTACTTGTAGAAAAGCAAGATTTCTAAGGAATTATAAGAAAACGTTTGTTTTGAAGCCATTTCTAATCTTTATATTAGAATATCTGGTTTCACTGAAGACAAACTTTTTTTCTTATGCTTGAGTGTTGGTACATCTGAATTTGCACTAAGGAAAAAATGGGACATAGAAGGTCAGCCTACCCTTGGATTCAGAGAATACCAGCAAAACCACAAATTTGGTATGATGCCAGTGTAAACAGATTTACAACAAATATTCTGTCATGAGTGTTCATAACAAGTTGTTCCCTGAACAGAGAAATTGAGGATACCTATGGAGTGCTGATCTCTCGTCTATACAATGCAGGCCCTCCTGCAGAACTTCTGGTTCCCTCTCCCTCCCCTTGCCATATCTGTCTCCATCCTTGTGTGCTTTGTACAATGTTAGGGGTGCACCCTCAGTTTTGCCCAGTTCCTCACTCTCTCTTCCTGCAATACCCATAAGTCTGGTCTTTTACTTCTTTGGGCCCCACAACCCCTCAGATGCCCCATCACAACCAAAAGTCCTCAGCACCCTCTCTCATCTCCATCTTACTGCCCTGAAGAAGTGACGAGTCAGGGACCTTGTGCATTGCTTAAGGCCTTGCAGCTGCTGAGAAGCCCAGCTCATGCTGCTCAGGACTAAGTAGATAAGGAATGAGAACACTTTGTCTTATCATCAGCAGAGGCAGTAGTATCAAATTTCTCTCTCTCTCCCTCTCTGAATGTCAGATGTTGAACTTTCTGTAACATTCAGCTGAAATTGGTAAAGGGATTTGGGTACTATTAAGGGGGACCTCAGAGGTAGATGAATAGGGTCATGTTCATACAGATATCACAGAACATGCCAAGTTGGAAGGGACCCACAATGATCAAGTCCAACCCTTAGCCTTACACAGGACCATCCCCAAGATTCACACCAGGTGCCTGAGAGTATCACCCAAACATTCCTTGAACTCTGTCAGGTTTGGTGCTGTAACCACTTCCGTGGAGAGCTTGTTTCTGTGCCCAACTACCCTCTGAGTGTAGAACCTTTTTCTAATATCCAACCTGAACCTCCTCTGACACAACTTCAGGCCATTCTCTCAGGTTCAGTCAATTTTGCTATGACAAAAATAAAGCACTATCTTTTGAGCCATGTTATTCAGATATCTAGTTGATTAGTATTATAAACTACTCAAAAATCAATAATAATAATAATCACCACAATCTACTGAACTTCTAATAATGGTAGGATATGAAATAGAAATGGCAGGAGTAAATCACAGAATCATAGAATCAGCTGGGTTGGAAGAGACCTTCGAGATCATCAAGTCCAGCCCTTAATTTAATGTACCCATGCTAAAAAATTGAAGGTCTGTCATACAAAGATAGGAGAGAGGAACCACTTAGAGAAAATTTGAAGCCCTTTGTGGTGCTGTGGGCAAAGAAACATAGGTATACATTTGCTGTCAAAAAAATCCATGTTTGTGATCCAGCAGAAGTATGAAGTACTTCTCTGAAAAAACACCCTTTTCTCTTTGGGGTCTCATAGATGTTTCAGGAATCCAGGAGAAAGCTCCCAATCACCTCAGCAGGCTTTGAAAAAGTACAGAAAACCTCCTCTTACCTTTCTATGCACTGATGTTGATATTCCCAGTGATTTTGCTGCAGTGACACACTGGATAGAGGAGCTAAAGCTAAAGTGAAAACTAAACCCTACTAGTGCTATTTTTAAAGCAAGACTCTGTTGCTGTGGATTTTTTCCAAGAAATTTTTGCCCCTCTGTCCATAAACCAGTTTGCCCTGACTGTATTTCCATCCTCCCTATAAAAGACTTTTCACATCCCGTGTGTCATTAGCTGCCTTTACTGCACCCAAAGTTCTGATGTTTTCTCACCTCCCACGCTTGGGACAGAAAAAGACCCCATCAAAAACATTCAGCAACTTTAATGCTTCCCCTGCTTCCTTCCTTTTTATGTTCTACAATTATACAGGCAATGAAGCACAGCTGTAACTAAAAAGTGGAATAACCATACCATTGCATAGTGATTTGACTTCTGAGGGAAATACTCATTTCAGGACTGTGAGATTGCAATAGGCTTCAGTGCGTTTTTTGCATATTTTGCTTTGGTTTCCTGTTGGGAATATAACAGTGTATGGTCTTCATATAGCTTTCTGGCTTGCAGATTAAAACATCACTGCTGGAAAAAGATTTAAACCTAAAAGACATGTTTAATCTATCGTGTTTATGTTATGACAGAGTTCTATTTGATCTTGGCAGTTTGAACATCTTTGGGGAACAGTTGAAAACGTCTTTCTAAACTCATTATTGTCAGGCTACAACAGCTCTCAAAAACTAAATTACTGCAAGCTTCAGTATAAGGCAACTGTACACTTATTAGACATAACATTGTACAGCAGAAGTACTACATCTTAGATTAGCCAGACTGATTACATTTTGTACTATTCTGATATAACTGATACTTTCTGATGTCTGCTAACAAGGCAGTGAAATGTATAAATGCATTTCCAACAGATCACATGGCTTAATTTAACAGCTTTAGCAAAGCTGAGAAGCATTCTGAATTTTCTGCATTAGCACTAATGCATGCTGGTGGAAAGGGACAGGACTGTGAGTGACACCAAGTATGGGCTGAAGGAAGGCAGAGAGACAGTTGTTTCAGTTTGCTCTATACTGAATGTGAAGGTTAATATTAAAGAAATTAACCGTTGAAGTTAAGCTTTTGTCTTCGGAGAGTAAGTCACACTAGCAGTGAACAAGGCAATGTGGCTGTGGTGCATCCCATGTATCCATGAGATCCAGAGCACTGAGAAACCAAGAATTCCAATTAACCAAATGTTCAAATGCACGCAAGGTGTGATGCCATTAATATTTCTGGACTTCGTGTATACAGAACTGGCACTCTCAAGGATAATTATAGAATGTCTGGGCTTTGTAACTTAAATAAACCTCTTTGCTTAAAGTATAAGAACTGTAAGCCCAGACGTGACCCAGCTATGCTACACAAGGAGGCCTAGGGTAAGCAGGAGGCTGAAGCACGCTGTGCTCAAACTCAGAGCTGTTAGCAAACCAGCAGTCTCTCCTCTGCTACCTCACCTGGTGCACACACCACATGTCATCCTGGGCTAGCAGCAGTGGTCAGGCTGTGCACTGAGGGGCATCTGTGTCCAGGGAATGTCTGCATTTGGAGTGTCACTGCGCTGCTTGCAAGATGATAATGCTGTTTGTAATGTTAGCTCCCTCCTCTGGCAAGTCTGGCTATTCTGACACTCTCTGGATCCCTCAGTGTCCTTGGCTTAGTGATGAGCTAGTCCTGAGACACCAAGGACGCTTGTGCACGGTGCAGACAGCTACATGTCTACTCTCAGGAAGGCAGAATTTATAGCCTGGGCTCAACATTGCAATGATGCTGTCACATGGCATCTGGATTGCAGCTGGTTATGGAGCAAGCTGCAAATGTGAGGAACCATTTGTGGCACTGTAGGTATACTCTGACTCCACATGTCATGATGATTTTAAGCAGTTCTTCCACAGAAAAGATATGAGTTAAAATTTTTTTGTCAAAGGAAAGCAAGAGTAACAAATATCAATAATCTATTTGCTTTGTTTGGCTGCACTTCCAGAAGGTCAAAGAGCTGTATTTTCTCTATGTGTTTTTTCCACATCACCTGAACAAAAATGAAGCATTGTAAATTAATTACGCTCAGAAAAGCTCCTTGGTGTTGGGCAAGTTGCTTTATTGTGTGTAAATTCCTGGGATCCTATTACCACCATCTTCTGACAAATTCAGGAAACTCTTGCTGTTCTTGTATATTTGCCTCGTGAAACTCTGGAGGTGTTCAGTTCAGTCTTTGAAGAAAAATCATCTTCTTCATCATCAGCTGTGTTAGTTTTTGTGGGCTGGAAGGAAATCCTGCACTGTCACTGCAGCTGGTGCAGGCAAGTGCAGTCAGTCGGCTCTGGTCTGGCTGCTGTCACTACCACTGGTTTTCCCATTAGTTTTTTGGACTTTGCTGGCATTCCACTGATTTTAATATACTATCATGGATATGAATTCCATGTGTGCACAGTCTGAGCAGGGTTTGTTTGTTTGTTTGTTTCTGTTTTGATGGCTTGTTTGTCTTGGAGATTATTTAGGGCAGTGCTCACCCTGTCCTCACCCTGTCCAAAGCAAAGGCAAACCATAGCCTCACTGTCACAGTACAAGGATTTCATTTGAAGCCTTCTTCTCTGCCAGAAGAGGCAGCCAAATTTTACATGGACTCTGACAGCAGAAACTTTCTCAAGTTTAGGAGTTTAGTTTGTTTAATTTTATCTATCTATCTATCTATCTATCTATCTATCTATCTATCTATCTATCTATCTATCTATCTATCTATCTATCTATCTATCTATCTATCTATCATCTATCTCATCCAGCTTGAAAATATGCATTTCCTACCATATGCAATCAATGAAGAATTAATTTCAGCACTATGTGTTCAAGTTTGTCCATCTTGTATATATATCCTGAATTAGAATATGAATAATGATAATTTCTACCTTATTGAAAGACCCAGTCTAAACACAGCAGTATCAATTACACTGAGTGAATGTTCCCCTTTTTTACCAATACAATGCTTTGAAAATGCAAAACATTGAATTGTTATAGCTGTTACAGGTTTTTATGCCATCTTCTTGACAGGCATGGGTCTTTTTTCAAACATAAATATTTGCTACACAACGCTGTTACAACATCCAGCCTTGGCAGCAGCTCTGTGTGTGTAACTTAGCAGTTCTCCATGCATATGCACCTATAGAAGTAGGAACCAGGATGAAACAACCTTTCTGTGTTAGTAAGAAGGCAGTCCTCAGAAGGCCTCCTCTGTGAACTTTAACCTTGAGAATTAGGAGGGCTGCATGTTAAATAACTGGGCTTTGTTGTCTCCATACCAAGGCTGGGGAGCTGAGGTGAAGGCTGTGTTACTTTACTTTACTTTTTTTTGTGCAGAGTAAATTATTCTGTGGCTGGATCTGCTGCTATTAAACCTTACTTTTTCTTACAGTGTCCTTCTCAGATGAATATGTTTCTGTTCTTTGGAACCTGCACTTCTCTACCTAAGCCTGCAAGGCTGCAGTAGTTTGACTCTATGAGTTCCTTATGATAGGCAATGAATATCTGGATATTTGAGAACTAGATGTATTTTTTCAGGGCTTTCAACAGCACAAATAAATCCACCATTACGTTAAGCTGTTTTCTAATGAAATTGAAAACAAATGCAAAGTGTTCTGTTGCTGTTGTGGATCATACTAGTCTTAGCTGATTTTTCTTTTTTCTTAAATAAAAACAGGCTTATCAGTTTATTTTGTCAATAAACACTTCCTGCCCAACAGTACCATCTGCTACTGCAACACCATGCACACCATTAGTCTGACCATTTTCCATTATCTGTGTTGATTAAATAAGTTTTTAAGATCATCAATCTTTCCCACTCTTGGGAGAAACAAAAGGTGCCTCTTGTAAAACATTACTTTTTATTATTTAATTCAGTGGTTTATATGTATATCCATATGTTTTTCAGAGCAGAAAATTCACATGTGATGAGTTCCAAAACCTACCATCAAAAGATTATAGTTCTGTTCTATAAATGTCAAGCCTTAATTAGCTTTGCATCATTTTGATTTTTGATTGTAATCTTGTATTGACTTTTGGTCTTCCATCTCTTTGATTGCAGCTCCAGTCTTGGTATTTAAACAGACATGAGGAGCAACAGGGACTCGGGAGGCATTTAAGACAGCCAGAAGGATGCAGACATTTCTGGAAATGGAAGCAAGTGAAGCATGAGGATAGATTGTAAAACTCAACTAACCTTGTTACCACTTGCTGTCTCTCTCTTTCCCACGCAAGCAGACTGTAGTAGATTAATAGAAGCCAAAAACCTGGTTCTATCTTCCCAATTTATTTTAATTTGCAGATAGGATCAAGCACAAAGCATCTCAAAATGTAGATTGAGTTTTTGGTTTAGATATTCACCATTTTTTGGTATTTGAAGAGAGGAGCAATGTGTCTTTCTGCCTGCATTAAAAGGTTATTTTCTAATGCTGTTCATTACAGCATAACTTTGTGTTGTCTGTCCATGTTCACAAGAAATTTTCTGATGCAAAGCACAGCCTGGTGAAATATAGGTCAGATACAGTCTGAAATGTTGAGAAGCAACCTCAGTTATATATTGTTAACTCAGATTGTACTATGCTTTGAGCAAGCAAAACAGTGGGCAGACAGAAACAATTTACTGGCTAATACCTGAGATGGGGAGAGGAATGAATGGAAAAGTAGAACACCACAGCAGTGGCAAGTATCATCCTAGTTACATGAATTTTTAGTCTTTTAATTTTGAATTAATTTTGTTTCGGTAACTTAAAATTCTGGTCAGAGAGAGTTAGGTAGTGATTATAACAGAAGACTGAGAATGTTAATTTGAAAACATCACTTGCATTGAAATACTGTTTTTCAACATGATCCTCAAAGAATTAGCTTTAACTGAAATGCAAATATTTAAAAGGTCCAAATATACATAACCCTTTTTTTGTTGTTGTTTTTATCTTGCTGCATTGTTTGCTTCTGTTGTGTGATAGCAGTGAGTTGAACGTAGCTTTCTATTCACAAGGTGGCTTAGAAACCTCTGTGCTTTGTAGCACACTGGCCTCATCATCAGGTATGGTCTGTGCAATATGATCTCTTGAAACTCAGTGGAAATCTCCGATAATGTTTTCTTTCTTGCAGAGTCCCATTTCTTAAATCAAGACACATTCAATTGTGATTTGTTTTCATTTATTTATGGGTTGAAATGCAAGCATCCACATTTAATGCTTTAATTGCAACTTTATTGTCCCACTCACAGACAACATCACACAGCCATCATGGCAAAAATCTGGGTATCTTGTTTCATGCTTTCTGTCAAACTTTTGCATGACTAGGTTAGAGGGAAAGGAGTCATTCCCAGAAGAGACAGCTGAACATCCACACAGCATTAGCCAGCTGCATTTGAAGATGGAATTAGAAATAGAATGAACTTCCAAAAGAACAACACTAGAATGGAAAACAGCCATAAAATGATTTCAAATAGTGAAATGACAAAAAGGATGCACTGTGGTTTCCTATGACAATTAATGCTTTGTCTCTTCCTCTGACTCATGATACCTAACAAATTTTTGGTTTGTCTTTAGTCTAAAGCATGTGAAAGGATACAATGGACTGAACTTC
The DNA here is from genome assembly GCA_013396755.1 of Sclerurus mexicanus. Lineage (NCBI taxonomy): Eukaryota > Metazoa > Chordata > Aves > Passeriformes > Furnariidae > Sclerurus > Sclerurus mexicanus. Next base: position 22,173 of record VWZF01004974.1, read on the forward strand.
AGTGGTCAAAATAGTGGTTTCAGGGTAGAGGTTTCTTTGTTTGTTGTAGGGGGTTTTGTGTATTTTTTTTTATTTGGTTTTTGGTTTTTTTGGGGGGAGTTTTGGTTGGGGCTTTGGTTTTGATTTTGTTTGTTTGTTTGTTTTTTGGTTGGTTGGTTGGGTGAGTTTTTTAGGTACTCAGAAACTGCAATTCTCATTAGTTCATATCCTCAGGAAAAATCAGTAAAGTATTAAAATTAATGTTAGTATCTCCATGGAAAGGAAAGGGATCTCACCAGTCCAAATCATCATCTTTCCTGTCTCTTCAGAAACTAAAGCAGAACATCTGAATTAGAGAAAAACTGCTGTTGACTCTGCTCTTTTTTTCTTAAGATGATAGGTTATGAGATGAGAGCTGTTTTGGCAGAAGAAATACTGTTCTTTGCCAAAAGTGAAATAGGGAATAGAAGTTGGGGAAAACTCCGATTGCCATCAAAACCTCTGGAGTGACATGAATATACAGCATTTTGGGCCTCATCCTTATGTGTCCTCCCAGAATGTGAACATGATTTGCAGCCCTTGACATACAAGTCTTCTTTTTGGACTGCTAAAAATTCTGTCATTGCCATCATTGTTGCTTCTTCCTGAAGAATTGAATAGTGCCAGAGGTTTGAAGAGTTGTATACTATGTACAACTCTTGTATGGACCAAATGCTCTAAAAGTGCAATATTCAGGGGCTTCCACTCACCAGTGGCTTCAGTGCTAGGACTTCTACCTTGGTACTTTTGTCTTGTTTCGGTCACAACTTAGATCTCTGGTTTGGGACAACCATTCTTTGCTCTAGAGAGCACAATCAAGCAGGTAAATGCAGACAGCATTTGGAGGTTGAATGCACAAGAGTACATCTAACTAACTGGAGTAAAAGCCTTACACCCTGCTAACACTTGAGTTTACCAGTGCTGAGACCTTGGTGCAACAGGATGTGACCAGCTTTGGTTGTAATGCAAGTGTCTTCACTTCATTAGTTCCTTGAGTAGACCTTCATTAACAATGGAAAATCAAAGATATTCACAAGGTTTGGAGCTTGAATGTGGCTTGACTTAGTATCTCTGGGATTTTTCCTGCTCAGGTTGAGATTCATTCTGGAAGAAACATATCAGGAGTGAATTGATTGTTATTAGTAAATATAAGGTCTCATCCAATGTTTTATATTTCCTTAATTTGTTCTCTTTCAAATACAAGGAAATGGCTCCAGCTGCATTATATTTTCTGCTGATGTTGGTGTGCTTGATTCTGATTTCAGGAGATTTTTGTCAATATTCAAATATAGTTTAGTGTAGTAAGTGCTGCCTCTGCCGTGCTAGTATTGCATTAGTGGTCCTCTGAAACTATTGCTACAATGTTCATCATCGCACAGGAATAAATTGCACTTCAATAGCCTGAGCAGGAAAAGTTGTCTTCCATGTTCATAGGGCACAGTGTGACTTAGCTACAGTTATTAGTGGTGGTTTCTGTTTTTGCCTGGTCACCAAAGAAAGGGTAAAGTCTCCATTACAGAAATAGGAAGACTTACTTTTTTAAATAGGGGTTCCTGCTTTGCTTTGGGTACTCACTTCACATAGGTTGAAACCTCAGAGACAGGTTGGTATGGCTCCACAAGAGACCTCGTGCCAGGGACAGCACCAGTGACAGGGGTACAGAATTTCACAGTCTGATCTTATTGTGACAATGAAGAGCTGATATTGCTACTGCAATTCAATGAATAAAATGACGGTTGTGTAGAGTTGACATCCCTGTGAAGTCTGTTGTCCTTTGTAGAAGCTTAAAGAGTGCTGGGCACTGTTAAAGAGCACTGGACCCTGGTCTTCTATATTGTTAAATTGTTAGAATGGCCCCAGGCATGACTCTTACCTGGGTTAACTTACCCAAGCTCTGAGTGGCTTAATAGTTTGTACAGGAGCAGGCTAACCCCACAGGAGGTTTGGTGGCAATGTGAGTTTGATAGCAGCCTCATGTCATTTCATGTTGTCTGGTCTCAGCTTGGAGCATGGAACTTTAGCTGTTTTTACAGTCATAGCCATGATCTAGCCATGGCACACTGGGAGAATTCCTGGTGGAGCTCTTGTCCCAGGCTAGAAACAAGCATGCAGGGGACTTAGAGTACCTGGGATATGGTGATGAGGAAGCTTTCAATGGCTGTGTCTTTGGTTTATTGTGAATTTTATTAGTATATATATATATATATAAATAAAAAGACAGGCCATTATGAAATATAAAATATGTAAAATAGTACTTTAAATGTCATATGTATGTAAATATATGCAGAATTTTAAATAACATTTTTTCCCATTTTCATTTGTACTCCCCAGAATTCCCAGAGGCTTGAGAAAGCAGGAGAACCACAGTTAACATGTATTTTTATTGTAATTGTCCAAAGCCAAAACTAACTGAGCAGTGGAAAGCTTAATGGCCCTGGAGGGAGTCTGAGAATATTGTTTTATTTATATTAGAAAATAATCTTTGCTGCAGCCACGGAGTTTGCAGACTGTGCTGCATAAACATGGGTAGCCTTGTGTGGTCATGAATATGTTCAGTGCAGCAAGGTGGTAACATTTCCTAGATGATCTCTGGGGGATGTTGAAGCTGAAAATTTCAAGGAGTCACAGACTTAATTATCTTTTATCTTCACCCTTCTGCCTCTTACTGAAAAAATTGGCTCTTTTCTTGATTTTAGGAGAAGATGACTCACTAAAACTATTTTGCATCAAAACCCATTCTTAGCTGGAGTTAATTGCCAGCCAGCCATAGACCTCATGTGTACTACTCAGTACCCCAGGAGCACAGCCCCAGAGAATAGTACAGGTGGAAATGGTAACAAGCTGATTGTGGCCAGCAGCCTTGCAGTTTTGGGATGCAGCTATCTGACACAGAACTTAGAAATGCTGTGCATCTCTTGCATCTCTTTCTAGCCTGAAGTACCTGTATTGGCTGGGCTGCTCCCGTGGTTGTCAGCCAGCATACGTTCTGCTGTAAATTAGTTGTTATGATGCAAATGAGAATTTTGCTTGATCTCTCTTTTGGATCAGGGCAGGATCGCTCAGACCCCAAACTATGTTTTGGCAAGTTATGATTCAGGACCTTTACCTTCAGCACAACTACTTAATTCTAATCTTCCATGGGATGATCATAGATCAGAAATGCATTAGTCACTACAAGTTTAGAAGGTCTGCTTACGCAGTTGTCAGGCTAAAAATCCAGATCCTCTTGCTCACATAGGCTTCTTCATTCAGAGATACCTATGACCTGCCATGAAAGGAAAAGTCTTGTGAAATTTAAGCCTCTCTGTGCCTGAATACCAGGATGTGTCTTGATCTACATTTTTTAGTTTTCTTTGGGTTACTACTGACTTCAGGACCATCCACAACAGCTGTATGGCAGATTGCTTTGACGTTACTTTAGCTGAAGCATCGCTAGCTAGGAATTCTTACATTCTCTTCAATCTGTGTTATTTTATTTTGCTGAAAATCATAATATATGAGCTATTGTCCATTTTCAAACTGTGCTTCTAACTCAAGCTGTGCTTCTAACTGTGTTTAGGTACGATGAGTGATTTCATCTCCTCACCTAAAGGCTACACAAAAGTGAGGCATTCAGGCTTAGGTAGTAGTTAGGCTCCTTCTATAGTCACTATCAGGTACTTACCTTAAAAGGCGATAATTTTCTTTTGGATGTACCTGTCTAGCTACCTGGAGGAGTTGTCTATATGATTACCATGGACATAACAGAGTTAAAAAGACACTGTTAAACTGCAGTCTTAAACACTTAAGACACTAAACCTAGCACTCTTAACCTGCTAGGTCCAGTAGCTTCAAAACATACAATATTAAGATATTAATTAATTTACAAAATCCCAAGTGATGTTTGTTCCTCTTGACTTCTTTAGGACAGAAGGCATAAACAAATTTCTTTATTATACATCATCTTCATAAGTGAGCTCCTTAGGGAAATGCTGAAAAGGAAATACTTTTTTGAGGTTTGTTTTCATTTTTCAGATGACATTAGTGATAATCAGGCACAAAAAACCTGTGGGTTGGGTAAAGTCTGACTGCAGGTTTGAGAACAGTCAAATTGTGGCTCAGATTTCCCTCCAGCTCTTTTGGTCAGTAACACAGTTGTCCCAGTCCACAGCAGATGCTGGGCAGCTGTGGCCACATCAAAAGGTGGTTCTGCTCATTCAAATGCCAGAGCAGACAGTGGGAATGGGAAGCAGAGGTTGTAGACATGAGTAGGTAATAGAAAAATTCAAGAGATCAGTTAGAAAAATTAAGTATTTCAAGGAACTGATTTTATAAGGGCTTTACTGAAATTATTGATTTCTATGAATGATTCTAATTGACAAAATATTCTCAGTATTGAAATTCCTAGATGTGTTATGATGCCAAAAAAAGAAAAAAAGGCAAATGCCTAGCAGGGGGGCTTTAAATATGAAATTGATGGGAAGGAAGGGTCTATTGCATCTCTAGGTGGGAGGCTGAATGTCAACATCGAAAGGGATGACAGTACCTAATATAAGGTTCCTCCTATAAAATACAGCAAGTGCATGTACTTGATTTATCAGCCTATTTATAGGCATACTTGGTCAAGCCTTTAGCCTTAGTTTTTTGTTTTGTTTTGTTTTGTTTTGTTTTTATTTTGGATTATCTTAGCATGTCTGCCCTTGTTATTTGTTTAGTTCTAGTTATATAAGCAGGAAATTTACTTCTTCTGTCACTTCTGACTTCTGCCTACTCCTTCTGAATCTTCTTCTATTGGATCTCTTTTTGGCCTTAGACTTAAATCCTTAATTTATATAGCATTCAACAGAACATTCCCAGAAGTCTGTTAACATATCCTTCCACTCCAGTAAACTCAGTACTTGTTTGTACAGCACGTACTGCATAAAGACTAAAAGGTGTCTAATATAAAAGCTCCTTGGCTTCCAGAACAAATCCATATCTGTGTATCTAACCAGAACTGTCTTTCTCCACTCCAGGCTGGTGTAAACTGAATTGCCACAGAGGTCAGTAAAGACTAATGTGTTCTGTGGGTGCATCATTCATAGCTGTGCTTGTAAATCTGGCTTCTGGGTTGTTTGGAAGTACCTCCAAGAAAGGAATGCATTACAAAGAGCAGAGATTAATACAAACACAAATGTTACCATTGACTGTCTAGAAGGCATAATATTTGATAGCATTTGGGAGAAGTTTCATATATGTCTATATAGTACAAACGGAAGATTTTTTTGTGAAAACTGAAATAAGTTGATACTTTTAAAGTATTTTAAGAACATAGTACTGGGATCTAATTGATGCTCTTTTGGAATTAGAACATATTTAACTCTGATCACACCAAAACATAAAAATATTCTCATCTTAATTCACCTCTTTTAGTTCACATCAGCACTGGTTACACTGCAGGGATTGACACACCTGCACCAACTGTAAACCTGCCCAAGGAGCTAGGCAGATTCAGAGAGCCTATTTGTCCAGACTGAGATTTTGCTACAGAGGTTTTGTAAGCAGCTGTAGCTGAGGTGTAAATTCATCTCAAGAGTAATTTCATAAGGTGCAGTCAGTTCAGTGAAGACTACATGGGAGCATTTTTAGGAATAGAGCTGACACCTAGCCAGCTGTATTCTGGGCTGCACCACAAGCAGTGCAACCCCTAGGGAGGTGATTATTCTACTCTACTTTGCTTTCCTGAGACCCCACCTGTAATACTGCATCCAGCTCCGAGGACCCAAGATAAGAAGGATGTGGACCTGTTGGTGAGTCCAAAGAAAGCCATGAAGATTGTCAGAAGACTGGAGCCTCTCTCCTATGAAGATAGGCTGAAGAAGTTGGGGCTGTATACTCTGCAGACGAGAATGCTCCAGAAAGAGCTTATAGCACTTCCAGTACCTAAAGAGAGCCTACAATAAAGCTGGAGAGCGACTTTTTACAAGTACATGAAGCAATAAGACAAGAGGTAACAACTTCAAACAGAAAGGGGGCAGGTTTAGATTAGATACTAGGAAGAAATTCTTCACTGTAAGGGTGGTGAGGCTCTGGAGCAGGTTGCCTGAAGAAGTTGCGAATGTCTGATCCCTGAAAATGTCCAACCCCAGGTTGGATGGGTCATTGAGCAACTTGGCTTTGTGGAAGATGTCCCTGCCCATGACATGGCAGCGGGAATGACATGATGTTTAAGTCCCTTCCTGAACCACTCTATGATTCTATGACACAGCAGCCTGATACATTCCCCAGTAACTGAAATGGAAATGCTGTCTTCTACTTTTAGGTTTTACAAAACATTAATCTCTCTTGCCCTGAGAACACTTTTGACGAATATGGTTAATCTCTTCAGTTTCCACAGCCAAGCAAACACAGCCACATGGTTTGGACCACAGTCAGCGCCTTTGACATTTCTGCCTGTATGACCAGTTCCCCATTGATTAGAGCATGACTCTTATCCAAATTCAATTCTATTCCATTAGGTCCTGTAGCAAGCTTGACTGTGTGTGAACATATGTGTAAACACATATGTATGTACACATCTGCTTTGAGTGAAGACATCCTTTAAATTCCCTAAAGAACTGGAAGTCCGTCTTGGTTTTAAATATTGCAAGGTTAAGCCCTCTTCCTCTTCTCACATCCCCTCCCCATGAAAAAACCTGTATGTTCCTACATTACATCAGCATTTAGGATTCTTAGAATAATGAACAGCAATTCTATCATATTTTCTGTGTGCAGCTCATGCCAAATTTGTGCAATAATTAGAATTGCAAGCCACAAAGTTTTCATATTTCTAGTATGAAAAAATGTAGAATTATGGGAGAAAAGTGCCCACTTTGAGCTTCGCTTTGCAAAAAAAAGCTCAAAACCCCAAGACCCAAATAGCCAGTCTTGCTGAATTTTTAAGCACTTAATTAATCCAAAACATGAGTAAAAAAGCAGTTGATTTCGGAAAATTTGTAAATGAATTTGCTTAAATGTTGTGCTAGAGGGATCATCGGGCATCTGCAAGACAGAGTCCTTTCTATTTCTCTGTCAGATCTCTCAATTAAGTTTTTAAGAGCAGCTGACTAATATTTCATGTGCCCATTCTGCATGAGCACAGATTTGAAGAAACTTTAGGTAGGGAGGAGGTGTGATGAGGATGCTGAGAAACCTGTTAGTTTCCTGAGACATAATACCCTTTCAAAGCATTGAAATAAAACTCTTAGATGGATATAAGATGAAGTTATTTAAAACATGGTAGTTAGGGCAATCCACATATATGGGTATCCTTGAATAACCTTTGACTCCCAACTGTTCTTTGAACAGGCATAGAATTATGCCAGAGACCTTTATTTTGCTCAGGTTGGGCTTTCTCCAAGATACCACTTGTGGCCTTCTGAGTCAGTGGGGGCCCTGCTCCCTACATGTTATGGTGATAGGATAATGGTCTTGGGCCTTCAAAGTCACTCTCTGAGGGAGAAACTACATTTGTGGCAATCAGGATAGCAGAAAGACAGGATAAGTGGCCCAATGAAATAATCTGTCGGAAAACTCATATCTGAGACTTTTTTTTTTTTTTTCAAATAGCCAAGGAAAAGGAAGCAAACAACATAAGCATCCAAAAAGGTGGGCATAGTGTGTTTCAAATATGCTGGTCCCTGATGAAGGAAGGAGTTTAAATTTGATAAGAAAACTCCAGTTTGTTAATTTCTATCAGAACATTGGCCAGCATATATAGATTCCTTAGCTGGGTTTTGTTTTTGCTTTTGGGGTTTTTTTTTAAGGGTTTTTGTTGTCATCATTGTTTTTTGGTTGGTTGCTTTCTGTTTGGTTGGTTTCATTTCAGGGTTTTTGTTTTGGTTTGTTTTCCTTTGTTTTCTTTTTTTTTTTTTTAATGTCCTTCAGCCAGTCCCTGAAGTCAAGTGACGTGTCAAATTCACAAAAATAATCTATGACATTCCAAGATATGTTGTCAAAAAGTTAATTCACTTTTTATTTCTTTGATAAAGCAGAAAAAAAGTATCAAATAATGGGCAGAAAAAGATTTACTTTAGAAAGACTAGTTCTGCCACTTTTGCGAGGGGAGGGGGAAGTAAAAAATCACACTGAATGTTTTCTAACCACAGCAGGCTGGTAAAATGCCAACCCCAATCTCATGTACTTATTTCTCTCTCTATATTTTATACATATCTGAGTGATATAATTATGCTGACCACATGGTCATGGGTCTGACAGAGAGAGCTCCAAACACATTATGGAGTTATGTAAATCAAGAGTATCATACTGTAGCTCTAAAAGCAATCTCTATCCTGTTATTCAGCCTTACTTGATGGGCTTAGTTCAAGTGAATTGCTTTTTATACATAATATTCTAGGAAACGAGACATTACAAATGTCTTTTGCACTATATCAAATCAAAACATGTTGGAGTTCGACATCATATTGCCAGATTAAGATGCTAGTTAATTTTATCAGAGAATATTGGTAGTGAAGGTAATGAAGAAGGTACCAAATATGGGCAGTCCCACTGCAGAGTGCTGCTGATAAATGGAGTTTTATGTAGGTGACTCCCAGATACAGAATCTATTGTTCCTATGTTAGAAAAATACACCTTAAATTAAGGTTTATCTGAGAATACAATACTAAAATTAAATGATGGCAAATACCAGCAGTCTGTGTTTCATATGAAGAAATCCTAGTAGCATAACCTTCCTATAGAAAGAACATATAGTATACCTTAGAGGATTAAGCAAGAGAAACCTGAAGTGAAAGCAAAATTCCATGAATAGCCCTTTCAGTCAGAGATTACAATAAAATGTCAACTGACTTAATGGGGCAGGTCATCTACCACTTCCAGTAAATGTCCTAATTCAATTTGTTGTCTACAGACAAGCATTCTTGTTCAGGGGTCACTATAGGAAACTGGAAAATCTACCTGAATTGAATTCCTATTACTTAATTATATTGCTCTGGAAGGCACATTGTTCTAAGTAAATATGTGGATTTCAGCACACAGCTGTCACACAAATCACCTCAAGCATGCACAAGGAATGATTTAAAACCATATAATCCCCTTCCCTCATAGCCTCATGTTTGACTTCCTAGCTAGAATGTGGTTAGTATTGAATATAACAACTCCAGATATGAGGTGCGATATAAAAACTGGTGGGGATGAGTTATGTTTTTCTGCCCCTTTATCTTTTTTTCCTGAAGATAGTCAAGTGAAAGAGTTTTGCTAGAGCAAACAAGAATTATATATAGTGTATTTTGCATTGCCTAGTGAGTGATAGTACTGGGTTCAAATGTTTGCCCTGCTGACTTCCAAGTGCAATTTATTTACTTAGCTGATTTTAGGCCTTCCATCTCTCAGTAACTTGTTTGAAACCACCTGATTTCCACCAATCGTTTCCTTCTCCCCCCCTCACCCTCCCATTCTTGCTCTTGTACTGCTCCTGGCCTTTGGGTCTTACCTGTTCAGGTTAAAACATGTGCTACAAGGATATTGCATAGTAAGGATGTAAGTACACAAATGCTAAGGTGTAGCATAGGCTTGTTTTCCCCTGTCTTTTAGATTGCTTTGAAGGTCACCTAAAGCCTGAATGTTGCCTTGCTTTCTAGCAACATTGATGTCAAATGTGTTGGATAGTAATATAAACATAGTGAAAGGTCCGGTTGCTGTTGCAAGTCTGAGGCACTTAGTACCTTAGCTGCCTGATGATTATTTCAAAGTAGTCCATAACTTGGCAGTCCCATCACAGGTAACACTGTGAACAAGCAGCATGAAAAGAAACATTCCTTTTCTCAACCTCTCTGCTTCAGCAGCTGTCCCCAAACAACCTGCCTAAGAATACGTCCTGATGATCCATTTTGGCTCTTTTGCAGCAATAGATAGTTTCTTAGTCCCCTGGAGAACAGGAGCAGAATCTGAATCCTGTATTTCTGCAGTGCAGGACAGCTCAGCTAAAGGGTCCAGCAAATGCCCAGTGGTCAGTGGACTGAGAAAGGTGCTGGGGTCAGACTGACAGTGTTGTCTGGCAGCTGAGCAGAACAGCTGAACAAATTGGAAAAAATGAGAGCTCAGGGAGGAGGTTTTAAATCTGGGGGCTGATATCAAACCTGTGCGTTGATCAGCTGGGATGTGGCTGCTGAGGGAGGGGTGCCCTAGTGACTTACGTGGCAGGCAGTAGATTTTTAAAATTGATTTTGAAAGCTGAGGAGGTAATTTGTGTTTTCTCTGTGAGTCTTTTGCCAAACAGCTGTTACCACTCTCCTCAAGCTGGAGCACCCACATAGGTGTTTGGAGGCTCTGTTGTAGGAAGAGAAAGGTGGAAAGGACATGTTGGTCTCTTTAAGACTGCAGGTGCTGCCTTATGTGGAGTGCTTCCTAAGCTCCCTGAGCTCTGTCTTGAATATAGGGAGTTTTCCGCTCTTGTGCGTCTCTCGTTGGAAAGATACTTAATTGGTTCAGGGTGTGAGAGTAGAGGAAGCCACGTCCATGCGCTTGTGCGAGCATCCACTTCTGCAGGTGCGTCCCTGGGTATTGAACTACTATTGCCAACTGACCAGTTTGCTCAAAATAAACAAAATTACAGTGGAAATGCTTGCTATAAATATTTTGTTCACAAAGTTGTATGGTCTTTTTTCTGAAGGTAATACAACTCTTCTGGCTGATTCCATGTAGGGACTTGTGTATCATACTTCTAAGGATGCAATGTGGGAAGAAGTCTCTTCTCTCTTCTGTAAAATTTAAACAACACAGACACAACCCTCCTTCTTTTGTGTGGATTGGCTGTCCTATGACATTTACAACTAGTTCCAAAGTAACTAAAAGCCTAAAGGTAAATAAATAAATAATAATAAAAAATGCACACATACAAACTTTTAAGAATGGAGCTCAGCCTATCTACTGGTTATTGACACTGTCTACGTCAAATGTGATTATGCCATGATGTTTATGACTGTATTTTTTTCTAAAACCACCAGACAGTTTTGATGTCTAGTTCTAATTGACCTCATTTTTTTTTTTGAGCTTTAATAACTAGCTACTTTTAAACAAAATTGAGTTATTACTTCATTGTTTTAAAAAGTGGGCTTTGGAGTCCTGGTATGCTTCTGCTTGGCTGTCTGAATGCATATGTGTCATTTTCCACTCATAACTCTAGAACAGTGAAGAAAAAGTATTTTGAGTGTTTGGATGTGAAAAGGGAAACTGATTTTGCCAAGTTCTGACTTGGTTGAATTTAGGTGGCTGAATAATGAAGTTTTCATTGGGAAACTCACAGGTGTTATTAGAGGTCAAAACAGCTTCACCACAGCGGCAGCCAGTAGAAATTCTGTAGCTGTTGTCTAAAGAACTGTACAGGGCCAACTAGCACATGGCTTAGGTTTTCATCCTGCTGGATTGCCCTCTGCTGCCCTTTTGCTGTGTTTCTCCTGAGCTAGCAGGGTTGTTGCTCCTTGGCTGCCCTGTGTACCACATTTTCCCACTGATGTGGAAAAAGACATATTCTACACTTTTTTCTCCTTCTCCTTCCCACTAGAACCAAGGATAGAATTACATAACAGAAAGCCCTGGTGAGTGGGTTGTGTTAGCATTTCTGGGTTGCTTTTACCGTCCTCTCCCCATGCCAGCCAGACTGGCTCCCAAAATGCAGAGCCCAAGATCTACTTCTCATGTCTGCTGTTGCATGCAGCTCATCTGCAGCCTCTCAGGGGAGGGCCCTCTTGTGCTCTCCTGACCTTTTCACATATGTAGCATTTCTGTAATTTAGAATTTGGTAGTATATGTGGCTCATCATCAGGCATCAAACAAGGAGACAATGCAGGAATCTGTTGTTAATACTTTTCTTGCTCTTTTCATATGATGCCTTAAAGTGCAATTGTGTTCATTTGAGCTTTCTAGATGTTACTTTCATTGGTCCTAAGAAGTTTACAGTTTTGATATTGACTAGCTGAATATTTGACTTACTGCTCTAAGTTGGCAAATGCCTGGTCAACACTTGCTGAAGTGAAGGAAGACACTATTCTTATAATGTATAATTCTGTGCATTCATGCCAAACACTGTTATTTAAGAACTTTTCTCAAAGTTACAGTTATACTGCCTGTTAACAGGCGGTAGAGTTTGTTTACAGCAGAATGAACTTAGGTGTCTCTCTAGTGTGGTAGTAAATTTTAACCCTTGACTTAGTCAAACAGTATTTTCTTTACATGCTTTGTTATAAACATTATTTAGAAATGGAGCAATGCCCATTTTTTGCTAGCTAAGACTTTCCTGCTGTTGTAAATTAGTATATGTAAATAAACTCTAATGCAATTAGCTAAACATAACTTCTGCAGATTTTGGTGTAGTGTTTGTTTGTCACGTGCTTTTAATTTAGGGGTAGGGGTGAGAAGACTTGGGCTAATGTGTTTGGTTTTGTAGATTCTGCCCCCACATGAAGTTTCACCAATATGTCTGCTTCATACAAGCATTCCTTGTCACTTCGAAGACCAAAGCCTTTACTGCACAACTTATGTAAATAAATCAGTTCCAGCTCTCTCTTAATTTGTGAAAGGAACAAATCTTGTGTGACTGTTTCCCATTTTACATTTCAGTGACAAGGGGGGGAATGCAACTGCCAAAGTGCCGTAAGGGTTCTCCCTCCCTCTTCTCTCGTCCCAACTCTTATGCTATTTAGCCACTGAGAAGGGAGAGGAACTTTCCTCCAGACAAGCCACTGCGGATGCTCTCCTTGCTTTACATAACACTTCGTGAAAAGGCTTTGCTTTTCATTCTCAAATAAATAAAAGAGATAAATAGTTGTGGAACAGCAACAAACACTGGGCAGACTGGAAGGGTGAGTGTGCTGCATTGCCTTTTTGGCTGTGGGAAGAGTCTTAGTGCTAGAGAATATAGCTATGTCATCCTAAGGGGTGACTCTTCTGTCAAAATGTCTGGTGCAATCTTAGGGTTGGTTGGGGGTTTGTGTGTTGATTCTGGCACACAGGCTGTCACACAACTAGCCCCAGTCACGAGTGGATCCCTCATCTTTCCCCATCTTTGGTCCCTACCCCACAACACTTTCAAGGGTACCAGAAGTCACAAATACAAGTTTGACTGGAACGATATTATGCATGAGAAATGTCATCATAATTTTGCAAGAAGTCCTAATTGAAAATTGAATATTGCTTTTAAAATGTGGAATTTTTTATTGGAGAAACAATAAATAGATGACTCCCATCTGCCCACTTGGGAGAACTGAACTCAGTTCACCAACTGTTTACAGAAAAAAATGAAGCTGTTATGTGCATCCCTGCCAGCCAACACAGAAACACAAACACTTTAATTTTCCCCTCAAAATCTTTTCTACAGTAAGTGTTTTTGGTGTTTTGTGTTTTCCTACCCAACGATTCAGGATATTACTTTTATTATAGTTGGAGTTTTCCAGTACCTTGCTAGCTAATTCACTAATTGTGAACTCCAACTCCTAAAAGAGACTTAGGGAGAAAATCTGTAGGGGATTCCATGAAAGTATCTTTCTCTGAATATTCATTCCTTACTTGATCTTCTCATGGTTTTGTCATTGCTTCATCTTGCTGGTTCTGACAACCTTTGCTATAATGCCTGACTCCTGAAGCTTCTTTATGTTTATTCTGAGCTTTTTTCAATGCACATATTTGAATTTTCTCTCTAGTAAAACTATCTGTTTAGCAAACTGTGTAAAACGACACAAGGATTTGGCTATGCAGCAAACTATCTGGTCATAGTGGTTATCTTTGATCTGCTAAAAGTTTTTGTTTGCAGTGAAAACTATACATCACACACCACTACACTTTTCTAATGGAAGCGAAAAATGGAAGTGTCACTTGAGTGACACCTTTGAAAGTGCTCAAGGCCAGGATGGATGGGGGTCTGAGAAGCTTGGTCTAGTGAAATGCGTCCCTGCCCATGGCAGCAGGGTTGGAACAAGGTGATCTTTAAGGTCCTTTCCAACCCAGGCCACTCTATGATTCTATGTTACTAGTCCTTGTGTTTACTTTTGCTTTTATTAGTTCAGAAAAGAGTTGAGTAGCCGCTGAATTCTTATCTGAGAACAAAAGGTGAAAATGAAGTATTTCTTGAACACTTTATGCAGTTTATAGAAAAAGGCAACTCAGCTGAATTTAATATTCAGTTGAACTCTTTCAATAAATCACTATCAGTATGTAGTTATTGGTTCTACCCGAGGGAAAAAACTCTTAGCTGTTGTCAACAAGATCAATTGGGAGCATAAGCAGGTTTATTTAATTCCTTAATTTTCAAATTAAAAAGGAGTAAGAATATTGAAATGTTCTGCTCATAAAACCAGGTACCTAGCTCCCTCTTGAGTCTCGAGATTCCTGTGCTTAAGACATACTGAAATGTTTCCTGTTTGTTTTGAGAATATTTTTAAATTATTGTAATTTATTTCGCATCTACTTACGCATAAATCACATTGAAATATATTTCCTGTTACTTTGTAGACCTCAAAGTCGTGCAAAGGATCTACATTTTAATTTTAGTTTGCAATCAAATATCCCAGGCTGAAATATGGACAATATTGTCCAGTCTTATGATCTTTATTTATTCAGATGTTGATTTATATGAAAAATAATTCTCTGAAATACAAAATCAGGGTGCCAGATGTTCAAAATCACAATAGTATAAAATGTGGTAAAAGCATCCTTTGTAGAGTTCTCCCTATTCATGTAATAATATGCTCATATTTTAGATAACAAGTTGCATGCTGATTATCTGTTAATAAGATACACCTGGGTTCATAAGAAATGAAGTATATGAGTGTCCTGCTGAGTCTGGGGTTGGAAGAAGGTAGTTAGTGCTGTGTGAATGTTGTTTCTCTATTTAGGTATTTAGAATTGTGAGGAAATTAAAATCAAGATACCTTGATTGTCTAACAGGGACTAATGCATGCAAGTGTAAAGCAGAGCACTCTTCTTCCCTCTTTGCAAGAGGGAGGGGTTAGTTAAAAGAAAAGCATCTTCTGGGTGTAAGAAAGACTGAGGGAAGTTGGGGAATGGACTCCGACTTGCTACCTGCCATCAGAGTGCAGAATGAGAATCTCATGGCCTTCATTTCTTTTGTCCCTCTGGAGAGAGCCTAGACCTTAAACTGAGGCTTTGAGCACTTCTAAGACTTCTTTTTTTTAGCCCT
Organism: Sclerurus mexicanus; assembly: GCA_013396755.1. NCBI lineage: Eukaryota > Metazoa > Chordata > Aves > Passeriformes > Furnariidae > Sclerurus > Sclerurus mexicanus. Next base: position 37,339 of record VWZF01004974.1, read on the forward strand.
GCTTGTGTTTTGCAAAGCTGTGCTTTGCCTTTTTGTCCCTTCTAGTTTTGCAGCTTCCATCTAGTTCTGGAAGCCTCCAAGGGGCTGTGAAGGGCCTCTCAGGAGATTTTTGTTGCCTTTGGAGCCAGTGTAAAATGCAGTCCTACTTCCCCCGGGAAGTGGAAGGATAACGACTCCATACTGTTGATATTTGCCACACTTGCTGCAAGAGGAAGAGAGACTTGAATGGTGGCACAGAAAGATCCTACACTTCTACTAGATCATCAATACCTTTTTGGTGTTCAGACCTCACTAATCTTCTCAGGAAGAAGCTTGGGGTTAATGATCTGATGTGCCTGGATCTCTTTTCATACTTGTTTGAGACAACCAGAGTTCTGTATCTGAGAAGAAATGCCTTGTTAGAGAGGTACTGGCCTCAGATTATTTTCCAGATGGAGGAATCCACTATTTTTCTGCTTGAATTATGTTTGATTATTTAAGTTTCTTGCTGTAAATATTATTGCTCAGAGAAAAGACCTTTTTCCACCCCTGTTAAACCTTACCACCAGCTACTAGTTTGCCCCATTAATGTAATTTGTATATACAACAAAAACAGGACCAGATGGGGCAGACACATCAGTGTTTTGGTCCATATTCCTCTCTTGTGACAACTTCTGCCTAATAAAAAAAAATGACCTAATGTCTTCTGGGGAGGTTACACTGTAGTGGTATTGTACCTGCATCAATCTTTTCCTCATCCATTTTACAGAACAGAAGTAATGAGGATTGTTAATTGGAGATGACCACTGGCAAGATTTTTATTCAGCTTTAATTATTTTGAAATTTGAGGTCTAAAATGACCTTATTTCTTTGTTAGTATGATGATACTCCTAGCTGTTAGTAAAGCTGTCTGGTTCTGAAGAGTCCTGACGGTTTCCACACTACTTGCCTTATCCTTTGTTACCTCTCTTGGCAAGTGATTGCCGTGAATTACTTTTGACTGCATTTAAGAAAATGTTAACTGCATGCATTTAAACACATAGGAGTCTGCATAGTAAAAGCCTGTATACCTTTGCACTTACTGCTTGTATTATGTTATATATCTAATACAAGCAGAAATTTACTAATGAACACAGTTAAAAAGGAAAAGGGGTTATAAAGAACAAAATATTGTACAGCTGAAAGACAGTGGGTCTGAGAAGCTTAGATTTTTCAATTCCTTTCCTTTGAATATTTATCTTTGTATGTTCATTCATTTGCATCAAATTCTGGATGTTACTTTTCCAGCATAAAAGTGCTCCTGGGTATGAAAATACATACATCTTGTACCAACATAACTATTGTATCCAGCAGAAGGAGAGCAGAAAGGGCAGCCTATTCTTACACACAACTTCCAAATCCTGCTGTAATAACATAAGAAAAAAGATCATAGATACAAGTGAGTGTGTGTAAGTGCACTTACTGAAGCCAACACACACCCAAACCCATTTGGTTAGTTCTGAAAATGGCAATTGTTCTCAGAAGAAGCTTCTGAGTATTCTACTAAATGAAAATAGTCTGAGGGTGGTCACTTATGTTTTGCAGGGCTGTAAATTTTCAGTTGTAACGGATTAGTTTCTAGCTTTTATTGTTTCTTATCTGTGGCAGTCAGCCTGCTGTTCTGAATTTATTTTTATTTCCTTCTTATATTACATTTTGTTGCCAATTTGTTAAATTTTTCATTTCTAAGTAAAGCTTTCAGTCCTATGCTTTCAGCAAATAAATTTTTTAAGTATATTTGCTTTAATGATCTCATTCACTTCGGGAGTTGTTATTTGTGTTCTAGAAATGAATTGTGTGGTCTAACTGAACTGGTGTAACTATATTTAATTCTAACTTGATTACCTCTCTGCTGTTTTCCAGCTAGAGTATACATTCAAATATACTCACATGCTTCCAGTGACTCCACATGCTCCCATTGACTATGGTAGGATTTGCAAGCAATATATCTAATTGCTCTTTCCATTATGTAGTCAATAGGCATATAAGTTAATTGCACAGTTTTGCTTTCATTTTAGGGATACGATAAAAATTGATTTCCCATCCTTTTGACATTTACTAACTGGGCAGCACAAAACTGCTTCAGCACAGATGAATGTCTGATGTTTTCACTAACCAGCATTCTGACTGCTTTAATGATGGAACTAATTTAGAGATACCGATTCATATTCTTCCCTCCTCTTTGAAGCGCACTCTTAGTAAAGATGTGGATTGTGCAATACATTGTTTGCAAGTTGCTGTTCTTTTCCCCCCCTTTTTCCCTATTCATTTAGAAAGGTCCAGAACAGTTGGCAATATTAGGAGCAACAGAAAGGAAGTGCATTTGGTCCTCTAGGAACCTCTCCACCTGATTGATATAAACATTAACTAGAACTGTTCTCAGAAATTGCTTTTGTACTCCCTGACAACAATCAGGTTAAAAGCATAGATTGCTCATAAAAAACCTCACATACCCCATTAAACAGTCAGGATATTATGTCTTTCTGGCTCTTCCTTTCTGTCAGGGTGCCCTGACCCACTCACTGGCTTAGCCATACAAGCTCTTCCTCTATTAGCTCACCTTTCTCAGCACTTCAGTGTATTGCTGTTCTCTGAGTTTGGACAGCTGGCTACAGTTCTCTTGTGGCAAACAGTCTGTACTCATCATAGCCACAGATGACATACTCTGTGTGTCTCTGTATTCATGTGGCAGGAGGTGTAAATTGTCAATATTCTTATTGCTTTTACCAGTTTTCATACAGATACAGAAATTAGATGCTTTAATAACTCATAGTAAATATTTGCTACTTGTGGCTTGATATCCTTTCCAGGTTCTGATTTGTTGATTTTTTGATCCAGCACAGCATGGGGTAATGCAACTTAACCCCTTTACCTGGGAGTTGTGCTAAAAACTGCGTGTACATATAGATCTTCAAATTTCTGTCAAGTTTAGATGTGGCAAATGACAGAATTGCTTTCCCCAGTTGTCTGACCTGTTAACTTGCTGGAGATAATTCCCCCTGTAGTAAGGCATTCAAAAGGGCAATCAGATATCTGTAACTGTGGGGATGCCATTACATTGTTCCTATAAAACTGAGTATTTGCAACAGAAAAATTACCAAAGGACCTCATGAAAGGAAAAAACCAGAGAATGGACTGTGAGAAGATGCCAAATATTCTGCTAATTTGCAATTAGCTTGCAGGGTTTTATTCAAAGGCCAATGGTAGGGACAAACAGACATGGCTCTGATCTAGTTACTATGGAAGGTCTGGGAGATGTTTCTTTTATCTATATCTATTTAAGCACTGAAGATTGTAAGAGGGGCTTGAATATCATTAATAACATTCATCATAATCAGCTTAAGAAAAAGTGACAAGAACCAAATCCAGGCTTTCTTGTGCCTGTGTTGATGTCTCAAAACCAGCAGAGGAAATTGTATGAAAACCATTAGCAGACCACCCTGAAACTGCCAGATAGGTGATTGATTGGATTTATGACTACAGGATGGTTACAATGGCTGAAGATGACAAGCATCCAAATATTTGCAGTTCCAGTCACAAAAGATTGTGTTCCAGCACCTCCTCATTTAGCACCATTTGTCCTGGTATACACCTCCCAGCTGGATAAAGGAACTGCAAAGCTGTTGTATCAGCTGTCAGTACATAGGGAAAGGGGAGTCAGTGTGTGTTAACCAGAGGAAGTAGCTGTGATGGCTAACTAATGCCACATTCCCCTTTGAGTTAGGTAAAATTAAAACTCTGTAGTTTTATGTAAACCTGAGTGCAATCAGAGAAAACAACAATTTGGATATTGAGTTTCGATCAGGTTCTTTTGATGTTAGCAATGAGTAGAAATGCTGGGAACTGGAATCGTACCTTTAAAGGTTTTCAGAGCTGGGTTTTGGGATTGTGCATCTGCTTGGGTGAAGATCATTGCTGAGTTTTAAGAGATGATATGACTAAAATGATGGTAAGATATGGTCTTAGGTATTGTTAGTAATCTGAGTTTTTCAGTCCTGTGGTACTTGGTGGCCATGCTGATCTTTAAAACCTGTCACATTAGTTGTATCCAAGATGTGTTACTTTGCTGCCCTGATTTTGTAAAGTCCTGTGAAGTCGTTGTATACTCTGTGTGGCTGAATGTGGTATAGCATACTCAGAGACATTATCTAAGAAAATCTCTAAGAAAAGCTTGGGTGGAGTGAACTGGATTAAAAAAGCTCTCACAATTACTTTTTTTCACTAAAACAAATACACTTGCATAATCTAGCAGTTGGGAATTTGCTGATTTGTCTCTCAAAATATTTGCAGAATCATAAAATGGTTTGAGTTGGAAGGGACCCTAAAGATGACCTAGACCACATTACTCAAAGCTCCATCCAGCTTGGCCTTGAACATTTCCAGGGACAAGTCATCCACAGCTTTTTTGGGCAACCTGTGTCAGTGCTTCATCACCCACATAGTGAAGATTTGCTTCATGATGTCTAATAAAACTTAGTCTCTTTCAGTTTGAAGCCATTTCCCCTTGTCCTATCACTCCATCCACTTGTAAGAAGTCCCTCTCCATCTTTCCTGTAATCTCTCTTCACGTACTGAAAGAGGTTCTTAGGTGTCCCTGGAGCCTTCTCTGCTCCAGGCTGAACAACCCTATTGCTCTCAGCCTGTCCTCAAAGAAGAGGTGCTTCAGACTTCTGATCATCTTTGTGGCCTCCTCTGGACTTGCTCTGACAGGTCCATGTCCTTCTTGTGTTGGAGGCTCCAGAGCCCAGTGCAGTGCTCCTGAGCCAGTGTTTGGGGATAAATTATGGCAGACATATTGACATTTTTATATTAACTCATGTAGAAGAACAGAGGGGAAATGGATAAACAGTGTTATAAGCAGAATTTCTGATGGGCTGTTTGCTACAAATTCTTACTCGTGTGCATTTGGGGTGATGCCATTAATCATAAACAGTAGAGTTATATGTGAGTTATATTGATAGCCAGATGAGTGGCAAAACCATTTTTGCCACATGCTATCACATTTTAGGAAAGCTAAGTAAGTCACACCCATGAGCTGGAGACTCCTGTGATAAACTGCAGTTTTGAAGTGGCTTACTGTGTGCTAATAGCCAGTTGTCTAAACTGGTTTTAAAAGTTATCACCTTAAAACTAGTAAAAACCCCAACAAACCCAAACCAATAATCTGTTTTTCCTCAAAATGTGACCTACTAAGCCCAAATCATACCCATGTATGGCAAACAGTAACGAATTAAGAGAGGGGATTTTGACACTCATAACAGCTAGAGATGGAAACAATATGCAGTCAAAAATTCCAGAGGGCACATTTCCAATAGTATTAAAGTACTTGTTTCTAGACAGTAGATTATGAGATATTGGATCTTAATCTCCCAGCATTGCTATATGCAAGTACACTATTTTAAGACATATTATAAAGCTTTGAGAATGTTTTAATGATTGCTCTCCTTTCACTGACATTAGTTCTGGCTGATTTCTTAAAAGCGCGGTCAGGCAGTTGTTTAAATAGTTGTCCTTCAGCAGGAGTGCATATGTTAAATACTGGCAGGTCTTTTGAGGAAGCTTTAACCTGTCAGTGCAGCTATCATGACTAAAAGGCAGTCTCTTACCTAATTCTGCCAGTTAAAATCCCTCTTTTCATGCCCACTTACCATCAGTGTCTCCATGGCTGTCTGAAACGTGTCTTTTGCAGCTAGCGTGCTCACTTGAGTTTAACAGTGGCATCTGGCTAATATGTCAAAAGTTTCCAAGAATGCCCAGGTCATGGTGATGCTTTGGCCCTTGTACTTCCTAGCAGGTGGTTGGAAGGGCAAGAGCATCACTAAAAAGCCCCTTCTAAGTATAAAACTTGGTCTTGGCATTATTGCCCATATCTTATTATTGTATTCACTGGCACTGTGAGTGCAGCTGTTTTCCAACAGAAGCAGAATTGGTAAGACTTGTGTATGCTGCCTCCAGAAGTCTGTGGGTTTGCATGGCTGTTCTGAGCTATGAGCAAAACTCATGTGTAGATATACTGTGGGTTTTGTACTGTCCCCACTGATACCTGCCTTGCTACAGCTTAACTTCTGAATGTGTTCATACTAATAGCCTTGGTATATCTCTCCCCTGCCAAATTCAGGTCATTGCTCCAGACGCAAGAGAGATACAACAGTGTTTAAAATCTGAAAACACAGAGTAGCATAGCTGTCTTTGGCTCCAGTTTTTACAGGCCTGCTCACTGCTCAGAACATTTGGAGTTTGTTTTCTCAGCCAGCGTAGATGATTTAAACAAGTCTGTCAGCCCAGCAACCTTGAAATACCTGAAGTCAAATTTTATTTTCCCTTGACAGAGATTTTATGAATAAAGCACAGCTGATGGAAATCTTTCAAAGGTAGATTCATGTTCCTTTTCAAAAGATGCATCCTGTCACCAAATCTTTTCCTGCTTTTAGGCCAGGATGCTCCAGAGGTGCAGGCTGTTTTCAGCTTTTACAGTGTAGTTCACTATCTTCATTTTTTAAGAGTTTTAAAGAGTTATTTAGCTCATTTGGTGAAAAAAAGCTGAAGCATATGAAGAAATTACCCCAGATTATCAAGTTTAGCTAATCCGTGATTATCTGCTGTTGTCAAAATTGCAGTGTTAGTTTGTTTGCAAGATGTCTGAGTATCTGCACTGGTTAAAGAAGGTCACAGAAAAGGTAACAATGTCTGTCTGTATAGTGCAGACCAGAGGTAATTTTGAAAACAGCGTTGTGTGCCCGAAGACTGATAAATGATCTTCAAGGTTTCATAAATGTCTATACATCTAGTCACACCTCTGAGTGAGCTAAGCTTTGGAGGAAACAAGTGTAGAAATCAGACCAGGTTGGCTCATAGCCCTATCTTGCCTGTCAGTTGTTTTCAAAACTGAACTGCAACACCTGTGAGGCCAAACCGCGGTGGGACAGGGTGGTTTTGATTGTGCCAAGGCTCTTGTACAGGTCTTGTTCACAGGGTATGGAAGCTGCTATTTGAAAATGACCTGATGTTGCCTGAACTCAGCTACCATCTGCTTAACAAACACCAGTCTGGGTTGGAGGACCCATGCACAAGGTGCTACTTCTTGACTCAGGTTTACCACAGTGACAGTGACTGTGGCTTCTGTGGGATGGAAAACATATCTAGCACTGCCTCCTCTTCTATAGTATCAGCTCCTCAAGTAGCTGAGGAATTTAAATCAGAGTGGTTTTAGTTTGTTTGGTTTTGTCTCCCTTTTTTTTTTTTGTTTTTTGTTTTTTTTTTTTTTTTTGTTCCAGTGGAATGATCCCAAGAGGTGTTAACAGGCACAGCAGAGTGCTGCTTTGCTGTGGTGCTCCTCAAATATGTGGCAGCAAATCCTGCTCTTGCGGCCTTCCCACAATATGGTGTGGTGTGGCTGCTTCTGGAGCACACAGCAAAAAGTGACTATATCCAGCTGCCTTTGTATTTTCCAAGAATTGGAAATTGTATTTTCCAAGCAGGAAATTTTATAATACCCTAAATTAATCAATGTAAAGTTAATGTCATTAAATTTTAGAGGCTGTGAAATTTCTAGGTGTTATTTAAACATATGTGATATTTCAGAAGTGTGCTGATCCAGGAGCTGATCCAACTGCTGTATTAATGACAACTTCCAAAGCAAGATGCAGATCAGATGTGAGAAACTTCAGGACTCCTGTGAATTAGGTAAGATCGAATTTTATTTTTTTTTTTTCATGAAAAGAAAATCCTTTTGGGATACACACAATTCCTTTACAATAGTCCTGAAACTTTTCTCTCCTATTTTTCATTGCAGGCTGCCATGCTCATTATTTTCTTTAGGTGTTATTTATGCAAAGTATATTTTACTGAACTGAATTATTTAAGCACATTTTAGTTGGAATCAACTGACTGGAAAGAATTTAGTTCCCATTTTTGGTTTTCTTAATCCTGGTGTATAAATGGATATTTGGATTTTGGCAGGTCAGGGGCAAAAAGCTTGTGTTTAACTATCTTTGGTCTACATTTGAATGTGTGTAAATTCTGGTAGTGTGACATGGTCCTGATTGAGACCTACCAAATGTACAAATCAAGGGACAGTCTCTGCTCTAAAGAAATTATAAAAAATCCTACCAAACTGAATTTGCTTTTCATTTTTCATTGCCTATGTTTCAGACTCTGTGCTGTGAAAAATATTTTTGTTTCTAGAGGGCTACTATCAGCCCATACATATAGATTTAATTCTAGACCTTGTATGTTTTTCATAGAATACAAGTTCCATAGTCTGGCTTGCAGAAGAATTGAAATGTGCTTTTTTTTTCAAAGTGAGTTTTTGTTTCATATAATTAGGGAGACTCTATTGCAAATGGCATTCTCAGGGTGAAAACTCAGAACCCAACGTTTTCTGATACCAACTGTGATGTTGAGACCTAACATGATTTTTGAATGTTTGATATTTGCAGCACTTAAGAAATATGCAATGAAAATTTACACTGCTGTCTTGAAAATGAGCCATGCTGGAAACCTAAAAACTGAGATCTCATTAAACAGAAATCCCAAGTAGTAATTTAATTTAATTTCTTTCCAGTGTTAAGGAAACTTCCCAGTCTGACCTTTCACAAGACTCTCTCTGGCAGTCACACTCCCAATGCCAGACACTTTTGCTGCTGGAACCAAAGCCTCTTCACTGTGGGCAGCTCCAGTGACCTGACAGGTTCCCACTTGACTCCCCACAGACCCCTCTCACACAGTCAGACAGGTTTCCTAACTGGCTCAAGCCCAGATTTCCCATGGCAGAGTCTCAGATGTCTCGTTCCAAAAAGCCATTTACTCATGACACAGTAACAGAAACAGCTCAGGCTGGTGCTTCCGAGGAAGGGCCTCAAACAAAGGAACCCTTGGGCTTTTATATCCTCACAGTCCAAGCTGAGTGCAAGTCTCAGTCCTCCTCATGAGTCCTCCACTGCTGCTGGGTCTCCAAGCATCCATCAACCTGGCTGGCACCACCAGTCTTCGTCCCCTTTGTTAAACAAAGAGTCGGCATTTCATAGCCTCTTGTCTTGGGTTCCCACACAGAGCTCAATCTTCATCTTAATGTACAGTTTACTAACCAAGCTACCTGATGTATTCCCCAACACCACTATGTATCACCTCTGTCATTAACCAAATTGTTAAATCTGACAGACTCTTGGGCATTAGGGAGGCTGTGGAAATCTTTCTGTTCTATGTGTGCAGTCTTTGTGAATCAATTAATCCTACAGCTTTTTTTGGGAAGTGCAGAAAGGTGACAAAATAGTAGAGACACCTAGTATGAAAGAATGGATGTTTTCTAGTTCCAGGTTTACATCTGCAAGGTTCAGAATTGTTGGAATCCCTGTGTAGCAACATGATTACTTGTCCTTGCATCTGTCCTGTCCATTGTGAGAGCTTTGAAGGGAGACGGAGTAGAGGAGAACAGAGAACTTTAAGCTTGCTTTGTGCCTCTTGATGCCATCTGAGGAAAAGGTATTGCTCTACATGAGACTATGTTCCAGAAAGAAAAGATCATACCTATTTATAGGAACAAATAATGAAAGAGAATATCAACTCTAGTTGGCAATGTAATATCTTCTCTCTTATTCTTAGAGTTATTTAACTTCCAGGATTTGTGAAAATACAGCTCCAACATGAAAATGTAATTTCAAACTGTCAGGCTCCAAGGAGTGTTGCAGCAAATAAGGAATATAAAATAGCAACATCTATGCTCAGTTGAGTTCAGGCTTTCGAATGGCATTCTGCCCTTGGAGATACAATGAAGATTAAAAAAAAAAAGTTAGCTAATTAATTCCTTGGCATATAAAATTACTGACCTTGACTTTTAACCAAATTTTAAGACATCTTTTTATTTCTAGGGTCTACATAAAATGCATCTAAAATACTTTAATTCTTGTCTCCTCTCCATGAAATGCCTTTATGAGGCACAGAGGGTTGGTCCAAGGTGTAGGAGCTGCTCCATGTTTATTGTTTATTCAGCACAAAGAGTTATGACTACTTGGTTTAGTTCCAAAAGGATGGGAAGTTGGTCACATACAAATCTTTGCAAGGCACATTTTCACATTGCAGGTATTTTCTAATCCCCTGAAGAAGTGATCCAAGCTCCAAAGGATCCTAATACATACTGCTTATTATTAATGTGCTCTAGCTGTTCCTTTCTAGACCTTCTGAACTAGAAGCAGGAAATTATATCAGCATTGTTGTGATGCAAGAGACCACACAGAAGTAAAGAAGGTAGGTGCAGTCAGGAAAGGAAATTCAAACCTGTGCAGCAGGTCAGTGAAAGATTCTGTTTGGACAGTGGAAAACAAGGTACATTGATATTGAGCTGTACTGTTGCCAAAAGGAATTATTTTAAGCCATCTAAGAGCTGGCTTTCTCCCTTTTCACATATAGGTAATTTGCTGGGAAAATACAAACATTTCATAAATGCAGAAGAAATTTGATTTGGAATATTTACACACTTGGCTCTTGCAAATCTTTTTTCTCTTTGCTTCTTTGTTGTACTATTTTCTCTGCCTTGCTTCTTATGTTTTCTGTGTCCAGAGGGTCAGGTAGAGATACTGGGAATGCTACTGAAAGCAAGTCAGTGTCAGCAGCCCAGTGCCCCAGGCTGGCTCCCTCATTTTGCTGAGAGAAAGAGGCCTGTTCTTTAACTCACAAGTGTTGATAACATAAAGCCTGAGGGACATGATCCGTCTCTGCAGGGCTCCCAGATCAGGCTCTGCTTGGTCTCTCACTTCCTCAACCACGTCCGCTCTCAGTCTCACATGCTCGCACCTTCTTTTTTTGTCTCTTTGGGGACATGCATGACAGTAGGGCTAAGAATACTTTTGGCCGAGAGCTTCAAAGCAACCGTGAGAGACAGATGCATCATCCTCGTTGAAGTTCATGAGAGCTGTGTGTCTAAATTCTCCAAGCTGCTTTGAGAGCTTTTTGTAGTGTCTGATGTACCAATACCACCAGAGTACTGTGATCCAAATAATATGCACCACCAACATTATCAAACTGACAAGGTGCTGATATTACCCTGGATACTTGTTCATATCCTACTTTGGGCTGCCCAGTGTAGTCTGGCGTGGCCCTGCTTTGTGCTGTCCTCTGCCCTTCCTGTCCCCTGCCTCACCTGAGTTGCCCTCCCTGGCCTGCTTGCCAGCTTCCTCTCTGGAGGAAGATCCTCCCTTTGCCCAGCCAAGCCCCAGTGCAGAACTGCTATGCAAGGGAAGATCTACAGGGTCAGAGTATCCAGGGAATGGAAAAGTTTCCTCAAGGCGATCGCGTGTCCTTGAGATCAAGGGGGAATATCAGACCTTCTAATGCTGCAGTGTCTGTCACTGTGTGATGTCCCTGGATCATCTTGGTCTCCTCGGGGAGAGGGACAGGCTAATGGACAGACTCCTGCCTCACTTGTAGGAGACTGCAGGTTACCTTGCTCTTTCCAGAGTCACAGTGGTGTTTGATGCCTTTTTTGGTATAACTAGGAGTTTGGAACGGTATTGTCAATCACTAGTCTGTATATAATTAAGCTGTTTTTGGTTTTCTAACTCCTTTACCTGTGCATTAGTCATACAGTCATTTTGCCTAAAACAGCTGGAATATGTATTTCTTAGCATCACTGATCCTTTATGGTTTTCAAAGACTCCATTTTATTGAGAATAATAAAAGTGGAATTAGGATGCAAGTGTCTCTGGTCTTGGTTTTATGCATGGATTTAGTGAACACTATGTGCTGCTCTGTCTAAAACCCTGTGTACTTTGATACTAAGGAGAGCAACGTCAGTAGGAGAATTTAAAGGGGGCAATCCTAATTTCTCCATTATTAATGTAAGTGGTAGCTGATTTGGCATTTCTCTTCTTTCAAATTTTGTCTCTTTTTTAAGATTCACCCAGGTTTATTTTCACACATACAAAAATAACTTCCAACTGTTTTATGAAGACTGGATACAAAAATATCTGTATTTTTTTAGGGCGCTGTTTTTGGGTTTTTTTTGTTTGTCCCCTCCACCCCATGACACTATTTGATACCAAAGGACAAATCTTTACAATCTTCAGTGCTGGAAATCTGAACATTAAATTAACTTTGATTTTACATTTCCCCTCCTCTTTGGATAATGCAAAATCTTCTCCTCTCCTGTCCAACAGCAATAATAGAAAAAATCCAGCCCATCCTCCAAAGCAGCGAATAACTTTGTGAGAAAAAATTTTTTCTTTGAACCTCTTTTCCAAATATCATTCTTCTCACTGTGATGATTTTAGTATTTTTTTCCATCTGCCTTTTTCCTATTTGTTTCTTATCTAATTAAAAAAACTGCATAACTGGGAGTTCTTTTGGCTGTCTTTTGTTAGAAGGTGGCTGGAAAGGCAGTGGGGTTGTAGAAGCCTTCTAGGTTTTGCTGAAAATGTGCTACTGCCAGCCCGCAGAATGACTCATCCCAAGGGAATCACAGCTGTATCAACATGATTCTTACCTGTACCAGAGGCCTCAAATGCTGCAGACATTGCAAAATATATTTGCTATCTAATGGATTGTGGCTTTATTTTTGTATAGGCAAAAAAGCTGCTGCAGACAATGTTATGGGTTGATTTAATTAGTGCTGAATCACTTTGAAAGAAATGACTGTTTGGCTGCAGAGAAGAAAAGCCAGTTGGATGTCCCACTGGTGGGACAGCCTAAAGGTGACTTGAGCACACTGCCAAAAGGAGACTAACATGTGACTACTCTGTAACTTCAGGGCACCAAACCTTTTAGCCTTTGATAGTCTTTAACTACTATCCAATTGAGTTGGTTGCCTCTCTTCTGCAGGGAAAGATACATGTATTGTGAACTACCTTCTGTCATGGAAGTAGCCAACAGTGAAAGTGTAGTGGTTGTAATTAAACCTGTTTGGTCTGTAGTTGAATTACTGGAAAGCTGCTATATATGATTATTGTTCTGGGAAGTGACACTAATGATCTCTGGCAGATACTAGTTCATTTTGAGATTGGAATGGTTTGAGAAATCTGATCTACATTTGAAGTAGAGCTCTTGGAGCAGCAGGATAGGCTAGGTGACCTCCACAGGTCCCTTCCAGTCTGAATTGTTCTATGGTTCTGTGGAAGTTTCCTCGAACTATTCAGGGACATTATCCTGCAAAGCCTCTATCTGGCCATGTGTTAATCTTGGACTGCATGGGCCATCAGCCTCTTCCATGCTAAATCTGGCAAGCAAAGAGAGAAAAGTTACAGTATGGGTGCAAACCATCTGTCCATAACACTTCTTACAGGTACATCTAGAAGGATTAGAAATGGCAAAAATGAATGTCTCAGCTGTGAGAACAAAACTCTTAACAAATCTAGTGAGTAGGCTTTATTGGGGAAAGCAGTGCACGGTGGAGCGTCATTATTCTGTACCTTACCAAAGACAGTGGGTCAACAAGTGATATTAACACAGCATCATTCTGTAAGTAGTAGTGGATTAAAAGCATTCCTGTTTTCCACTTTCAGTGATAGAGAACCTGTACATAATGGTGGTTTGGAGCAGAAATGGACCAACCAGCATTCATATTTGCCACATAAAATAACAGAAAAAATAATTACTTTGGAGTAAAACCTTTCCTCTCCAACCTGAAAATCTGTACCCTCACAGCTCAAAATGAAAGTTATGGCTATAAAATTTCTTTTCCCCGGTATGGTATTTACTGTCTTACGGTAAAGCCTAGGGATCCTAGCTGCTGCTTAATAGACTTAACACAGCTGCACAACCCTGGAAATAGTAATGGACTGAACCTTCTTATTTGAGTATCAGACTTTGTGGAGAGAAAATAAAATGTCCTGCAATAGTAGACAGGAACAGACCATCTGCTTAATTAAGCAGGTTCACAGTCCCATTAAATCCTTTTCTTCTCAGTTGACTGCTTGCTATGTTGTAGCAGACTCTTATCAACAAAACGGACCAGACTTTGAAACACAGCCCCTGAGGAACTTAACACTCAAAGAGAAGCTTTAAAAACTAATGGGAATTGTCTGTTTGTTTTCTTTAAACTGTTAATCAACATCATCTGTTGTTACTAACAGGCAATTAATAAAGACAATTTAAATTCCCAAGAGAATGGGACATGCAATAACTGAGTGAAACAGATGTGCCAGTGCAAAAACAAATCAAAAGCTTTTCAGTCTGTGACCATTGCTATAGAGCACAAGGGAAAGGCAAGGTGCAGGTAATAGTAAGAAAGAAAGGAATTCATTCCACAACTATTGTCTTGTTTTTTTGTGGTAACATATTTTTCTTTGATCAATGGGACTTGGAAAACTCAAAGGATTAGAATAAGTTGCACTCCTAGGTCTGAGAAAACTTCAATGAGGCAAGAAAAAGATGAAGATGAGAAACATATTATTCGAGTAATACTAATAAAACCAGAACAATTTATTGTGAGAAAGAAGGTTGGGAGGAGGAGTGGAAAGAGATTGATAATCAGGATATAGGAGATATTATCAAGTGTTGGAAGTGGTATAACAGTATGGAATCAGTGATAAGAGGAATTGAATGACATTCTTTTTAGTTCATTTTGACTTTCCCAGTACTTAAAGTTAAAAAAGCCTAATTAATTTCTAATTAAAGGAAAAAAACCAAAAAAGTTTCAGTGATCATTGTGGCATTGATGCTGAATTTGCTGGATCTGTTATTATCAGTCTTTATGTGTCAGTACTTCCACAGCCCTGGCTTAGGACTGGACATCTATTTGACTTTGGTTGGTGCAGGCTCTTAGAGATCCACGCTTTTACTCACTAGTGCAAGGAAGCATTTTCTTCTTTTGCAGTACCTCTGTTTTCTGGGACCAGACAGCTTTGTTCTGAGCCTGTTAGCAGTGCTGCAGGAAGGACAAAAATTGCATACTGAAAAGGGGCAAGTGAGGTGTTCCCATGTCTGAAACAGGCTAGAGATCATCCAGCACAAAGCTAGCGAAGGGAGGAACTGGAGAAAGCAGTTACGTGATTCAAAAAGAAAAAAAATCACAGAGAAAAAAATCAGAATCCCACGTGAGATCGGGATGTTGTGAGGGGCTCTGTGGAAACTCAGCAAAAATTCAGTAAAAAATCTGGGAAAAAAATAGTTTAAATTTTTTTTTCAGTGGCCCTGTTTCACTCTCTACTGGCCTTGCCCGGGTAATGTCATACAGGTGAGATAACCAGATAATAGAGTACAGTTGTTTGAAGCAGAATATTCAAGTGTTACATGTAGATAAAGACAGTTTTGTGATACAATAGCTAATAAATAATGTGGAGCATACTGCTTTCTAGTACTCCCCTGTGCGGGTGTATAAGTTACAAACTGGCAGACAGCACATGCTGAAAATATACTGTACCTAATGTACATATTTCTGTGATTTATCTGACTGCTTTTCTGTACTGTACAACACTTTGAGACATTTTTATAAATTATGGCACTCAAACCCATATGTCATAGCACTTAGTATTTGCTCTTCTATAGCATTACCTTGGGAATCCAGGGCATATAATACTTCATTTGGAGGAGAAATATTTATCAATCGATGCATCTGTAGCAGACTTTGTAGCACTTGGAGGGAATGGGTTAAAAAAAACAACCCAAAACACAAACTAATAAAAACCTTCCAAACTAACCAAAACCCCTGTCTGCTCAGACTTACACTTAAATATTTGGTTTTACCCTATATTTAGGACCGCCTGGCTGTCTGCCAAGACAGAGCCTATCACAAACCTAAAACACTAGGTGGAAAGATCATATGACTGCTAGTTTAATTTTTTTTTTCTTCAAAATGCTTCTTTTATCAGTGCATCACATGATATTGTACCACTAAAGTGCATTGGAAATAACGTTAACTGCAATTTCTTCAGAAAAGATGTATCAGACTTTTTTAGTCATATTAAGGGACTATTCTGTTAATAGAATATTTGGTATTTACACCATGACTAAACACATTGTTTGTTACCGTGAAATGTCCTAGTGCTCAGCAGTATCTTGCAAGCAGAGCCTGACAGAAGAATGATGGCAAGATGACAGGATATTTTCTCAAGCTGTGAGAGACCCATGTCAGGACTCCTGTGCAGTCATTTGGTGGAGCTCCGGGTGATTTACTTTGTCCCATTGACATGGAAGTAGAAGTAATTCACAGGCACATCACTAGGCCACTAATTACAGACAGCAAGGTTTAGGCAGTAGAAACTAAAGAGGTAGGAATCAGCAATGCTTAAAAGCCCTCCGTCTCCAAATGTGTAGTCAATTATTCTGTGATGAAGTGAGGGGTTTAAGTGTCCTGACTAGTTGTTGTGGATCTCCTGTTTGTTACAAGAGATGGTGCCTGTCTGAGTGGGAATTTCTACCCCCAAAATCCTTCTGACCTTTTACAGCATGCTCACAGCCTCTTACTTGAGAGCCTGGTTTCCAGCTTTCCCATGTGTTTACTCCATCTTTCACAATACTTTGCCCTCTCTGTGCTATGCTGTGCTGTGCTTACATTAATGAATATGTGTGCACCTTCCTCTCGGGAGTGGTTACCTTAACTAATCCATGCCTCTGAAAAAACTCGTTTGTGGAAAAAGTTACAGAAACGCAAATTCTTATGATCACTTCAGAATCACGCTTCTAACGTAGCAAAGTTAGAATGGAACAATATGCCTTGAGCTTTGCTTGGGCAGATGCTAGTTCTTCTCTGGTATGTAAATACATATACCTCCTCTTCTCTTGTGCACACAATATGGAAGCTGGAGAGTGAGGGAAAATGTTTTAGAAGATCAATTGCAGAAAAGTCCATATGTAAGGTTGGGACCAGTAATCCCACTTACCACTTGTATGCCTTCATCACATTTTGCACTAAGATGTTTTACTAAAGTTTTTTCAAGATGTTATGGGCCAGGTTCTGGTTTTAGACACTTGGCAAAGGCAAGGGAGTTCTTCCACCAGCTCCTGGAGATGCCTTATTTTGTGAAATTCAGGCATAGAGGAAGATTTCTCCTGGAAGATTTGGGCCAAGAAAACGCACTCTCCTGCTGCAGTGTCTGGCCCAGGTCATATTATTCTTCATCACTCACAAGTTGCTGGAGCACTGAGTGCTATCCATTGGAATGCAGGCTCTCAGGAAGCACTCCCTGACCTTTCTAAACTGCAGGTGAACCTACACAGGAATGATCTTCTCTTGATACACCATCACCTTTCTATCAGGGCCCCCCCCTCTGTGCCTGCAGCCATCTCTGAGTAGAAGGCAGCAGCTGGTTAAAAGTGCAGAGGAACAGTACATGATTGTTTAGGACAGGAAGTTGCAATATCCACTTGCAAGAATGTAATTGCTTTTGAGCTGGAACAGGGCCAGGACGGTTGATTCCAGCTGGTAGGAACAGCTGCAGCTGTGAAGGCAGCCAAAACCGGGCCTGCTGCACGGAGGGGAAGGGAAGAGATGGGGCTTGCCAGCAACCTTCTGAACCCAGAAGTGTGCAGGGGAGGACCCTGCCCAGATGCCGCATCCTCCTCACTCTGCTATGTGGCCCATGGGGAAGCCTGCAGAGGAACTGGCCAGAGACTGTAGCCAGCCACAGACCGGGACTTCTGGTGCTCAGAAGGCTCTAGAGAGTTTTGCCTGGACTCCAGCTAGCCATGCTGTTTGCCTCTGTGTCCATCCTCCCATTCCTTTTTTTTCAGCTTCTTCAACTCTGTGTTACTCCACTCTTATCCCTTTGGCTACCACATTTTACAGCAGCTTTTTTCCTTTCATTGCCTAAACCTTCTGGTCCATCCCCTTTTCCAGTGCCAATGAGCTACTGTTTTAGGTACATTGTGCTTTCCAAGGGCTTTCGTGTTTCCCACCACTAGGTCTCTATTTAGACAATAAGCTCCTTCCGTGGAGCCAGTCTGCTGTTCTCTTGGTGTGGCACCTTACACAAGGCTCAGTATCCTCTGGTTCTTAAGGCAAAAAAAAGATTCTAAGTAACAATGAACTTAGCCTTGTGGTAGCGTCTTGAGAATCCTACTCTAGATGGAGTATGCTATGTTGAATACACACCAAAACCTAACCCTGTGGTCAAAAAATTTTGCCATTTCTTAAAGAGGGGACTAAATGTTCCAGAAGATAATAACTGTCTGTATGGATCCAACATAGAGACTGAACACAACTGTACAAACAGATTTCTTTTTTAACTTGAAATCCCTATTTGAAAACGTTAACAGAAAGAAAAACATGGTACTGAAATTATATCATGCCACTCTGACACAACTATGCCTTGATATTAAGGCTGAACTGTGAAACTGCAGGTTTTACACACTCAAAACTTTCCCAGGTTTTATTCAGCTGCACTTAGATTTTCCAGGGTTGGTTTTGCAAATGAAGAGAGACATGTGACTCTTGAAAGTGTTAGAAAGCATGGTCAGTAGGCCAAGCTGTCTAATGCTGTCTGCCACATGCATGCATGGAAAACAAAAATGCTTTTCCTTTACAAAAGTCTCCTGTACTTCCCAGAGGGTCCTTGAACTCAGGACTGCTTCCCACCACCTCTCTGTGTGCCAGAGAAGCCTATGTTCCCAGGATTGCTTCTCCTTCCCCCACAGGGCCAAGTCTTCAGTCAGATCATGCAGTTTCTCTCTGGGAAGGTTCCTTTACCCTTTGACTCTCCAGAAGTATGTTGGGGATCTGGACACATGATACAGTTTCATAGTACTCATGTTTTTTAATTTGCCAGTCTTGATGAAAAACACTTTGATCTTAGCCAGCTACCTTAGCCTGGTTTAAATTAAAGGAGAGTTTTGGGAAGAGTGCCACAAGAAGTATTTACAGCATCCAATATAGGCAACACAGTTACAAATGTTTATAAAAGAGGTAAGCGAAGAAATTACAGAAAGAGAACACTTAATCTAATCACAGCAATCTCATATCTAGCAGAATCTTTTGGGTTTCAGCTGACTTGTCACTGCCCCAAAAACCATGTCAGGGTTTTTCTGCCTTTTGCATCTGCAGCTTGAGGGGCACTCTTCAGGGCCAACTCTGTCCTGGGTGAAGGGATCAGAAAGATCAGTTCTCTCTTGATGACTTTCTTTCCCTGTCACTCTTCCCTTCACCAGTCAGAGTAAGCTTAATGATATGTCCTCCATGGGTTTGACACTGCTTGTATGGAAGCTGTGACTGTAGTGCTTTCCTTTGGTGTCAGGGCTGGCAGTGTGTATGTTTCTGTAGCTCACAGTTTTCACCCACTGTGCCTCTGAATTTCCTGCCAAGCTGTATAGTAACAAATGCACTTGCTCTAAACCCATAAATGGGATTTGGAACGATGATGATGTCTAGCTTGTGACTGAGACTAGGCATGGGGATCATCAACTGCATAGGAAAACAAAGACTATGAGACACTTAGCCATGGCAAATTTAACCCTCAAAAGACGCTCTAACATTCATTTTTACTAAAATAAGGAATCAATCTTTTTTCTGTCAAACAAGCTGTATGGTGAGGTTTTTCATAAATGACAGGCTGCATTTGAAGAGAATTAATTTTCAATTTATTTATGAATGGACATCTGAAAATACACAGCTGAGTAAGATAAGGGACAATGCTATAGAAGAGGTTGTGTTGTATGTGGTTAAGAGCTGAAATAACTGGAAGGCTTTCCTTTCATACATAGGTGTCACCATTCTGTGACGGTCTTGAACACAGAGAGACACAGCCCTTATGTAGGCATGCTGGTAAACTTGCTGCAGCATCCTTGGTATAAGGCACTGGATCATCTTGCCTGGTAACATCAGACAGATGCACTGAATATTATTAAAATGATCAAAAATAGTATAGATGATTTTTTAAAAATCTCCTTTCCAAAGCCAGAGTAAAATTTAATAGTTTTACTGTTAGTTGAATATGCATAATAGATATAAATATATGCAAAACTCAAGTTAATGAAACAGCTTGGTTAGCTCATTGCTTTAATATTGTGGGAGGTATTTTTTTTTTCTAGTTTTTGAGCATTCAGTGTAAATGTCCATTGATACCTCTTTGTCCAGATCTTATTCTCATACTCTTTGCCATATGTCCTGATGCCTCACTCAGGAGTTGGCACTGACCTTATGTGATGGAAAGTTTTGACTCCTTTCCCAAATGAAGTCTGTAACCCTCTTGCCCTCTGCTATGAGATTTGAATATAAAATCTCTCTCAGTTAAGTAAGAGTTTGTTCTACAGCTGTTGGCACTGACTTCAATTACCCATTTACAGAGGTTTGTAGAAATGACCTGGTAACATGCTGTGACCCATTAGATATCTATGGCAGCACAATTTTTGGAAGAATACAGAGCATCTATTTGCATGGATGTAGCCTAATTTTTAATAGAAATGCCTTTTTTTTTTTTAAATATATATGAACATGAAACTGCAGGCACTCCAGAGGAAATTCACTACAGAGTTGGATTTATGTACATGAAATCCAAGTAGTGCTTCTGCAAAACTTTGGTTGTCACCATTTCTGCAGCTTCAAGCACTGCTGAGAAAGCAGCAGAGAGCTTACATTCCATGGCCACCTCATGGTCCCTCGCTGTGATTGCATGACACAGAAAAAAGGCATTAGTGGAAGCATGGAGGTAACTCACATAATTTCTTCCCTCAGCTTTGAACAGTCGGTAATTATGAAATTGAATCTCAACTATTTACAGGCAAATAAAAATGTACCAGTAGAAATTCATAACAGCAACCCATTTTCTTTAAGTTCATTCCAAATCAAAGCCAAAATTTGGTTCAGCCTGCTTTGTGTATTAATTCCAGGGATCAATGGGAAACTGCAATTTGTGAAAACTCAAGTGAATGAATGATGTGTTGGCTTTTAAATGACTGCAAAAAGCACATCCTAGATTGCAGTCATGGTAATGTTTTGCAATTTATCCCACAATGGATACATACAAAGTTGGTAGGAGAAAGCCTTCATAATCCATATTGTAACAGTACAATCTAAGCTTTTAAATTGCCTATTTACAGATGTGATTCGAATTACTTAGCAAACTATTTGGACCTCAAAAATTATTTACTGAAGAAATTTTGCCCAAAACATGAGCCAGCTTCTTCTGATGGGTATACAAATGGTCAGGCAGGAGCAACAGAGGGTGTGGGGAATAAGCTGCTGGAGCATGGTGGTATTGTGAAATCTCAGCCCCAAGGCATAGATTGGATATGGGCAGAGGAAGAAACAATACATAACTGAATTGTGAAATGTGAACTACTAGAATTATATCTTATGAATCACTTTCTTTTGGGTACCATGGAATAGTGTGATGGGGACATTCTGGCTTTAAATAAGATCTGTTCCAATCCAGTCTTCCAGAAACACGGGATGGATGCCATTTCAGAACACACTGTAATAATAAACACCTAAAGCACATGTATCTACCTGAAAAACACTTTCACTTCAAAAGACTTATAAATGTCTTTGTAATATTTCTGGGTTTTACTGAACACATGTGCACAGAAAGTACAAGAAAAAGGTATCCTAAGTAGGTTCTTTTGGTTAGCGGAGAGTGCCATAAAATGTTGTTTTAGGTCTCGTTGTTCAAGCAGAGTGATGCCATTGCTCATTACCTATCTGTGAATATGTCTGAGATGCCTCTCTGTGAACATAATTAACAAAGGATGGACTTTCTACAGTTTCTAAGAAAAGAAAAAAAAAGGTCAGTATTAATCATTTGTTGTTCTGAATAACAGGTTGTTCTTCACCAGTCAGTTTTTTTCTACTATAAAACACATCCATTTTCCAGTAAGTAGTCTGTTACCAGTTTGGTTCTGTCAAGGGCTCTCACAATATGTGAGAAGAAACCTGTCCAATGACATCTCTTCATCACAGTGTTTGCTGCCCATTCTACAGCTAGAAGGAAAACAGTTAAAGGAATAAATCTATAAAAAGCAGAGATTGCCTGTAAACAGATCCTATAAAACAATACAGTCCAAATCCACCAAGGGCTGCATTTAGAGGGTAAGTACTTTGTTTGACTCTACAACTGGGTGCAAGCCAGAATGAGAAATAGACACTACCACCAGAAAACTTAAATCTGAACGAAAGTGGTGGCTGGTGAGAAGAGAGGGAAGCTGGAATCATTCTTTCCTGATGCCATGCCTGCCAAGACATGTTTCTCTCTCATAGCTACCCATCCATGCCCCTTTTGTAGTGAGTTGTCCATGGCATAGCCCCTCTGTTCCTCTGGGGAGATGTGTTACTGACTGGCAAGAGATGGCCTGGTGTCACCAGATGGGAGCAGTGCCAGGCACTGGACCCTTAGGCATTGTAGCCTAGTGAACTCTGACAGTACATGATCTATTGTGCTTGAGGACAAGCATGTCCGCTGTCCAAATGAAAGGCTTTGCCTTACCCTCTCATCTGTTTCAATGAGTGAATCTGCTGTGGCTGTTTTCTGACAACTCACTTTTATGCTGCTGAGGGATGGGTACCAGAAAGCCTGTAATGTGCTTGAGATCTGAGCTGCCAAGGACTCAAGAGAGTTTACTTAATCGAAGACCAAAATCTGCTGCAGTCAATGGGAGACTTGCATTGACTCTAGAGCCTTTTGGATTGTGTTCCAAATGATTAATTCCTCATAAACAAAGTGGGGGGGGGGAAGAGATTCCAAAGACTCAGACCTGGAAGAATGACAAAATTTGGTCCTATAACTGTCATACTCTTTATAAACTGAGTTACATGGTTATGTAGCTTCTAATTATCTTGTAATCTTCAGAGCTGTGTGAGTATTAATATTTACATACCATCTGGACATGTACTATGATTGCCGTGTGCTACAGTTCTGTGAGTACTTGCCCTTCCAAGAAAAGCCTGTTCAAGAATGAAACAAAAAAAAACTCACATGGAAGAATAAAGTTTAGCCTCTGGGAGCAACTTCCAAGTGCGTTACTGAAATGCCAAAATTGAGTATGATATAAACTGCAAAAATGCTGACTGGGAAGCAAGGGACGAAGGGAGAAGAGATGACAATGAAAAAGAAGATGAGAGTGGAGAAGGACAAGGACCTTGAGTTCAGATGTATTCAATTGCAGCTTTCAACTGAACATTTTTAACATAGTTAAGTTTAATTCTATGCTGATGACACAGTAAGGGCACAGCCCTTACAGAGGAAAGCTTAGTAGACTTTCCCATTAGATGGACAGGTTTTCTCTCAAGTATGCTCCCACTTTTATGCCTCTATTTTACATTACACAATCAGCATGGCCTTAATTCACCTTCTTCATGCATTGATCCCAGACTTGTGGGTCTTCTAGTAAAGGAGGCATGCTTTTGCTGACTGTTGGTGAATGAGAATTTGTGTCAGAAGGCATTAAGATTTTGTCTTCTGGATGACACCAGCAATCTGCCACCCAGGGTTCTCCTCCCCTGTGCAAACCCAGTGTGCCAAGTGTGTCTTGTCTGTGTGTGAGGGACAGTTGTTGCTTTGCGCTGCATAGCCTGAAACACATTTTCATTATACTCTGAGTTCTTGTGTATCACTGATCAGTCCAGCTCAAAGACAGACAAGACAAACTCTCCTCTCTTCTCTTAGTCTTTCATGGAGCACAAGCTGTGTGAGAATGAAAATGTGAGGTAAGGTTCTTCATAAGCAAGTGAGTAGAGATCCAGCTACCAACATCAAGCTGAAACTCACAGAGATGTCATCACTCTTTCTGCATTAGGAAACTGAAGCCCTTGAGTTGTTACAAGGAAGAAACCTGGCACTTTGTATCAGTATTGAATCTAAAGGAAGTGGCAAGAGAAGAGACTTCCTTGTAGACATGACATTGCATCTAAGACTGCTATGGGAACCAAGCTCACAAGGAAAGCCTCTTGAGGAAATCAGGCATAATTTCCTTCCAAGACTTATCAATGTCCAATTTCTTTTGACCACTAGAGGCCCACAAACCCTTTTACGGGTAATCTGCAAAGGGCTTTCAGCTGTGGCTGTTTCTGATGGAACCAGCAGACCATTAGTTTTGTGGTCTCTTCTATCCTTCCTGTAACGGGAGCAAATTAGAATTTGCACTGACCAGCCAGATAAGAACTGGCTGTCAGTCACCTGACAATTTCAGTTAGCAATGAAATACTATATATAATGGACTCTGGATAAAATTTAACACATTTCCAAGAAATAAAAAGTCCAAGGCTCATCTATCTGCTGTAGCATTATTTAAAAGAAATATTCAGAAATCCTGGCATAGAGAGTTGAGCAGAGCAAGTGCATGCTAAGGTGGGAAGAAAACTTAGTCTGAACAGTGCCACACACTAAATGTTTGGAACTACCAAAAGAAAGAAGTTCTGACCAGCCAATCTTAATAAGATAGAGACAGCACTAATTTTACATGATGAACCTGCAGTATAGAATTTACACTCTCAATCTGAAAAGCACAGCTGAGCAAACAGGGTCAGTTCAGTTGCCTGTTGATTTGAAACTGTTCCACTGAAGTGGGCTAAGTGCTCACATGGCAGTCACTTCATGTTAGCTGGGAATCGGCAATGGACAGCTGGAACATAACTTAGGCAGCTGAGCTGTCCTGCAAGTGAGCCTGTGGTTTGCCACTGCACATGAGCACCTTACAATTAACATAGCAATTGAACAGAAAGCCTAAATAAGCCTCACAAGCCTGGCAGGCTTTGGGTTCCCTGGGAGGTGATAACTTTCTGAGGTGCCTGAAAACATGACCTGGCTAAAAGCTAGAGTTTTGAGTGGTGAATAGTCACTGGGTCTGAGACCACAAAACTGGCCTCCTCCCAGGCCATTGTGAACATGCCCTTAAGCAGTGGGGTTGGACAAGAATGCAGCCCAGTCCCTGCTCGCTGGTCTGACAGGGTCTCTAGAATGGAAGGCTCAGCTGCAGAAAAGCAGATTGGGTAAAAGTGGTGCTGCCCTGTTAGCAGATAACATTCTTGCTGTCTTCCCAGGCTCCTTTCTCTGTTCTGCCAGGTACATATGTCTGTGGCAAATGAAATAAACTATATGGATAGTCAGAATATGAGTGGTAATTCACACGTGAGAGCTATGTTTAAAGCTATAACACTGCTCGGGACATGCAGACTCTGGTTGACTGGAGACATGGTTGCATTTCCCTTTTCTTCAGTTACAGCACATGGTATCCTAATTCTACAGTTAGAGAGGAGGGAAGTTATGCTATGTTGGCCAACGTACACAAAGTTTTATGCTGTAAATGTTTCCAACTGCAACACCGAATGTCTGTTATCCTCAGTACTTCCCTGGAAATATCTTCAGTGAAACTATCCATGCCCAGTGCTGTCCTAAGCCTTACAGTTGTGAACAAAACTCTGAGGCACAAGGGATGAGCACATGGGGGAGTGAAATCTTAGTGGGCAATGATCCTCTCTTGAAGGTGGTCCAGGTGTGCCTTTCAAAATGCAGTGGAACTTTCTCCTTATAAATGCTGCACTCCTGTTTTCTATCATTGGTAAAGGCATATTGATTTTTACCCTGGAGGGTGGACTTTCATTATTTTAATTGTAACAGTTCAGCTGCACAGAGTTTGATTTTTAACATATGTTCCCTGGCATATCAGTCAGAATGAATTACACTCCTTTAAAAAGTCACTTAACCCAGTAGAGGATATTTCTTTTTATACTAGTTGTTTGGAAATGTTAACACTCAAATGATCACGAGTATCCTTTGAAGTGAACCCTGGCCTGGAGATCGATTGTTGAAATTAGCACCTTGATTGTTTTTGCTTTAGTCTGTCTGCTTGAGGTCTCTGTAACATGTGAGTTGATTGCTTTACAAGTTGGAGGTTATCTTTCACATCTAAAGGGGCAAACCACTTCATTTTCTTTCCTTCCCTGTTGGGGTTTGGAAGTGGAGAAGGTCTCAGTCTTGAGAGTTTTCAAAATTTCCCTCCCTGACAAACTGAGTTCCTCAATTTTGATTGTAACTACTGGGAGAGATATTTCAGTCTTGTGTAGGCAATGAAACACGGAGGAGTCTCTGAAGCAGCAAGGTTGCTGTTGGTTGTTGTAGGTTGTTTGACAGGCAGTATCACCAGTAGATTGCAGTATAAATTGATGTAAGGGAAAAGTCTGATGAGCTGGAGTGCCTCTGTACTGGACTGGCTAACATGAGGCACCAGCAAGGCTGCTATTTTCAGGCAACACCTTAAGCCCTAGAAATCAGACCTCTTTATGGAGTCTCAAGGCACCTACAGTCATTAGTCACTTTTTAAAAAAATCTTTACTCTTGTTTGGATAAGGCTTAAAGGATACTGCAAGGCTATTTTCTTTCTTGCTCCTTGGTCTCAGAGCAGAATCTGCTCCCAAGGAGCTCAGTCTCGTGGAAAAGCAAGTCACTTGCTGGGTTGCAGATTGTTGCTCACTCCCTTCATACAAACTTTTTCAAGAAGTCAAGAAGGAATCTTACCTCCCCCAAGTATTATTTTCCTAAGAATACTTGCAGATCTTGCCTAAGTTTGTAAAAGGAGAGATAAGGTACACATGCCTCACTGTGAAGTATACATTAAGGAACTTGGGGTGTGATTTATTTCCCAAATACACAACACAATGTTCCATAAGCTACATCCATTATCTCACACTATGAGATGATGGCAACCTGTGCACATCAAAAAGATTAATCAAAAAACCTTTATTTGGAATGCAGCAAAGGGGCAGCATACAGCAGTTTTGTGAATGTAAGAGAAAAGCAACTGTGTGGCAAATACAAGGTGTATCTCTCAAAAAAAAAGCAGCAACAAGACCTTTCCAGTACACAAATGGTTACATTCCTAAGGGTATGTCCAAAATGCTTGAGATAACCAGAGGATATGTCTAAATTTCTGACTAGTTAACAGTGTCAGAAAATCACCAAAAATCCTTCATCATGAGGTCCAAAGCCAAAGACAAAACTTGAAGAGGCCATCAAAGAAACAGATGATTTTACCTGATAGGAGACAGCAGGAGAGAATTCACATTATTAATCTATAATAGTATGAGAAGCTTAAACTTTCTGCTAAAGTTCTGGAGTTTATTGGTATTGACAGCAACTACTTTAGTTTTTATGTGACTGTGTTGCCTTTTGTTCTTGGCAACTGTTAAGGAAAAAGACTCATGACTTACTTGGAAGCTCTCATGGAGGGCTCTTTTAGAGGAACAAACTTTCTACTATACACCAACACTAGGATTTTTGATAGGGAGTTTTGTGGATCTGCTTGCCTTCTCCTCTTCCTGGGCTTAGGGTATCTCTGGGAGAAAAAGTGTTACTATTGTACTGACGTGAAAAAAAGAGTCCTGAACTGATGGTAATGGGGCCAGCTTGGGCAAAGCCAGAAGTGTAAGATCTTGGTCCAGGATGTGTAATTAATCACTGGAACTCACTTCCTCAAGTTGTCATAGAAACAAAATAAACCTCATAATCTGAAACAATTGTATTAGTTGAGATTATATAGAAATTTTAAAAGGGAAATAAGGCCTCAAAAAGGGAAATACCAGTCCCTAAATGCACAAGGAAGAACCTTTACCAGTGATTTGGTTTCTGTAGAAAAGATTTCTTGCACTTGAATGGTGGCTTTGGTCACCACTGGAAACCAGATTGGAGCAGGATGATTCACAGAGGCAAAACCTTATCCCATGTGTTGCACTGCTGTGTTTATACATAGCCTATACAGAATGTAGTTGTAGTTTGGTTTCACACAAAACTTTTACATAGAACCAAGCTAGCATACCAGACCAAAGCCTGAGAGATTTCAAAAAAAATAGGTAAAATTATTCTCAGGTTTCAAACTTTCTGAACTGCTTTTTGACTGCTAATTGACTTTGGTGGGACTAAAATCAGGCAGAAAACAAGACTAAAACCATGCAGAACTTTTGCTGAATAAGAGCCTGAGGAATGTTAAACTGCCAGCTGGTTCTAATTTGAATTACTGTCTTAATTAGGCACTTCATTTTGACACATCTAAAACTTGTCCTCTGCTGGAGTAAGCTTTCCCTTTCTTCTGACTATCCTCTGTTTCTCAGTCCTCCTCTGCAATTTAACTTTTTCTTCAAACAGCAGTATCAGTGCAAGAATGATGATCGCTCTGCCCTTGTCAAGACTGATCTGTATATAATTTTCCTCTCCTTCTGAATCATCCATTGGAACGATGTGAATCTAGGAAGCTATTTTTAAAATATTATCTCTGCAATGGAATATGGCATCTTTGATGTGGGTGACCCATTCAAAAAGTACATTCTATGGTAAATTTTGAGTCTTTTATTAAAGTTTAATCATGACTTCATGATAAAGATGTCAATACATTTTATTTAACTTAAATGTCATAGGTGGTTTAGAGTTGGAAAAGTAGCTGACAT
Organism: Sclerurus mexicanus; assembly: GCA_013396755.1. NCBI lineage: Eukaryota > Metazoa > Chordata > Aves > Passeriformes > Furnariidae > Sclerurus > Sclerurus mexicanus. The sequence goes on from VWZF01004974.1 coordinate 65,645, forward strand.
TTCAATGGTCACATGTAACTGTTCTTGAAGAATAAAATTCCAATGTTTTATTCTGCCACTCTGCAAGATTGTGGTGTAACTTCTGTGTCCTGTGCTCAAAACTCTACATGCACCAATTGTTCACAGGCCCAGCAAAGGATGGAGATGTTCCCTCAGGATGATACAGACTGTGTCTTGTTCTCTTGCTACCCTGATGAAAATTCTATGTAACTCTTCCTGAGTTCGTTTTCACTTTTTGCGACTTGTGAGCTCTTGAAGGCAGTGAAATAGGTGGATTCAGAATTTACAGGAAACTATTCCGAGGACAAGGTATAGGAGAGAAGAAGCCAGCCTCTAGCAGCCTTCCTGAATTGTGTCTTAAAAAATAATAGCACATCATGGACTCATCATATTTAACAAATTCAGGATGACCATAAGTGAATTCCGGCTTAGCACATCTCACAGAATTTAAACAATCCTTTTTTGTCTTAAGCATGCAACTTCTGCTTGAACTCTGGTGTGTGTGTCTGAAGGACACTGATGAAAACCTTCAAGTAGCATAGAATTTGCTATTGCTATACATATTGTTCAGAGGGTTATTTACAACTGCTGTTTTGGCTAAACTCCCACAGCTAATTTAAAGGAAATATTTTTGTGTTACTACATATGTGTGAACAGTAGGCTGAGGAGATCATGGCTGAATTTCCAGTGCTGTGTGGTCTTTTCTGTGTTGCCTGACCTGATAGACAGTTTTGACTACACCTTTTCAGTTTCACTAGTAAATCCTCTGGGTGAAATATATGGTTACAACTCATTACTAGGCTAACTTCAGACAAGTAAATGGAACTGCACAATGAATAAATTTTACCCATTGTTTAGTTTTTAAAAACTCACTCCTCTTTTGATTGAGCACAAAGTTCACAAGGTTGCTGCAGCTCAAGAAAGAGTAGAGCCTGAGATTTCTTATACTGTCAAATGACAAGGATCCTGCAGTTGTGAGACAGCTTAATAATATGTATGTTTTCCAAAAATCCATTTGTAACTCATTTATCATCAGTTGATCTCTACTCCAGTGTGACTGAGTCTTAGCTGAAACCCTTTCCTCATGTTTCCTTATCTCCATCAGCCTTGGACTTTTAGCCTACATGGCCATATTTAAACAGAGAGACAAGAAAGGAAAATAGTTTAGTTAGTAGATTAAGTTAACAAGCATGAGTAGGAGGAATCTGTAATTTTAGCATTTATTTTTAATTTATAGCCATATGACCAAGAATAAAATGTAGGTTTCACCAATAAACTCATCTGGAGTACATGTGTAAATAGTCAAAAAACTATGCTGGACTTTGGCAGCACATCTGTCCTAAATAGTCAAGCCACAGACTGGAAAGTTGCTTTTTATTCCTTTCACTACAAAACCTTAGGAGGAAAAAAACCCAAAACCAAAAAACCCAACAAGGCAATCTTCAAAGTTTTTTACCCTTATAAATGAGTTAAGCTTCTATTGAGACTCATGGTCCCAAAAGCCAGAGAAACAATCAGACTATAAATAACCTTAAACCTCCTTTTTCCTCCAGTCACAGTGACAGCATGATTTCCACAAAGTCACATCCAAATGCACCATTTGAAGTAAAATCGTGTTCACCAAATAAGTGGGTATCCAGATAATGAGAGCTGCCCTACAGAATTTCAAGGAAATTATGTTCCTTTTTTTCTCTGATAAGTTTATTATTTCTGTGCACTTAAAAGAATAAAATGTGCTTATTCCTCAGGTAAGAATGAATCTACTAGTGCCGACTAAGCATCCACATTGAAAGACAGAACTTTAGTGAAATCAGATTGCATTTCTTTTGACCTTTCTTACTCCAGTGGATTTTAATTGATCTAACTCTGTGAAAGTTGCAAAGTATTCTGATGAATTTTTAATGAAACAATAGGTTTTTATGAAGATATGATATTCCTCTGAGATTAATGTCAATGTTTGGTAGCTAATGCTTTTTATTTCTAGTAATCTTTCCAGTGTTTTTATATTAGGTGTGTTCCAGTGCTGGCTTAGATTATGCTTCCTTTTAAGGAGGAGTTACAACTGGAAATTTCTCTAGTTTGGGGCAGGAAATTTTTTCTTTTTATATGATTATAGAAACTTCTATCAGTGAATATAAAACAAAATGGCATGGAAAATCTTGGGGAAAAAAGAGCATACAAATTATATGGAAATCATTCACTTAAATATGTATCAAACTGTTGATGAGTCAGCTTCATAGGAAAGCTGGTTTAGGGCCTGATGGACCTCTCTGCAGCTCACTGAGCCACTGGTTTTCCTTTGTGCCTGCCCATCCCTAAGCATGCCCATGTTTTGGGCACAGGAGAGCTGTTTGGCTGATTCTTCCATCCTATTTGTTTATGAAGGCACTTTTAAGTTCAGGGATCTGAATGTTGTGAGTACTTGCACCAAAGCAGCCTGTTGTGTCCCTGTGCTGGAAGATGAATTAGAAGAAAATCACTGTGCCTTTACCTTGCCCTTTGTGAAAAATGCAGAAGGTTGCCACTGTGTTTCCCATGGTGTGTGGGAGGAGAATGACAAATATTCTTTAAATGGAGTAAGTGTTTGAATGGACAAAACCTCTGGAGCATGAGTGCACGTGTGAGACAGCAACTATCTCCTAGGTTTTTGGCTCCGCTAAGTTGAACTTTAATGACTTCAGCATTGATAGGTACTTACTTTCAGTGGAGGTTTCCCTCTAACAGGTGTTCTGAATTAGGCATGTCCAGGGAATGACTGCCATTCAAACCTCCATGTAATGATGTAAAGACCTGGTTATAATTTTGTAACACCTGGTAGCAGCCACCTGATCTTTGGCTAATGCTGAGCATTTGTCCCCACTGAGACAATTTCTATCATAGACATCTCTAACATTTCTTCTCAAGACTGAATAATTTTCAAGCTGCATCAAACAGCAAGCAGTTGAAAGGCAGATATTTGCCATCACAGAGAAAGCGCAATATTTTTCAAGACTACAGGCTCTACTCATGCTCATCATCAAACAAATCAGAGCCTGTAGTGCATATTGCTACAAGTACATGAAAATTTTTGGACAGGATGCTTAACAAGAATGTATTTCTCAATGGATTTTGTCTCTTTTGATCCAGTTACAGGAAAACATTTCTCTTCTCTTCTCTTCTCTTCTCTATTGGACGAAACAACATGAGAAGTCACCCTCTGCAACATCTGCTTGTCTAGATAAACATCTCAGTGACTCAGGCTGCTTCAGCCCTGTCTGCTGGGCCTCTGCTGCCACCCACCGTGGATTGTGGAGGAGAAGCTCCAGGTGTGTGGGCAGCTGGAAGTCTTTTATATCCCTTATCCAGACAAGTTGCAAAATAAATCACCAAACAATGTGATTTACTCAATATGGAGGATTTTGCAATGGAAGAGTTGTTCCCCTACAAGCAATAAGTATTCAAATCTTTTAAAGGCCTAGTTCCATTCAGAGGGTTTGCTGAATATTACTGCTTAAGTCCTGTAGAAATAGAATCTGAAATCTGCTAAATTGATCTAGAATGATGATCTCTGGAAATACAGAGTAACTGGGGCCGGATTTTTCTTACATTAGTCTCTGAAATAGCATAGGCAAATTTGAAAATGCCATCCTATGTTAAAGTCCTATCTCTTGCCCCTGCTCCATGGAGAACTGATGTATGTCACTGTTCTTTGCTGTTATGAGACCCAGGACCTTTCAACTTGAACCACCACATTTGGGTAATGTCTTGAAATCTTTTGTGTCTGATGGTATTTGGACAATTACTTTAGTTACTTGACTCTCACCCCATCAGTTGACCCCAGAAAGTCCCTCAGAAACAGCACCTGGTTTATTACTGGCTGGAGGCTCCTGCACCCAACAGAGGCAGGAGGCACCCATCACCCTGCCCACCTGAGCCTAGGCAAGCCGCTGGGCTGTGGCACCACTCCTGTGGCCCTCGCTGTTGTGATCAGGTCTCTTCAGAGCTGATCTCACAGCAGCTTTCCCAAAGAATACATTCCTCCCATAAAAAACAGTGCTGTGCAAATTTTATCATTGTATGTCACTAGTACATGCTGAACTGATCCTAGTAATGAATCAGCTAAGCAAATCCTTCCCCCTGTCCTTTTAGCGCCCCATCTCCCATGTAATGTTTGGGTTCATGGGCTTTTTAAAGGCTCCAGTGATAACTCTCATGAGCAAAGACTTGTGTGCAGCCATAGATACGTATAGGCAGGACGGGGTCACTGACATGCTGGGAAAATCTGCTGTCTTCTTACAAAGGACAGTCCAACAATAGTAACCTAATGGGTTGGTATTAACTCTTTAAAGCCCTCATCCCTCCTTTTGTGCATATGGGTTGCCTTTGGAGAGTCAACATCCCATTTTCCCTTTAAATACCTCATAAATGTGTGATGTGTTGCCTCATGGATTTTAGGATGTTTAGTTGTGCATTGAAGTGCAACACTTGATAAGAACTGTCATAGGTGTTATTCAGGGAAGACAGGCTCTGAAATATTCGTGCTTTGAGTTCAAATACCCTCATCACATCAACCGTGGTCAATGTTCTCCAGTGCCCAGAAGCAGGACAAGGAGAGGAGAGCAGGGAAATGTGACCCCTTCTGTCTCCCAGACAACTGCTGGGTAAAGGCTGGGCAATCTCTCTTGCCCTCCTGATGTCTCACACACCCATAGCTAGGAGAGAGGAACAGCAGATCAGCTGCATGCCACAAAGGTCCTGCTGGGAGATGACAGAACACAACCAATGTCCTTTGGTGGCTGGCACAGCTCTTTGTTTTGACTGGGGTTCACCTTAGGCAAATGTGGAGCTGCCCCAGGCCGTGCAAGGCAGGTGTGTCATACTGCAGGCTTTACTCAGGAGGAACAGCAAGCACTTGGCTCTGTCCTGTGGTGCCTTGCTGGGCTGCTCTGCAAATGCTGAATGGCTTCTCTGAGGACTAGTCATAGGAGAAGCTCTCCAAATAAAAGTGGACCAGACTCACACCCCAAGCTGTGCTATGTCCAGCTGATAGTTCCGGTGCTGCTGATGGCTCATGCCTTTGGGCACCCTGTCTTCCACTTTCACTGTGAAAGTATCTTTCCATCAAAGATGCCTTCAGCAGCACCAGCTTTTCAGCTGATACAGTTAGGTGAAAGCAAAAGCTTTTCCTTCTGACTGCTTTGAGGGTACAAGAGAAATGCCAAGCATTACTAAGGGTTATGTCATTTTAGACAAAATATACAGAGCTCTTGTGAAGCTCTTCCACTTGGCATTAGAATGACATAGGGATGAGAGGGCCGAAATTCCTTTGGGTGGGGGCAGGGACTTTGATTTGTGGGTGAAGGTGTAGTAAACCCAAAGTATTATAAGGTAAGATTTAGATTACAGATTAAAGTTTTCTGATGCAAGTTGTGGAAAACTTTACCAGTCAATCTGTATCACCTTCAACCTCTACAGGACAAAGCAAGGAAAGGACACAGTGCACACAGAAAGGATGCGATCACACATTTCTCATGTTGCTGCTAACAACAGTTTTATTAAACAACAGACACATCTTGAGCACAAGGCATTAATGTGCATGGTGAACTGAGAGTATGAAGGTCATTTATGTGAAAAATGTATGGTAAATACTTATTGATAAGTTGCAGGCGACTACAGACAAGAGTGAAAAGCTTTATGTGCTACTAGCATAAAACAGAGTTTTCAGTTCAGTGACATCATTAACTCTTTTGAAACCCCTCAGGGTCAATCCTGTAAGTGCGTCCTCATATGCCCAGGATTCATATGTCTCTCTCCATCTGGTTCTTCTCTCAAAACAGTTTTATATTGTTCTACTGACTGCAGTGCATATATCATACTTCTCAAATCTCCAGGAGAGTAGAACTGAGTCAAGAGAGTTGGGGATGAATGTAGTAAAGTTTTGAGTGATATCAGGTGACAGGAAGGTATCTGAAAATGAGCATTTTAAAGGGAATTAGCAGAAAAGTTTGGGCAAAGAGGAAAACATTAGGGCAGGAAAAAATGAATAGTTGTTTTGAGGATATAGAAATCAGTCAGTTCAGAGAAATGCAAAACTACATCCTTAAAATTATGCAGAACATAAAAGCAAGTGCTTTTGGCTTACGAGTTCTAGATAGGAAAGGGGAGAAGGGAACTTATTTATCTAGGATTGCTAGCGGGTTACTGGATGTGATCATTAAAAAGGTCTATTATTGATCATTTTAAAAGCTGAACAGAATTTTTGGATATGTGTTAACCCAGAGATTGACTCCATACGAGTGGTATGTGAGTGACAGTTTGCTGATTCCAGTCCCAGCTGTGTGTGCAACATAGCATTTCACTGTTTTTTCACCTTTGATGCACTGGAGCTGTTTGTTCTGGGTTAAAATGTAGCTTAGAGCTTATAGAGAGTTTAAGACGTGTCATGCAACAAGACAGCAGGAAATGAAAAAGGGCCTTAAAAGCTATTGGAATCTATGTATATTGGCTAATATACCTGTGAAACATTTGGATACAGTTCTACTGTACTGTGTCTTTATATATAAGTAAGGGATGCTGCATTCTGATTTTAAAAGAAAAAAACTTTTATCCCAATGGGGCACCACCCAACATCTGCCCAACAACCAGAATCTCTTGTTTTCTTCTCTCTGAAATTCGGTTTTTGCGTTTCAAGGGCCAGATCATCAGGCATGACATTGCTATTTCGCCTGCGTGTGGGCAGACTTGGCATCACTAGAGTGATGCTCAGACCCTGAGGGACAGAGGATGTGGGCTTTGATATGTTGGAGAAGGGCACCAGACTGTCCTTTCTTGAGAATTACAATCACACGCAGGACCAAGAATTACTTTTTCAGATGGTTTATTAATAATTAGCGATAGGTAGTTGAGTGTGCTGTTTGGATTCCTCCTCCCTCTTTTTAGTTATCTGGTTTTAATGAGAGGGTGCTTATCTTCTATCAGTCCTGTCTGCCCATTCTTCTTTTCCAGATAGTAAAGAACCTGTCACAACTGCTCTGTTACACTCTCTTTGGGGAGTTCCCCAAGAGAAGCCACATCCCTGCCCTACAAATAAATGGTTGTACATAGGAGGTGAACACAGAGCTATCACAATTCCAAGAAATGCACCCTCACATTTCTTAATCCTTTTTCATAAAAAGCAAATTCTGTTTGACTTTTGTAGCAGTGGTGCTTGTATTCTCATTGCCTCCCACTTGAGCACAGCAATTCTTGATCGGGTACAGCATCAGATTACAGCGGGGTTAGCATGTGGTAACAAGAATGATGCTGGGAGGCCTGAAGAAGGGAGAGCATTGCTCTAATTTTAAATCACTGAACTGGCACCTTCATCTTAGATCAGCTTACCCAGACTCAAAGGATATTGCTATGATCTATTTAACTGAAATTAACCTTCACTGATACGAGGTAATTACATTCCAAAATCAGTGGCAAACTTCTGCTAATCAGCCCCTGTGTGACACTCTCCCTACATGTAGGACCATTACTTTCAGGCACTGAGAACAGACTTTTAAACCCAGCTTGGGACTTCCTGAGTCCCAGCCAACTTGCGGGCAGCTGAGTGTGTGTGCTGCACAGTTTTTAGTCAAATATATTCTTCCATGAGATGGTTTTGCAGAGCAAGTTGACCTTGGTCTGCGACTGAGCTCACCTGGCTTCTGGGCACTCTTGTCCTTATCAGGGAAGAGTAAGGTAAGAAGTCTACTTGTGTGTCCTCTTCCTGTGTGCAGTGAAATCATCCACCTCCCACATCTCTTCCCTGTGTAGGGACAGCACTAGCATGGCCTCCACAGTCCTGCTTTAAAAGAAGGCAGGAAGAGACTGGGAGTGCTAGGGACACCTATTTCTGGAAAAGGGTTGAATCAGCCAACAAAGCGATTCATGTTCATGGGTAATGAAGTAGGACAGAAATAGGAAGCCCCTTGTTCATGTCCTCATTTAACAATGACTTATGGACACAGGAGAGGAAACAGTTATTGAATGGCAACAGCAGATGCCAAGTCAGGTCACTCTGCTGTGTGAATAGGTGAAATGCAGTGGCTATGTTCATAGGGTGATGGAGCATCCTAGAGAAAGGATACGTGGGTGAGAAGGGTAGACAGCTCTGCTTCTCACTCCACACCATTGTCTATAAACCTCTGTGAAGAGACCTTCCTAAGGAGTGACATTTGCACATGAAGATGTCTGGTCACATAAAAGAATCTTGTCAGTTTGAGGAATCAGCCCTAATTATAGATATTTAACTGTATATAAATGTTCAGAAGGTTCACATTTAGGCAGTCATCTGGGGGCAGAGGCGAGTCAGGACCCATGTGTTAATGTCCATACGACCTCTTGTTTTATTGTAATGATATTCCAGACTGGCAGCTATTCTGAAGGTACTTTTGGATGGAAGCTATGTTTACCTTTATTAATGCTGACATTTCTGTGGGTTTTTTTCCTTCTTTTAATATCCTGTGACAATCTAAAAATTATTATGTTTTCTTTATGTGGCCTTAGAGTCTATGTGGAAGATTTCTTGAGTCTTGTTTTCTGATTCACATCAGTGGTGTTTGTTAAGCTGTATTAATTCAAGGTTTATGCCACAAACTTTATTGCAAAGTTGAGGAAAGACCCTGGTGACTACAAGGGAAGGTAAGTACAAGAAGAAAAGGTTAAGTATTGGCTATTTAAATTTAGTCACAGCTAGCTACTAAGCCATCTCCATTTCACCTCCCTGCCCAACACATTCATTCTTCCCAGACTCTAGGGGTACTGCTGGTGTTCAGTGTTTCACAAGGTTCTTTCTGAGCTGTTTCAAAACACTTACTCTATTTGAAGCTTCCTTGATAGTCCCCCAAACAAAGTGGATCTGAACAAATCTGCTTGTGTCATCTTGTGTCCAGGTTCAAATTGTGTCTAGAAGCAGCTCAGCATTTTGTGTGTCTCAGTCCATATATAGAGGAAAGCAGCTTACTGGAGTCAAGACCAATAACCAGACCTCTTTGCTTCTACTGAAATAGAAATGATGTGGGAAAAGATCTGGCTTTGTTTATTCAGGGTAGAGAAAATATCCTGTTATGGCTGAGACATAAGGCAGCAGGATATACACATCTAAACATAATGCTGCTAAGGTGCTTGTAGAAGTGCAGAGCTGCCAAGTGTCCTGATTGCATTCTAGTGTCTAAACCAAACAGAGTGGAAAAGTGTCTCTGTACTTTAATGACCTTTCCTGGGGTCACATTCTAGTCCCATTAATTTGGGGATTGACTTCTTTTTTCTGTTTCTCCCTTGAGAAAATGTTTAAACGTTAAAGTTCACTGTGCATCTTGGATGAATTTCCATACCCTTCCCAAAGGCCTCTGAAGCACTCCTACCTCTCTGCTCCCTGTCTGCTGATGCTGACCTGCAACATACGTTATTTTGAATGAGCTCTCAAATAATGCCTGGTTTGAGCTGTCTGCTGATGGTCACCATAAAAAAGAAAAAAAAAATATAATAAGAATCACAAAAGCCTGGATAAATATAGTAAAACTATTGCTCTTGTAGGACACAATTTCTGTGTTCTCAGCTCAGTTTGCTCAGAGTCATCGGATGACCTTGGAGAAACTTTACTAGAACAAGGGGTGAATTCATCAGAATGGTGACTAACTCATCTCAGGCTTGTACTGATCAAAGAAGAGTTTCTGTGTCAAAGGGAAACCCCCTTCCAGGCCCTCATTCAGCTCTTTTTGTGGTTGTTGGGCTTTACTCTGAGTTTTCTTTGACAAAAACAATGCCATCTCTTATGGATGAGAAGAGAGGAGTTTGTCAGAACAGAATGATATGATAGAGAGGCTTTCATTTGCCAAAGATTCAATCTAACACTGATGGGAAAATCTAAATGAAGGTCCTCCAAATGTTAATGATCCATGTTGTAATTTTCTTTGAAACCAGAAATATCTGCATGATCATCTCCATGCTTATTCATAAAGAACTATCCCAAAAGCTCACACCTCTTACTCTCTATTATGAAAGAAATGTCTGGTAGCTCTTTTCTATGCCACATTTTGATAGTGAGAATGAAGAGTGCTTGCATTGGAAAACTGCCCAGAGAGCATTTTATTGGTCACATTCAATTTTAAAATTGTTTATATCTCCCTAAACCCCAGGTTCACCATATATAATATTACTAATGGGATAGTGAGATTGCCAAGCATTTATCAGCATAGAAGATATCAGAATGGAAATAGTAAAATGACACATTAATCTTTGAGCTCTCAATATGTCATCACAGAAACACCCACTGCCCATTATCCAAGTGTTATGAAAATACCTAGTTCTTATTAACAGACACTTTGGAAGACAGGTAGAAGTGCTGGGGAAAGAATATTGCCATTGACTCAGTCCTCCCTTTCCTTGTTCACCTTCAGTCACAATCTGGACTTACAGGTAGCAATGCCTGCCTCCCATGGAGAGAGGTCATTACCGGGTTGCATTGAAAGGAAAGATAGGAGAAAGATTATTTGTACTTTTTGTAAAGATTGTACTTATTGTAAAGATTATTTGTATGTACTTATTGTATGTATGTAAGAATGTACTTATTGTAAAGATTATTTGTACTTTTTATTGTTAGTACTATTTGTACTTTTTATTGTTTTTTTTAAATGAAGTGACACTAAATACTCAAGCAGGACACTTGATCTGTGATGACAGCAGGGCTCCCACTGGCTTCATTGGCACCAGGTGAAACTCTTGGGGACCTGACATTTATTGCACACCAGGTTACAGTCTTAAGGGTGATCAGGAAACCAAACAGCAGGCTGCTTGTGATTTGAAGGTCTGCGATTCAGCAAATAGCACCACTTCTAGGCTTGCCCATGTCCCTGTTGCTCCAGGCCTTGACCATATTGAGTCTATTCCCAAGGAAAAGAATTAGAAAACAGAGAAACTACACATTTGAAATTTCTGGGTGATACCTTTATCTGATGAGAGGAGAGTTAGCATCAGCAGCATTTGCACCTCCTGTGTCTCAAACTGCTTCTTACAGGCTTTATTGGATAAACAAAGTTCAGTTAGCTGTGACCTCATTAACAGCCTGTTTCTCTTAGGTAGTGAAGGAACTGGAACTGAGTAATAGGTGTGTGAATGTTCTTCTGCCTTCTGCTACAAGCAAAAATAATTGGTCCCTTTGTAATAAGCAAATCTGAAGGAAATTTTTTTCTTTTATGACTAGGGAGGTGAAAAAATTGTTTGGCACCAAATCTTTTTTGATCCATAGGGGTAATAATCCTTCCCTAGAAAGAAGGCCCCTCTGGTACTCAATATTCTCTGGCATACTCAGAAAGAGGCAGTCCAGTCTGAATAGTTCAATGAGTTTTGGCTCTGTTAATTCCTTCAGTGAAGGAATAAAGATTTGGCCTTTAGTGACGAAGAAATGACTGTTGCCCAGTTGGGGTCAACCCACCGCCCTTGCTTGGACCAGGAGTTGGGCTGGAAAGAGTAGCGTACTATGAAGTCTGATGGCTCTAGGCAGAAGAAGCATCTTATCCATAGGTTATGGTACCAGTATTTTCCAAAGGCTTTTAATAAGCAGTGAAACTGCTGCATTATAACTTGTTCTCATGCAAGTGCTGATGATTTTATTTGTGGAATAAACAATTGAGCAAAACAGAGATTGTCTCTTTTCATCCAAATATTCTAAACAATAGAGAGCAAAGGAAGCCATGTGTGAGTTTTCTCTGCCTTAATCTGCAGCTCTGCTTTTTTTTTATGAGGAGTGCACATATGACCTTCTCCTCATGGACAAGGGATTTAGTGTTAAATGGTACATACACAAGCTCACAATTTTTTGGTATGTGTTTCTAATAGTACTGTTGGCCCATCTCTTCCAAAATCAGACCTCACACACTAAATGTGTGTTTAAGTCAAACTTTCTCTTGTTTTAAGCTCCACAGACAGTTTGCAGGTGTGTCAGAAATAACAGAGCTCACAGAGCTACAGGGAAAATAAAAAGCTCTGTTTATTCTCTTAGTGATCTGGCTACTTGTGTCATCCACATAATGTCAGACAGAAAGTCAGCACCTCTGTTCAACTTACCTTTGACAGACCTGATATCCTTAAATATAACTGATACCTGCTGTATATCTTATGAAGAGATATGGAGGCATGTCTGAAAATTGAAGCAGCAGTTCTGTAAGAGATCAGTTGGTGCCCATGCACTAACTTTACCAGTGAGGGACTATCGCACAAAGGCATGTGTTCAGAGAGTAGAGATCCTTGTGTACATTTTAGAAAAGAAAAAAAGCCCTGTCTACCAACCTTGCAGATTCTTTGATGTTACTTGCCCAGAGCATTTTATTCAACCAGAATAAATGCTGTGCTGTGATGATGACCTAGTGGAGCACACTGCAGGGGAAATCATTAATGCCCACACATTTGTTCATTTCGTCACCATGGGCTAAGAATAAAAAGTCATCTGTGGTGATGCATGTGCACTTTGCAGGGATTAACACATCTGTATATTTCCATTTTTTAATAAAATGTCAGCTACATGAGTGTTACAGCACTCATGATGATTACTGTATTGTGCATCTGCTAAAACTAATGATTCAAGGAATTTCTAAAGTTCAAACACTTTCTTCATTTCCTAAAGCTCAAAGCTAGAACACTTCTGGGAACTGAATGCAAATTTCTGAGTTGAATTAGGAGGTTTTGTTTGTTTGGGGTTTTTGTTTATTTGGTTTGTTTTCTTTTTTCATTTTATAAGAAAAAGAGAATTAAACATACTACCACAGGACAACTACACATAGTAGACCACAGAGTCAAAATTCAGAACTGGATCAATAAAAGCTTGATTTGTATTTGGTTTTGGATGCACTGAATGAGTCAGAGCCTCATCTTCTCATTGAAATGAATGAAGCTATGTTTGGTTTTTTATACTGTGGATAAGGCACCTGTTTTTATCTCAAATAGCCCAATCAATTGTTGTGTATATATATATATATACATTTTTCCCCCTTATCAATTGAGGATTAAACTTGCATTCTCAGCATACATTCCTGCCAAGACTCCTTTGTAGCCAAGGGCTAGGCTACTCCAGAAATCAGCTCTGTAGTTAGCCAGTCTGATGATCCTGACTGGATCACCTTTTCTAACATAAGCTAACTGCTAAGGCTGATCATAGCAAGGCATCCATTTCAGTGGAGAGTTGGTCTAGGCAGGGAAGTTGCTGCTTATTGAGGTAGTGTGTGATTTATATTACATTCCTGTTCTGCATTAGCTGTCCATGGAAATTGCTCAATGAGCAGATGGTATTGAGAACAACTCCACTCTGATAGTGCCAAATATCATCTGGCTTTGAAAGTGAAGGAATTTTCTTGTGTTGGCAGCTTTATGGTTGGAATAGGGCCGGTTTTTTTTCTTGGTAAGGAAAAAGTAACTGTTCCCTGTCACAGTACCCTAAAGCCAACTCTTAACCATCCTTCAGCTGACCATTCCTCTCTGGTGTCCAACAAAGCTGCTATGGCCCAAAGATCCCAGACTTTCTAGCTGCTTGGCCATTTTCAGAATTAAATTCATAGTCCAGAAAATCTCCTAGTCCTAAATAACTCATAGGAGTGGTTAAATTTTGGAATTGCTCTGGCTGTTAAGGGAAGTCACTGTCTCAGAGAGCCGAGGCTTAGACCAGGCTGGATTGGACTCGTTCAAAGGGGCACCTTGTACACCTGCACAGAGGAAGTGATGTCAGCCATTGTAATTGTGGTAACATGATCCTCCCTTGTTAATACTGTCCTAGAGAGGTTCAGCAATAGCTGAATAAAAAGTGATTTTGGCTAAGTAGAAACTTTAGGAACAGTTGCTGAATAAAAGACATCCCAAAATACCTTGCTTTCCTCCTGTGAGTATTAGCAAGTTTCAGCAATTTCCTGATGTCCTCAGCTCCTCCTCTCTGCATTCTCATTCACCTTCAGCTTTCCCATCCCTTTCCACTTCTCACCTATGGCCAGCACCAGAAAACTTGAAGCTTGTCTCTGGGAATGGTGGAAGGTAAGCCTGCTCATTTATATTTATCCTGAAGGTAAAGCCTGCTCATTTTTGAAATGTAGTTTCATGTAGTTTCATTCTCTTCAAATAGAGTGGTGCAAGGTGTGGTACCAGGTGAATGAAGATAGACAAGTAATTTAATTACTATTTTATAATATTCACTTTTTTGAAATACAAGTCCTAAATAAAGAAAATACTGCAGATTTTTTCTATAGGGATACATTTTAATAAAGTAAAATTTCCACTTAGACTCAGCAGTGCATCCAATTGTAGCAGGCACAAAGCTGAGTAGTAACATATTACTGGGTTGTGCCCTAAAGTCGAGAACAACTTTGCCTTGCATTTGGGAACATTTGTAATCATGTGGTGAGACTGTCACAGTAATTCCATGTCTCTAAGGAAATAGCTTTCTCAGTTCTCTTTGCAGAAGGAATATCTGAAGAATCTTAAGGCAGGGAGCTGTGTACTTGTCGTGCAGGTTCACCTTGCTCAGTCATGTCTCTTCACCACAACTTCACTCTGCCTTATAAAGCAGCCTCTGAAGTCCTGGGAGAGCTTGAGAAGAAAATCAGGATTTATAAGACCTAAGTAGGATCCTGCATGGAGATTAGCCATGGCTTCTTCAGCCCTGAAGGCTTTGCTACAGAGACCTTGTTCATTTGCATTTACAAGATTGTGGTGCACAAGGTTTTAATGGTCTGGGTTGCATTATAGACTGGACATCTGAAATGAGATGCAGGCTGGCATGTCTGACTGCATAACGACAGACAGACATGCCCCTGCTCCAGAGGGCATGTTGTCCTGTGTTTGGAGGTGGGTGCCATGTCTCTACAGACTGCCTCAGCAGCAGGCTGCCACGTGGGCAGAACAGGTGGTTGTGGGTGGCAGTATCATTTACCCACTGCCATTAGGATGGAGTCACCACACCATGCAGTGAACAGTGTCAGGAGCAGTTGTTTGTCCACGATTATGATCCACTATAGGCATGGGGTTAGAACAGATTGCTGGTAGCAGTCACCTGAGACTATAATGTGAGTACTTGGAAATGTGTTGCTGGTTTTGTCTTCTTTCTAAAAGTATTTGTATTCAGTATGCTTCACTTAGCACAACACAGCAGAATAAATACGGGTAGCAATGAAGAAACCTGAGAAAATACTTTTAACATGCTAATAGATACATAGATCCTGAATAAGAAATAAAACGAATTTCAGGACGCAGCTTGCTCTGCTGGTCTTTGAAGAAACCAAACCTGAAAACATTTTCCATATAAAATTCTTTAAAGATGGAAGGGAATAAATAAAATACATCTTTTCATGGGAAGGAGCTCTGTTTCCTGTATTTTAGCACAGTGCCATCTTCTAGTGACTACAGAAGTAAAAGCAAAGCTGGCAGCTCAGATATACGCAAGTTCAGGAGCTGTGCTAGGCAGGAATAGAGGCAGCCAAAGAGCAAGTGATAGCAAGAAGAAGCAGCAGCAACTCCTTGGTGTGGCCATCACCACTGTTACTCCAGGACCACAGGACCAGGGACTTTTGTGAGGTCAAATAGTCTGTTTGCACAGCTTCACAGAACACCTTGGTTTTACCTGTCAAGTCATAAACTCATTCTTCCATCTCTCAGAGTGCTGGGAATACTCTTTCAATTTGAATTCTTTAACTGTAACCCATCAAGTAAGCACTGGGAAAAGCTGATGTTTAGCAATCAGCCTACATGGGTTTACTGTGAACATTGGCTGTAACATTACAAGTGCAGAATCTTGCAGTACTGACCTGCTTCTCTGCTTCTTACATCAATCTTCTTTTCATCTTGGGTCTGACACTATGAGACAGTTTCATTAGAAGCCATGTGATAAGGCACAAAACAGTCCTTTTAATGTTTTAAATAGAATTTAAAGGTGTCTGTACATAACTCTGGTACAACTTTTATTATCACTGAGCAGTACAACACTGATTTCAATTCACACATTTAACTTAACTGAGTAATTTTACTTGATGCTTTGTGGAGAAACAAATTTGACAGGTGGATTCAGCTTCTCTTAATTTCTTAGTTATTAAAAGGTCACCACTTAGATGGATTTTCATTGGAGCTCAGTTTTACAAAGGGCTGCCAAATACCATCAAATCTGTTATTTTAACCATAGGTTTCTAGTAAGTAGATAATACCTTGCAGAACTGACCTCAAAATTAATCTCATCAGGTAAAACAGTGTATTGGCTCTGAATCTGTAAGTTATGTGAATTTACTTACTTTCATTGTACAGAAGTTCCTCAGCACCTTCCAGTGTTGAAGTCTGGACAATGCTGTAAGAAGTGTTTTGTTATAAGAGGAGGCCAAGGATACTGAGTAAATGGCAGAAATGATCTTGAACATGGATTTATTTCATAGAGTCTTAAAAGAGATTGGTGACACTTAACAGTCTTGTTTACTGCAGAACCTACTTCAAACAAACACTTATCTAACTAAATGCATTTGTCCCTGTAAATCAGCACAGGGAAAGGAACAATATGTTCATTAATGATATCTTTCAGATACGGTTTCTGTTGATTTTTGTCCCATCTGGATACTGTGCCTTGTACTAGCAGTGAACCACAAGATCAAAGCTTTTCAGAAGCAGTGAGAGGTCTAGCAGCCTCCCTCACCCTTCTAGGACTGTGTGGCTAGTTGCTGCTGCCGACACAGGCATCTGCAAAGATCCTCACAGGATTATACCCTTGGATAAATAGTCTGAAAACCAAGACTGTGGAACAACCATTTGACATTCAGCAGCATTTCCATGGTTAAGTTAAAAGATTTTAGCTCATTTATTTGTGGCAGTAAGTAGAGACTGAGGGTAGCTACAAAATCAGCCCCAGCTGTCAGCAGAATGAACATGGCCATTTAAATGCGCTTTTTGGACTCGCCTTTGAATTCTGGCCCAGGTGAAAGGTAGGCATGCTGCCATCTCAATGTTCATGGCTTAACAGCAACAGAAATGCAGGAAATGCACAGAAACCTGTTAGTAATGCCCTGCATTGCAAAAGTTTTGTCAATTTTGAAGTCTTTCAGGATTTCTGAGAACTACCAAATGTGAAGTACTTCAGACTACAGACTGCTGCTTTTTCTCTCTATTTATTGTATAATCAGCGGGTCAAATTCAGAACTGATCCAACCTTCTTGATTTTTTGGGATGTGGCCGAGATAAACTTTGCCCTTTTAACTCTTGTTTTTCTTTCCAAGCTGTGTTTTAATACTTTGAGCCTGCGTAGTTTTTTATTACAAGGAAAACATACTTGCTCTGTGCCTCTTTGTGTCATTATTTTGACATACCGACCCCTTCTTTTCTCTCCAGGCAGTCTCTGGAGAGCCTGGAAGAGTGTAACAGCTCATTGACTTGCAATGTGATTAATCCTTGGATTAGTCAAAATATGATGCAAACAGATCCTGACCCAGTGCTGAATGCTGTTCTTGCCTGTGCATGCAGTGTTCGGTACCTTACAACTGTCTCGAATTGATCAGGACATCCGGATTTTGTAACCTCATTTTATAACTGTTCCTCTCTCTCAAATTCCATCCTGTGAAGTTCTGAGGATATGTAACAAGAAGCCACCCAGTTACTATTCCTTGCAGCTATCTGCCAGTGTCACCTGCTTCTCTGGCATCATCATGCAAGCATGCACTGTCACACTCCCCGCTGGAATCTCAGCTCGCGAGTTGAGATTCACACCATCACTCAGCCTGACAAGAGTGTTGACTCCTGGAGCTGGAGCTGTGCTTGGGAGCACATAAAAGCGCCAGAGTCCCCTACGTCTTGGCAGGACTTCAAGGACTACCCCAACGAAGAGATCTTGACAGCATAGTTGTAAACTCCACAGGCCCCAAGGGCTCAAACACCATGATATTTATGCTGCAGACGGGATTGCCAAGATAGTATCACTGTTATGCAGACATCAGTCCCTGAGTAAGAAGCAGCATTTCTCACACCTGTTAATTGGCATTTGAAAAAATTGAGACTGACTGGAGTGGGCAGTGTGACTGAGAAAGACAATGCATGCAAAGGCTGTATCCGGTGTTTCTCTGTTCTCTGTTCAAAGAGACTTCAGCTGCAAGGGTACCACAAATAATTGTGAAAGCCAGTATTAGCTGAAGGAATTACATGCTGCATTATTAACATTCCTGATATATTTAGGACTGTTGTTTTACACCCCTTTCAGTCTTTATTGCAACCTCAATCTCTGGAAAAAGATAAGAAGCTGTTAAATTAGAAAGATGTTTAGGAAGCACTTAATTGTATGACCAACTACTGTGAGATTACATGCAGGCTTTCAAATGAAGCATAATCATTCATACTTTCTCAGCTCTGAGAAACACTGTTTCTAAAATAGGTTCTCCACAATGTTTCACCAGACTGGTCTGATTGTAGTAGTAAGCCCAGCTATGTTTGTATTAGAAAGCATATTTAGAGTGCCAAAGAGAAGAGGTGAAGCTGGAGATGTTTAGGCATGTGGTGCTTCTGGTACTTCAGTATATTCAGCAGCGTGAGGTAAGTGCAGCAGCACTGAAGTAAGTTCATGTAGTCAAGTGTTGACAGCAGATTTCAGACTCAACCTGTTGAAGTAAATAGGGAAATTAACACCTTTAAAAACAAGGTTTTGAGTTCATTTGTGTGGGAAAAGCCTTAAGAACTTCTAAAGACATAGCTGCATTACTCAGTTCTGATTCTCAGTATTTTCTCTTGAGAGTTGCAAGGGTTATATATTAACGTAACATCTAAAAAAAAATTAGACCATAAAGGGTATAATTATGTGACCCAGATAGACTGCTCTCTAAGCAGAATAACAGAACAGAATATTCAAAACCCTGCTAATAACTCTTAAATCTATTTTTCTGGTCTAAAGACCCAAACTAATTTTAATCTGGAACAATTCCATTCATTTCCAAGAAGTTATAATGAAAATAAAGTCCATGGCAGTAATATGAGAATCTCGACTATGGGAAGTCAAACCCCAAACCAACTTCAAATGGTTCAGCCTCATGCAAAATATCTGGAAAGTGCTCTCACCTAGTAGCAACAATTCATCAAAATCTTAGCAAAAATCTTCCCTTAGTGAATGTAAGAAAAATGAGAACAAAGGGTAACATTTTTACAAG
Organism: Sclerurus mexicanus; assembly: GCA_013396755.1. Lineage (NCBI taxonomy): Eukaryota > Metazoa > Chordata > Aves > Passeriformes > Furnariidae > Sclerurus > Sclerurus mexicanus. The sequence continues at coordinate 84,787 of VWZF01004974.1, forward strand.
TAGCTGAAAATAGGCATCCTAAAACTTAGCTTAGAGAACAGCTTGTGTTGGAAGGGATCTTAAAGATCATCTAGTTCCAACCAGCCTTTCATAGACAGGGCTGCCACTCACTAGGCCAGGTTACTCAAAGCCCAACCCAACCTGGCCTTGAACACTTCCAAGGGTGAGGCATCCACAGCTCCTCCTGACAACCTGTTTCAATGTCTCACCCTCTCTGAGTATGAGTTTCCCCCTAACATCCAATCTAAATCTCTCCTCTTTTAGTTTAAGACCATTCCCCTTGTCCTATCACCATCTGGTCACCTAAAAAAGTTGCACTCCATCTTTTTCTATAAGCTCTTTATAAATAAAGTTGCAATGAGGCCTCTGCATAGTCTTCTCTTCCTGAGGTTTAATAACCCCAACGGTCTCAGCCTTTCCTCCTAGCAGAGGTGTCCAGTCTCCTCCTCAGGTTCGTGGCCTCCTCTGGACCTTCTCTAACTGGCCTTTCTTGTGTTAGAGACCACAGAGCTGGACACAGTGGTCTAGGTGGCGTCCTATAGGGGCAGAGCAGAGGGGCAGAATCATCTCCCTTGGACCTGCTTGTCACAGCTACAAGAATTCTGTAATAATACTCTTCCTCCAATTTTCTCCTAGTTTTGTCTCTATTCCTAATGAGAATGGACAAAGCAGCATTCTATGCTGAACTGCTGTTGTGCTTGCTCCCTCCCCATTCTGCATGTGCCCTCGCACTTACTGCTCTTTTTTGACTGTTTAATTTCAGCGTCTATCTTTCTAGGTTTCTCATATTCCTTTTTTCCCACTCTCATGCAGCCATCCACCTTTCGAAGGAATGTCACCAGCACTTGAAAACAGCACAAAACAGAGATCTTCCCCTGTTAAGTAAAAGCACTCAGGAAAGGGATTTGGGCGGAGAGGGGAGCGGGAACACAGATGGCATGGGGCCGGAGGAGGACGGAGCGATTCCCGGCGGGGTCCGCGGGCCACCGGCCCCCTCTGGTGGCCACTGCCCGGGGGACAGCCTCGGACCTGGCCTTTGTCACTCCGTGCTTTAAAGCTGCTTGTGTGCCCCTTTTCACTTCCTTGGAGTAACACCTTTCACTCGTCAAGCCCACTTTCCATTTCTTTGTTGAGTCCGGCGCTTATGTTGCATTATATAAGTGGCTTGAAAAAATGTTGGCTGCGTTGACAGCCAAAAGCCTGACATCAGAATTTAAAGTGCAAAAACGCTTACATGATGCTAGACTACTATTTCAGCTGGTGCTATTTTAAACTTACAAATCCCCTCTTATTGACTGAATATTCTTGGCATAGCACACTCGTGTAAATTTTTACAGAGAGGGGAAGTACCAAGGAGCCTCTGGTCAGAGGTGAACACTGTGCAACCCACATTCTGAATACTGATAATAATTTCTTCAAATGGCAGCTTATACATTTAGAAATTGCTGCAAATTTGTGTAAAATTTGGGATACGGAACACTAACAATATCGACTTCAACCTGCATTTTTGCTCATGGGATTCTTTGTCTGGTAATATGTTAACATGGGGGTTTTCAGCTTTTTCTGACAAGTGGAACTTCTCACTTGCAACTTAAACCTACTAGCAGCAGGCCCACTTTCCTGAACTGAAAGTTTGAACTCCTGCACTTGCTGTAATTGAAGTGATTTTATTGTACGGATGGGTCTTGTTGTTTTTCCATATATTTTGTCAGTTTGCAAGTTTTGATACCATAGTAGCTTTCATCTTTGTACATTTTTATCTATCTTTCTGCACTTCCATAGTAGTGCATAAAACAGTTTCAGTTTCTTCCAAAGCATTATAAGAGAGCTCTCACTTTCCATACTTCATTAAGCTTTATCAGTGAGAATAATCTTCTGCACAGGACTCCAAGCAAGGATCTCACCATAGTTATTTGAATTCATCTCAGGGTTGAACACACAATATTAGGAGAGATTCCTTTAGCAGTGTTGAAATAACATAAGTGAGTATATCTGATGCTGACCATGCATATGATATTCCCAGCAACTGACTGACATGCCTTCAAAAGATCAAATTCAGCCTTCCTTGCATGATGTAAGATAAAAATCTGGCCTAGGATTTAACTGTACCTGGTAATTAAGTTTAAAGAACAATAAGGCCTCCCAAACCTCTCCAAGCCTACAGTAAGCATGCTGGAATCTTGGTTGCCATTTCTGCAAACTGTTTACAATTCACATACCTCTGCAAATCCAATCCTGATCTCAAATTGCTGCTCATAAACAACATAGCAGAGATTTGATGTATGAGGGCGTGTTCTGAATTCCCCTTTGCTAGCAGTAGTGTGGCTAACTTCTAGTGTTAAAAACCCCTCTTATGTCCCTCTTATTACAAGCAATGTTCAATTAAAAACTTGAATTCATCTGTCAGCCAATTTTTTTTTTTTTTTTGGGACTCGTGGCAAGAAGGCAGATACAATGTGCTTTATTCTCCTCTTCTTTTGCTAGCTGAGTATTTTTCACAACTGGAGTAAGGCAGCCTTTCTTAGCCATCCCAGAATTTCTGTGGCAGTTTATCAAACCAGATGGTGTCAATCTTCAAAACATAATACAAAGCTGATCTTTGAGGCAATGCTCTTCCTCAGTCTTAACAAATCAATGTTCATTAGTGAGCCTTGCTAGTGCACTGATAATTAAAAATGGTGTAAACTCTCCTGTTTCATGAAGTATACTTTTAAGAGAGAAGGAAGCTCTTTGCAGGATATTGTTCAAATACGAAAGCAAGAAACCACGCACCTGCATTTAGTTAACTTTACAATATACTAAAAATGAAGGACTCTATCTCCAGTATTAGCTGTTTCATGAAGACAGACAAGCATCCAAACACATTTGTTATCATGGGAAACTTAAGAAATTTTGCAGAAGTGGAGTTTGAGTTGGTTCTAGAAGAATTGTGTTTCAAGAGAGATTTAGGGGTGGGGGAACTCAAAGAGGGAAAGTGGCATACACAAGACTGAAAGGAGTATTTTTCAAGGTCAAGAACAGGAACAGCTCTCTCAGTTTACTTTGCTCTCCCTTACCTGTGTTTAACAGCTAAACTTTATGTTTTATTGGCTCACTGAAATCAAGGAAAAGACTCATGTCCTGAGCCAGGATTTTTCCCAGTGGTCATTGATGTAAACTATTTCTAAGAGACAAAGGATGGGGGTGTTAAAGGAACCAGAGATATCACCTATACATTCAGACAGGAATACCCAACATTAATGTAGGGTAGTCTCAGGGCTGTTTGCAACTGAGCTTCTATTCTTGTATTGTGATATCCCACAGGGTGGATTTGCTCTTGCCTAGGGCAGCCACTGGGTGTGAAGGATGATACAAAAGTGTGGCCAACAGAGAGCACAGGGGAACTCAGTTCAGGCTCCATGGCACCACTACCATTTAGATTTAGTAGAGACATGCATTTACATGCCATAGCAGAGAAAGATGGGTGTGGCTTTATAGGAAGAAAGTAATGCATCAGGAATGTGTTGGAACTCTGAAGAATCTCGTGGTTATGTGAGCACATGCTCAATCTCCAGGAGAGTTTCAGTGATGTTTCCCAAAGTATCAAAACCCACTAATGTATGAAAGAATGAGATTAATGTTCCCTCATAGACTGAGAACTGATTAAGCAGAAACAAAAGTCTGTTTTATCAATCCTCTAGGGATCTCTCCTATGACCTGTGCTACCTGACATATTCATAAATGATGTAGAAAAAAGGGGTGAGAAGATGGGAAAGTTTGCATGTTACAAAAAAACCACTCACATCAATAAAGCCAAGAAATAGCTATGAAGGATTACACAGCCTGCAGAAAGATCTCATGCTGTTGGTAAGTTAGAGGATACAATATCTACTGAAATGCAGTGCTGCCAAACATGAAGCAACATATTTGAGCAAAAAAATCCCCTAGAAAATCAAAACAGGTACAGGAATGGATTCAGCACTAATTACTATATCCCAGGAAGGAGACTCATAACATAAATCTGTGGAAATATCAGCTCACTTTCCAGTGACAGTTAAGTGTAGAATAGTAAGAGTTAGTAGGAAGGAAATTCATGCTGTGAGTGTATCCTGACTACTGTTTCCAGGTCAGAACTGCTGTCACATAGAGGACAATAGCAGAGATCGAAAAAAACCCTCCAAACATTTTGAAGGGTGGCAAAGATAAATCAAAATCTGCATCAGTATTGGTTCAAGGATCAACTAAACACATGAGGATTCTGCTACCTTCAAAAAAAATGTGTTAGGGAAAATGAAGAGGTGGCTATAAAACTGTGAACAATACAGAGAAGGTATGTAGAAATAAAGTCCAATCTTTCAGCAGCGCCTGTAGCAATGGGGTAAGGGGCAATGGTTTTAACTAAAAATGGTCTACTAAGATTAGACACAAGGAAGAATTTTTTTTACAAGGAAGGTGGTGAGGCACTGAAACAGGTTGCTCAAGGATGTGGTGGATGCCTGATCTCTGGAAACATTCAAGGTTAGGTCGGGATTCCGAGCAATCTGACCTAGTGGAGGATGTCCCAGATGATAGTAGGGGGGTTGGACAATACAACCTTCCAACTCAAACTATTGAATGATTCTATGATTGTTTTTTTCATAATAATGTTGGAACTGGGAGATTGAATGATTCTGTGATTATTTTCCATAATAATGTCACAAATGGGAGATGTTAAATGAAACAAGGTAGTGCCAGACTTGACATCAAAAGGACATATTTCATCATAGGCACTGAAGTGTGCAAAATATTGGCATGGGTTTGTGAATGCCAGAAGTTAGCATGGATTAAAAAACAGGATTCATTATTTGAATGGGAAAAAAAATGCTGTTTGTCAAAAAGAGAAAGCTCAAAGTAGTTTATGTGTCAGGAATGGCTGGAGGGTGGAAACATACTCTGAGAAGGCCTGCAATTTTTGAGGAGCTGTTTCAGGAGAGGAATGCCGAACTAGGTAAATCTACAGTGTGAACTTACACTGTGGCCCACTTACACCCCTATGGCTGGGAGAGGTAGCAATGGGAATGTACAGGCTGTTCAAGATCCTGGTAACATTCTGAATTTTCCAGCCCACGCTGACATCTCAGCTTCTCCACCTTTACCACTGGTTTTACCATGTAGTCACATGCAAGATCACAGCGAAGAGAGGGAATGCCTCACTCAGTGTGTGTGTGTGATGCCAGACTGCAACAGGAGAGCAGAAAGATCATCTTGCACTCTGGAAAACACACTCAAAGTAGCAGGTGACTTTTGTCTGAAGCACTCAGGTGCAAGTACCATTTTGCTTCTCACAACAATTCTGCCTAATACTGTTGTGCTTGAAGGATTATCTTTCTCCTTGTATTAGAGTGTCTGAGAAACTGCATCCTTGACAATAGCATTTTTTTCCACTAGATGTCCCACAAGGCCAGAGTTTGTAGACATTCTGCTCAGCTGGCGCTTTGAGCCACGAAACGTTATCATCTTTAAAATAAAGGGTTTTACTAAAGATAAATGCTTCACTCATCTGTATGCTAATGCTTGAGGCAGTACTGCAAACAAAGCTTAATATGCCAAAACACATTGATTAAACTAGATTTCAGTAGAAATTTATTGTTAAAAATTGGACTTGCTTAAAGAATTTAAGTTGAGAAGTTGTAAAAACTGGACCCCAGTGGACAAGAATGAAAAAAGTTTAGGACCTGGTGCTTCTTAGGCTGTGTATTCTGCACAGCTGACATATAGGTGTTCTTGCAAAGCAGGTCATATCTTGTTATTAGTTGTGTTTGTGGCTTTGTGTTTATTTTGAGGTACTGCCTTTCTAAACAAGGCTTTTTCTTTTGAAATTCCAACTCTTCTGTCTCTAATCATATGTAAGATCCCAATATAAATACAAGTTACAAGTTAGTGTACAATGATCTAGTGAGAATGTGACGATTTAATTGCCTGAGCATCAGTATCTTTGTTATCTGAACAATAGCCAAGAGCTGCTGCTCCTGCTTTTGAGAGAGACAACAGTGGATGTGTGAGCTAAAAGCTAAAAGCTGTTGCAATTATTGACTCTACAGCTAGCACAGTGCCCTGGAATTTGCTTTCTGTGCTATCTAGGCAGCTCAGTTTGAGAAACCCTGTTCTAAATATTGACCATTTACAGGGAAAAGATTATTTTTATTCTTTTTGCATTAGTACTACTGCTCAAAAAATAAGGTGTTCAATAAGGTGGTTTTTCTTTTTTTTCCCTTTAAATTGCTTATTTTATAACTGCGAAGAACTATAAGAATATTTTATCAGATTTCCTTTAAAGTACAGACCAGAGATACAGGCCATACAGCTGCTAATGCATTTATTTAGAAACGTTTCTACAGCTATTGACTGCAGTGTTTGTTTGCCCAGAGTGGCTGAGTTTCTAGAAAGATACTCAACCTTTGAGAAAGACTGCAAAATCCACTATGATCTTAGGTGTCTTCTGCTGAGTACTCTCATTATTTAAAATGTGTAGATTTCCCCCCATGGAATTTGCACACCTTTATTTAGGCCCTGAACCTGATTATGCCTTTCCATGTTAGGCTAAAGACTGCCAGAAGCAATATCAAGGCCTAGGAACAAAGTCACTGTATTTGCTGTACCTGCTGATACACTTTAAGACCCATCAGGGTATCAAGAAGGTACAAATTTATAAAGACACGTACAATCTGCAGGAATCACACCTACATTACTAGGAGGAAACTTATGTTTAGGAGTCTTGACTATTACATCCTTTGGAATGGTTCTCCTGTTGAGTATCTGTTCAGTTAGAGCTTGAGAAAATAATATAAAAATTAATTAGTGTGGTGTTTTAGTGGAAAGGAAAACATTTGTGTTTTCATAGCCCTCTATGACAGAGCCTTTTGTGAAGTTCAAATGAAGAGTTAGGGCTGTCTTCTCTAGTTAATATCTCTCAGAAATTACAGCATCTTTTTGCAAGGTGGGTGTCTATGTAAACCCAGGTAACCAGACAAGTCCAGATAATTTTAAAAAAACTGCCCAGGAACTCTATGGCTATTGCAGTGTTAAAATAAAATAGACTAAAAAAGTTTGTCTTCTTTGTTGGCAAAATAATTTTTAGTGCCTTTTTTTTTTTTCTCAAGTCTAACATAAAGTTGTCTTCCCTTTGGAGAATGAAAATACTCTCTTATTTTCAGAATATTCTCAGCAGTCACTGCCAAAATCTGGAGTTCTTTGACTTCATACTTCTACTTATGACATATCTCAGGGGAGACTTTCTAGCAGGCCTGGGGTGAAAGAGGCATCGGAGACTTTGGCTGCACAATGTGTACTGAAGGGAAATTTGCTGTGTAGAGATAAGAGAGCAGTTGAGGAAATGGTTTAGATACTGACCTTCATAATAGAAGGGAGAAAAATCTGGGACAGCAGAAGGAAATTCAGGGGTATGAAGAAAACAAAGAGCTTGTGATAGTTGAGACAAGAAAGGAAAAAAGATTCTCCTGAAGTTGGGAAGGTTTTGAAATTATCCAAGCCGTTCAAAAGGTGAGTTCAACAGTATTTTGGGAAGATGGGAAAATGGTGGGAATGGACTCTCCTGGGCAGTACATCTGGTCTCCTATGGTCTCCTATAAGATGAGTCAACGATCTTACCTAGACCCAGTCCAGCTACATCTGGAAAAGCCTTTATTCTTGCCCTATGATTAGCCCTGTTAGAGGACACTCAGACATTTACTCCTTTGCTGAATACTAATGTTCTGATTCTTGGATTAAATATGCTTGGACACTGTTTGCAACCATTTTGTTTTAATAGCATAGAATCATAGAATTTCCTGAGTTGGAAGGGACCAATAAGGATAATCAAAGTCCAACTCCTGGCCCTTCACAGGACAATCCCAAGACTCACACCATGTACCTGAGAGTATTGTCCAAGCACTTCTTGAACTCTGGCAGACTCGGTGCTGTGACCACTTCCCTGAGAAGCCTGTTCCAGTGCCCAACCACACTCTGGGTGAAAAACCTTTCTATAATATCCAACCTGAATCGGTTCTGACAAAACTTCAGGCCATTCCCTCAGATTCTGTCACTGTTTACCACAGAGCAGAGATCATTGCCTGCCCCACCTCTTCCCCTCATGAGGAAGTTGTAACTGCAATGAGGTCTCCCCTCAGTCTCCTCTTCTCCAGGCTGAATACACCAAGTGCCTTCAGCTGATCCTCATATGGCTTCCCCCCAAGACCATCGTCTTCATTGCCCTCCTTTGGGCAGTCTCTATTGACTTAATGTCTTTTTCATACTGTGGTGCCCAAACTGCACGCAATATTCGAAGTGAGGCCGCCCCAGTGCAGAGCAGAGTGGGACAATTCCCTTCCTAGCCCGGCTGGCGATGCTTTGCCTGATGCCCCCCAGGACAGGGTTGGCCCTCCTGGCTGCCAGAGCACTGCTGGCTAATATCCAGGTCATTTATGATGACGTTGAGGGGAACTGGGCTGAGGATGGAGCCCTGTGGAACCCCACTGGCCCACTAATGCCAGCCTGATGTTAACCCATTCACTGTAACTCTTTGTGCCTGACCCATAAGCCAGCTGCTCACCCACTGCATGATGTGAACCCTCAGTTGGTTAGAGTCTGGTGCTAATAATGCCAAGGTTGTAGGTTTGATCCCTGTATGGGCCATTCACTTAAGAGTTAGACTCAATGATCCTTGTGGGTCCCTTCCAACTCAGAATATTCTGTACTTATCCAGCTGTGATGGACATTTTGTTCAGAAGTATACTGTGAGAGACAGTATCGAAAGCTTTATTGAGGTGCAAAAACATTACATCAGCTGGTTTCTCTTAATCAGCTAGGAGGGTTACCTTGTCATAAATCAGGTTTGACAAGCAGGACTTTTCCCTCGTGGCTGTGACCAATGACTGTGTTGTCCTACAGGTGTTTTTCAATACCTCCTAGAAAAATCTTCATAACTTTACCAGTTGCTGAAGTGGCACTGACAGGCCTGTCGTTTGCAGAATCATCCCTGTTGCCCTTTTTGAAAATTGGGATAATATTAGCCAACTTCCAGTCAACTAGGACCTCTCCAGGTTCCTAAGACTGTTCAAAAATGGTGAGAGAGGCCTTGTGATGACATCAGACAGCTTTTGGGGTATTTTCACTTGAATCCCATCAGATACCATAGATTTATAGGGATCAAGCTGGAACAGCAGATCCCACACAAGTTCAGTCAGCTGAGAGCTCATAATTCTCACAGCCATGTTCCTCCAGCTCAGGGCACTGAGACCTTGCTTGGTCTGTCATGTGCGTTGAAGATAGAGACAAAGAATGCATTAAACACTTCTGCCTTGTCTATGTCTCTGTTTGTGAGATGGCCATCCTTCTCCTCTAAAAGGGTGATGCCGCTTCAGCACTACCTTTTGCCAATGAAGTATTTAAAAATCTTTTTATTGTCCCCTGAGGTTCTGGGCAGATTCAACTCCAGCTGAGCTTTGGCCACATGAATTTCCTCCCTACAATGGTGAGCAGCATCTCTGTATTCCTTGTACATCACTGGATCTTACTTCCACTGGGCATACACGTTCTTTTTTTGTCTTGGTTCCTTATCTCTATTCCTTATGTCAGTGCTGCCCTTTATTTTAAATAGTTTCTTTCTTTCCCTTATTTTTACCTTCAGAATATAATCATAGACATCATTATCTCAGTCATGATTTTCTTAAAGTATTTAACCCACTCTTGTAGGATAGAATCTCTTTCTTTTTTTTTTTTAATTAAAAAATGTCTCTTGCTTTCACATTTTATATTTATTATCGGGTACATTCATAAATGTAAACTGAAAACCATTATTGATTATCTGTGAAATCAGCATAACACATTTAAAAAGAAATGAGACTATATTATTATTTTTAAGTATCTATAAACCTCCTTATTCCATCAGACAGAAAACTGAGTCTATCCCAAGCCTTTGTAAAGTAGATTTTCAAGCAGAAATATGTTAATTTAAGGACAGTAATTTTATCACTTTTTATTTTCCATTCTGCTCTGGTCTCTCTGTGCAAATATTTTTTTTTATTTTTTTCCACTATAATGGATTGTTTTTTTCCCATTGTATGGGGAGGACATAAACTTCCATANCACAGCCATGTTCCTCCAGCTCAGGGCACTGAGACCTTGCTTGGTCTGTCATGTGCGTTGAAGATAGAGACAAAGAATGCATTAAACACTTCTGCCTTGTCTATGTCTCTGTTTGTGAGATGGCCATCCTTCTCCTCTAAAAGGGTGATGCCGCTTCAGCACTACCTTTTGCCAATGAAGTATTTAAAAATCTTTTTATTGTCCCCTGAGGTTCTGGGCAGATTCAACTCCAGCTGAGCTTTGGCCACATGAATTTCCTCCCTACAATGGTGAGCAGCATCTCTGTATTCCTTGTACATCACTGGATCTTACTTCCACTGGGCATACACGTTCTTTTTTTGTCTTGGTTCCTTATCTCTATTCCTTATGTCAGTGCTGCCCTTTATTTTAAATAGTTTCTTTCTTTCCCTTATTTTTACCTTCAGAATATAATCATAGACATCATTATCTCAGTCATGATTTTCTTAAAGTATTTAACCCACTCTTGTAGGATAGAATCTCTTTCTTTTTTTTTTTTAATTAAAAAATGTCTCTTGCTTTCACATTTTATATTTATTATCGGGTACATTCATAAATGTAAACTGAAAACCATTATTGATTATCTGTGAAATCAGCATAACACATTTAAAAAGAAATGAGACTATATTATTATTTTTAAGTATCTATAAACCTCCTTATTCCATCAGACAGAAAACTGAGTCTATCCCAAGCCTTTGTAAAGTAGATTTTCAAGCAGAAATATGTTAATTTAAGGACAGTAATTTTATCACTTTTTATTTTCCATTCTGCTCTGGTCTCTCTGTGCAAATATTTTTTTTTATTTTTTTCCACTATAATGGATTGTTTTTTTCCCATTGTATGGGGAGGACATAAACTTCCATATCAGAAAAAAGAGTTGTCTAACGGAAGTAAGATGGCAATTAGTCAACTAATTCAGGTAGTGTGTTTTACATTTCAGAAGAATGTAGCAATTCCCTTTTGGGTTTTTTTTTGCCCCACTGAGTTTATTTTACAGTTTGAAAACACATTTGCTTCCAAGTATCTTGAGAAATAATGTTTGAGTAAAAAGTGCCAGAAAGGCATCACATTTGCAGAGTTAAAATGGGTTTTATCTTCCTGGGGTGATTTGTTGTCATTCTTGAAAAAGTTCTCCCGTTCTTTTGATGTAGAGATCTAGATGAAAAAAAAAAAAAAAGTATATTAGTGGTTTAATATGTACACTCAAACCTGATCCAATATACAGTGAAAGCAAAAGACTTCCATTAGCTTTTATGGGCCTGATTTGATGCTCTTTAAATATTAGCATATCCTCCAATGCAGCAGCTGATAAACTATTGCTGATTGTGACCTATGAAAATGGATTACGCTGGGGTTTTTACCACTTCCAACAGTACCCCACCAATATCCTTTTACAAAGCTAAGTAAGGGCTAAGTAAGGGTATTTGTTAATACTGGTTATGCTTCTCTCCTTGTCTCTCAGTATCTCTTTAACTACACTCTCCCTTTCTTATTTATTACCCCTGTAATTGGATTCTTTCAGTATGCATGACCTCTTGGGGTATAATTGGTATGAAAGGCACCATAGGAAATAAGGTTTTATTTCATAAGGAATTGTTTTTAAATGTAGAGCATATTGGCCATTGATTTCATTTTTATTGCACTCTGAAATCATAAGCCACTTGAACAGCAAACTCTTGTATCCTTAACAGCAAATAGGCAACGAAGAACTGAATAATACATTTTATTTACGTTGCTTCCTGCAAGTTCCATCTCAGCCCATCAGGCGAAGATTTAATTTTCATTGCACTGTGTAGCTAGTAGGTGTACATCCATAATATATCACAAAGTAAATAAGATCACAGAATCAGAGAGATATTTGTATTGCTGCATTTTAAAATAGAAGTGTGGAATAAGGCCCTTGGGTTTGGTTTTGAGTTCAATTTTAACCCAGAGATCCCACCATGGATAGGTATAAGGAGTTTTATGATCCAGTGAAGGTAGGCGAAAGTGAATTGTATTTAGACATCTAAGGAAGTGGTTATGGATAGATAGCCTGTTAATTTAGGTAACCAACTTAACTAGCTTTGACAATGAGGGTTGATGTGAGTGCTTTGCAGATGACACACAGGTGTTAGATGAGCCTCTTGCTTATTCCTACTGTGGTCATCAGACATACGTACTACACAAGCCTTAGGAATCTGAGTGTTTTGCCAGCACTCAGATGGCTATCTTGATGTTAGTAAAATGTGGTATCATTCTCCAGCACTCTCCCTTTCCAATCTATTCTTCTTTTCCATGGCTCATTTCCTTCGTTCTTACTAGCGAACTGACCCAGGGTTAATCTGAGCTAGTTTTGTTTTGTTTTCAGCCTTTGCTTAAATGCGGATTTGAGTGGTTATTATCAAAATAGGTGCACAGTCGGTTCTAAAGGAATGAGAAGACAGAACAACCAATAGGCATAGGATCAGGATAGCTAACTGAAGCACTCTTGTGACAATTTTTCAGGCAGTAAACCCCTTCTACTAAGCTTCAGCCAAATGCTTGTATTCAGCCAAATGCTTATATTCATACCATTCATGCTTGTTTTGTCTTTAGATTACCTAACTGAAGGACAAGGAACTCACTGCAACACAAGAAAGATTCAGAGGTGGCGTTTGCATGAGAGCATGTCCACCATACTCCAGTGACATTGCAGGCAGGCACTGAACACAGAATAACTCTGTGAAGACATTCACTAACAGACTGCTAATACTCATCTGGGGGAGTTTTCTTCTACAGCCAAGTGACAACAAGTAGAAATTCTCTTCTAAACACAATATAATATGTATAACAATTCTCTTTCTTTCAATGGAAGACTTTGTTTCTATCATCTCTGATGCTGACAGGCGGAGCTAGACTCTTGGTAGCCTGTCCATCCTGGCACCCAAGGAAGGTTGGTATCATCACATTGAAATTTTCATCCATGACCACCTCTAACACCTAGGAAAAATGATACAGAAGACCTCTCAGTCCTGTGAGGCTCTGTCCTATGGGTCCTTTTGAACTCTTTTTGTCTTACAACATCTTGGGTGTTTTTCCTGACACATCCAGTGGGTTGAAGTAAGGACTATCATTGAAATAAATACAAGGGTAGCTCATATGCTTCACTACTACAGTTTTCAGCTGTATCAGTTACCTTCATATGTATAAGCTTTCCTTCTTACTGCAAAGGCTAGGACCTTAGTTATTTTCAATGGATGCTGCACTGCTGAGTTAACGTCATGGCTCTGGTACACAGGACTCTCAGGGTGATATTGTCATGTTTATGGGTTGAACCAGATACTCCTGAAGAACAAATGAAGATCAGATGAATTATTAATTAATTTGGGTGCAAGAAATTTCAGTGAGTTCCAGTTTTACTGGTATGGGTCCTCCACCTGTGATCATTCATTGCTAAGCTTAACCTCTCTTCCAAAGGTTCCTTCTTGCTCACCACTATTTTCAGTTCTAAGTATCTAACCCCCTCACTTTGAAATGAGCTCAGAGCTCAGATCTTGCCTCACAGCCTCTCCGTCTTTGTGCTCTACTATTCTTTTGGCCTCTCAATGCCTTCCCCAGTCCATCACTGTGGTCAGTTGCTGTTTTTCCTCACCTCCCACAGAAGACTGACTTCTACAGGCTAAATCAATGTTGAAGTGCATTAGGTGAGTGCCTTCTCAGCACTTGACATGATGTTCACAGAAAAGAAAGTTTAAACTCCCAGTTCTTCTAAATCTTCCTGTGAGTCTCCTCCTCAGAAGGGGATGAACTTTGCATCTTGTACAGGACTCTGCCACTCACCCACTCTGAAGCCATTGAGAGTTTATTGCCAGGATCCCTCTCTGACATACATGTTTTTCTTGAAAGTTGTAGCAGAAGTTAGGATACAGCTTCGCTGATCAAGCAGTGATACTGAACAACAATAGCACTATACATGATCAGAAGTACTTTTCCAACCAGCAGGCTTGACAGCACAATACCCCCTCTCATCAAGCGATGCCTATGATATGCAGAATACAAAGTCAGACTGTGTGCAGGAGCTGTTTAACAGAACAACACTATGCTCTTTACCAACTATAGGCGACAGTGGAAAGGGGACCAAGGCATGGAAAGTCAGACTGAGAACAACACTTAGTTCTTGGACACAGAGACCAAACCTCATAACAGCTAAGCTTGTCATTCAAAGACCCGTTCAGTAAGAGAACTCCCCCCCAAAATGCTTTACTGCAAGTGCTCTGACACAGAAATAATATGTGTCTGTCCTACTTACCACATGGTAAAACTGGATATAGCACAGCTTTCAATCATTCTGAAGTAGGGAGGGCCTGTGCTATAGGACAAGGGATCACCAAGTAATGTCTCTACAGAGATTTCCGAGAAATCACCTCTGGAGTGATGGAAGGTTATAGAGCTGCTCAGAAGTTCCTTTCCCTGCCCTTCAAGGTTGCACTGTGGTGATGAGGTGATTACACATCAATGTGTTCTATGTCCTCCAGAGGTAATAAATGAGATGAGCATCCATGGCGAGTTAAACAAGATACTGCAATTCCCTCACTGGTCAGGGACCCTCCTGGGCAGACAAGACTTCTTCACAGCATAATCCTAAACCAGGGCTGTGAAATGTATGCTTAGGACTGCTTTGCTGTAAACCAGGTGGGTCTGCTGTCCCAGTAAACAGGGACTTCTTCAACCGCTTGTGTTGAACAAGCTTATCCTGAGCTGAAATACAAGAGTCACAGAGAAATTTGCTTGAGCTTGGCTGAAGAGGGTCTGTGCATGGACAAGTCTGGGCAGCAAGGGATCCCTCTTTGGAGTCCTGGTGCAGTATGACCGTGCAGTGTCTTTGCTCATCTGTAACAGCTGGGCTGTCTAGGCAGAACTGAAAAGAACCACATCTTCTATCAGTCCAAAACCTCACCTGCACTCCTGATTAGTGGAAGAAACTTCCATTTCTATATGCTGGGCTTTACATTCAGATATTCTTGATTGCTTATCATTAACAGCACAGAAACTGTTACACACAGTAACACATTGAGCCTCCCAGCACCTGCCTACAGGAAGGCAGGAACCTTCTGCTGCAGTACAGGGATGCAGCCCCAGGCTCATGTCCCACATCTTTATGAGAGTAGCAGGAACAGAAGAGAGAGTAGATTTTTCCCCAAGTACTGAAGGTGTTTCTCACATACATTTTTACAGTAGTAACATCACATGTTAGCTCAGTATATTTAAATGACTGGAAATTCAGAGAATGTAACAGTGATGCACTGACAAAAACACTGACCAAAGACTGGGTGAGTCAACTGCAGCTCTTACAGCTAATTCAGAAAAGTACTTTCATCTTTTATTGCTATCATATGCTGGTATGTGTGTTTGCGTGCGTGTATTTTTAACAGCTTGGGTTTAGAATAGAACTAATGTCATTCTCTTGACAAAAAAAATATTAAACATCTGACAGAAAGCCTGTGTTCAGCAATTGCATTCCACATCTATTTTCTTTGCTTTTTAAATTATTTATACAACTACACCACTCACAGTTTCATGGTCCTTTGCTCTGAATGTTAAAGTTTTTCTGAGGATAGGATTCGCTCTTTTGTCTCTCTTACCCACTGTATGTGAGAATTGGAGAATCTAGTATATAAAATACAGTGCAATAACAAAAGAAATAACAACTAACAATATGAAAAAATTAGATTTATATGACATGAATACCTCAGAGCTAAAAAGAAGAAAGTTCATTTCTGCAGAGGGAAAATTGAGAAATAGAAAACAATAATACAAATGCTCTAGCAAAATACAGAAATAGAACATACTCCTAGGCTTGCTCTTCTGATTAACTCCTAATAAAATACACAAGTTTTCTAGCTTTTTAAACCCAGTCATAATATGGGTTGCTTTTCACTGCTGAATTCATAGTCTGATGGCCTGAATTTAAAAGAATGGTGGAATATGAATATCATGCACCATCAGCTTGTGAATCGGGTGATGTGCAGTCATCCAAAATACATTAATAAGGTAAAATTATAGAGGCAGTGAACCTGAGGCTGAATCTTGTTCTTATCAATGCTGATGGCAAACTTCCCACTGGCCTTAATCTAAATCTGTGTTTGTCTGTTAGGTTGAATAAATAATTATTAAATTATTGGTGTGCAATCAAAATGTTCAAAGGGAAAAAAAGAAATAACAAGACACATTTCAACATGAAAACTAATCATTATATGTGACATAAACAATAAGTTATGTTTTTGAACTGTAAATTATCCTTCAAGTTCACTCTTTTGCAGATTTCTCTAAAACCAAAGATCAAGAGATGATTTACATTTTTGGTTTGGAATTTCCTTGTTGCATTAGAAAATATTAAGTCTGAGTTAAACCAGAAATTAGAAACTAAGCACTGACACTTTGCAATAAGCACTTTGGTTAGTTTCAAAATGTTGTTTTGGAAAATGGAAATATTTTCTCGAAATTGATATTTTCCCAGCGGTGGATGGGACTCTCAATTAGAAAATCCAGGAAACTTTTCTCCTACACTAATTCATCTACTTGACTTTGGAATTTGAGAATGAAGCTTAGGCAGTTCTTTCAATGAAAACTGAGTGTCTATAAAGAATAAACTCCAGTGTATCTCTCCATCTGCATAATATTATTTCATATCATACATTTTCTGCATTTTGCAAAGCAGGAATGGAAGCAGACTACACAGCTGTGCAGCAATAATGAGAAAGATATCCTGATTTCTGCCACAGTGCTAACAAGAATCTAAATGGGTTTGTCCAGTTCACAGCAACGTTTAATAAGTCAGTGTACAGGGTTTTCACACATGCAGGGGAGGTAGCTTAAAACACTCACTCTAGTCTACCTTTTTTTCTAAATACTTTTCAAGAATGTACTAGGAGCTTCTGCTGCTCTGCAGATGTTACAGGGTGCTGCTGCTGTAGCTGCATCATTCATGTGCCTCACAGCACTGACGCCTAACACATTTCAGCTCTATCTTACTTCAAGACCATCCCTTCCCTGCACTGAGTCTGATTTTCTGCAGATTTTCTTGAGGTGAAAAGAAGTCATAGTCCAGACAAACTCAGTCTCCTTGTGCTGGATACAGAGCTGATGCTAATCTTGCTAAGCTTAGAAGCTCAGCTCTAATGTCGAATACGGTAAGTCGGTCTCATCCTGTTCCAGCTTCATAGCTAAAGAATTGGAATTTAACCTTACATGATGGTTTTCATCCGGAGGAGCCATTTGTTTCAGCTGGGTACATCAAGGACATGCCTGAGATGACCAAAAGCATCAAGACAAAGTTGGTAATGACTCTGAGCTGAAGATGTGCTATGCTTAAGCTGACTGCGCCAGCCTCAGGCTGACAGACAATGAGATTACCAGTGTAGTAAGGACTGCACAAGGGTTGAGACATATATATATATATATATGGCTAACTCAGCCCTACCAGACTACACTCTTCTGTGTTTCATTTCTTCCTAGACTTGTCCTAACGAAGAGGTACAGGTAGCCATCAAACTTGGCTTTCCAGCCTGCTCCAGTGTCCTTTCCACCAGGCTGCACCAGCATCCACTCCAGACCTAGCCCACAGCACAAACAATATGTGCTCTTGCTCATTTCTCTGCTTTTTAGCTCCCTGCCCTCTGAACCTGAACTTGCTGATAGGAAATTGCAGTCCATTTCCATATATTACACCCCGATGTGCTTTACTGTCTGCCACAGCCAAGAAGCCAGTACTGATTCCCTGGTGCATGGGAGATTTCCCCTGGCATAACGTGTCAGATATTAGTTCACAAGTTTTGCACTGTTACAGCATGAAATCACAAATCTGGAACTTATTTTGATTTTTTGATTAGTAGCAGTTTGATGCTGGTATCCAAGCAGAAAATAAAACTGTTATCCTGGAATACAGCAAAAAGCACATGGAATGACTACTTGCTGCAGAGTCTCCAAGTTAGCTTCTCATTTTCTCAGAGAATGGGAGAGGGTTCATTTCTCAGGACTTTGCTGTCATCTGTCCCTGTGAGCAAAAGCAGTCAGCACAGCCATGTCTGGCTGTACAGATGCCAGACAGAGCACTCCAGCTCACAGGGCCACCTTGGATGAGCTCAGTACAGCACTAGGACATCCTGTTTTTTCATCACTCATTCTCTTTTGGTGGTTTATTGATAACACAAACATCTCCTTGTGAAGCCATAAGGCCTCTTGCTGGTAAGCACAAAGTTGTACTAGATAAGGGAGATCGCAACACTTGCAAAACCCCTCACTCATGGTCCCCCCACTTCAAAGAGGTGTGAGGGAGTGTGTGTGTTGTGTTGTAGCACACTCTCTTCTCAAACTAAAAAACTGGGGTAATCCCAGGAATATAAGGTCGTACATGGATGTCTCGTTCAAAGAGATTTTTTTTTTTTTTAAGTAAGGCCTGTCTATAGAGATAGGATAAGAGGTAACAGTTGTAACTGAAAGAAAATCAATGCAGACTAGAAATAAGAAGGAAATTCTTTATGATGGGGGTGTTGAAACACTGGAACGGGTTGCCCAGAGAAGCTACAGATGCCCCATTCCTGGAAACAGACAAGGTCAGGTTGCATGGCACTCTAAGCAAAATGGTCGAATTGAAAATGTCCCTGCTCATAGAGGGATGTTGGACTAGATGACCTTTAAAGGTCCTTTCCAACCCAAACCATTCTGTTATTCTATGATTTTCATCAGGATAATTCTTTTAGAATATGTGTTTTCTGGTTCCAGTGTAAAACGCTATAACCCTTACCTGTATAGGATCAGGTGAGACTGCCACACTCTGGACAATGAGTGGATACAAACAGGACTGGAGAGGTTTCCCCTGAATTGCTGTTGTCAAAGTGGGACTGGGGAGGAAGGAGGACTGTGAATGTTCAGAAATAATATTATATGCTTTAAAATAATGTAAAAATACCCAGGTGAATAAATTTGCCTCCCACTATTGACTTTTGCTGTTGGATTCTTTAGGATTTATGAGAACACCTCTTTTTGCCTCCAATTTAAACTACAGCAACTGTGGTTTAAAATTAAATACTTAATTCTTCACATGATTGTGCAAACTCCACAAGCTGAAGTTTAACAAAGCACAGATTGTCACCCCAAATAGTTCCTTTAAAAATTGAGGGATTCAGAGCTCCTACAGCTTTTCAACAGAACTGTAGTCCTAAGCTGGTTCCTTTACCTTCACCTTTGACTGCCTACCTTTAGCACTCTCCCTAGACTTGTTTGATGGCTCTAACCTTACATATGCTGCACACTTACATGCTTGGCTCTAGCTTTTTCCCCCTGGAGTTTGTTCTTCACTGGTCCTGTTCTCTGGCACCCACTATCTCTGTCTATCAAGATACATCCTCTTTTTGAATATGCATTTCAAATCTCCCTGTGTGCTGTTATGCTAAACCTTTTTCAGGATTGCATCCATGTACTTTCACCTTTGCCTTGCAGACAAAGTGGATTTTATCTTGCCTTTTTTCTTTTATTCCCTGTACTTGTACAGTTCATCTGTTTATAGGCAAGGCTGCACTAAAGATCTTGCACTTGTCTCTGACAAAGCATTTTCTGGCTCTGCATGATAAAGCCATATTATGATGTTGTGAATGCTAGTACCACTTTCTTGCATCAACTATCACTAACACTTTTCTGTTGTTCTTCCTTCCTCCTTGTAATTTTTGTGGGGTATGCCATAACATGGATTATGTGTTGACCACATTTACATGTGCAATTTAGGCAACTGCACAATATTAGTCTTGCTTTGAAATGATGGCTCTCCTCTTGCTATGAAGATTCTGCCATTCACTCACTAGAAGTTAACCATTTCACTTTTCCACCAGCTGGAAATAGATCCACTTTTTGAAGGAGTAATTACTGAGCTACACAAACTTCCAAGGGAAGAAATGGAGAGCTGGGTCATTATGGTGAGTTCAAGGATATCTAAAGACCTAATACCCTACAAACATGGCAAAATTTGCAAGAGTCAGGGTCCAGTCTAAGTCATCGTTCTCCTTTCTTGTAGGGGGAAAAGGAACCAGCCACTGCTGGTATGGAGTCCTTTCTCCTTAGCACTTTGTTCAGTTCAAAGGGGAGAAGTTTAGCTATACTATCCCATCTCTGCTCATCCTTTCTCTGCCCAGATGCATAGGAGGAACAGCAACCACTGAAGAAGCAGTTTTATACCTCAGATTGGGCCTCTGTGTTGCAGTGTGGAGGTCAGGAAGGACAGCACTAGCTGTACCTACCAGACAGTGCCAGGCTGGGAGGAGGGAGGAGAACTGCAACATCCTCTTGTCCTGTCGCTGATTGCTTGGGAGAAGAGACTGACCCCCGCTGGACTACAACCTCCTTCCAGGTTGTTGTAGAGAGTGATAAAATCTCCCCATGAACCTCCTCTTCTCCAGGCTAAATACCCTGAGTTTCCTCAGCTGCTCCTCATCAGATTGTGCTCCAGACCCTTCCCCAACTCCATTGCCTTTCTCTGAGATGAACAGGAGGAGAAGCGTGACCTCGGACAGAGACTGAGGTGTAGACCTTAGCCTTACCTCTTGCCTCCTCACTTGTTCTATAAAAGCCTGTATCTCTGGTCTACATATTTGCAACACTCCCTCCTCTGCCCTTTTACCATCAGCCCCCAACAGTGGCTGGCTTCCACAGGAATGGGAGCAGCTCATTTTTCTCCATTCTACTGCTGCCCATTTCTTAAGTAAGTCACCATTTTGTTTCTCATGGTATAGGGAGAATGAAGGTCTTTTTATTTCCTTCACCCACTAAGTTGGAGCAGTGTCAATTTAGTTCTCAGACAGCATGTCACAGCAGCAAATAAATAAGTAAAACCAAATGATCCCCTACAGCTTTCACAGGACTGCACTTTAGCATTTTATTTCTAAGACTCCCACTGCAGATAATTGAAAAGGTCTGTTTACATTTTGTTTCTAAAAACTCTGTATGACATTCAAAATAGGTTGTGTACATACAACATGGGCAGGGAATTTAAATGTTTATAACATGGCTAAGTATTCATAAGGACTTAAAGATAAATAGAATCCCTGAGTCCAAGCCTCCAGTGCATGGTTGCATTTCTAAGTCCCAACTTTTTTTTTTCAATACTTCTTGTTCATATGAAGCAAGCAATTTTTTTACCTCCTAGAACAATTTTTCTTTTTGTTTCTCTAGAGTTCATGAACAATGGGTTTGCAAATAGCAAGAGAAGTGGTTACAGCATGGGATTATAACCAGCAGCCGAGCTTGTCTGGATGGTTTGTCACAGCCATAATGACACAAAGTGTGTTGCACTCAAAAGTGACAGATATGCCAGTTGGGTTCAGGTGTCTGTGCTGTCACAATGGCTTCGAAGTTATGGGCCAGTTGCATAACAGTTTACTATTGTGTAGGTGTGTTCATGTGCAAGCTGTGGACTTTTTGGTGTAGCTTCTGGGCTCTGGAAGTGAGGGGTGCTGCAGTGCAGCTGTGAGCCACAGCCAGAAAGCCAGAGCATCCTGGGGAGATCAGAGGCAGAGCACTACAGACACCCCCTTCCTTCTGTGCCTTTTTAGCCATGCTGGACAGAGAAAATAGTGGCTATTTAAGAATTAAATCTGCATAAAGTTAGCATCAGATTAATAGTGAGAGGAAAGGTTATAATATTGGTTTTCAGCAGTACATATTAATGTAATACCTTTCAAAATTAAGAAGAAACAATTTTGGGCTCTTAACTACGTGACACATGGGCCTCATGCAATAGCTTTGGTTAATGGAGATCTTGATGAACTGATGGGCTACAGTGAACAGAAATACACAGAGTTTATTGATCAGGGAGGTTAAAGGAGTGAGCCTGGAGTAACTTTCATATTACTGCATACATCAGACAGACTCAAGTGGTTTCTTAACAGAAAATAGCATGGCTTACTTCTGCAATTGGTACCAGAATAGAAATAAATCTAAGAAAAAGTATTCCAGGAAACATGTAGAACACTGTTCTTGAAGAAAGAGATCTAAATATGACACTAACAAAGCGGCATTCGATATATTTTAAATGGGTTTAATCCTAGGAGCAGTGTGATGTCTCCCAGATATGCTACAATGAATGTAAGCTTCTATTATTTCTATTAACAAAGTGCATCTGGAAGCCCCTAAAGATCTGAGAAGTTTTTATGGGCATAAGTTTGTTCTTTATTTCTTCCTTTTGAAAAGTTTTTTCCCCCTGAAGGTAGAATAAACACACTCATATCTTCACAATATAAAATAAAAATAAAAATAGTTTGTAATGTTAAATATAATACTAGAATATTTTTAATTAATAAGAAGACTCAACTATCATTGTCTTCCACCTTGATAAGTGAGAAAAAGAAAGCCTTGAAGATTTTGAGGAAGGGTTTGGAAAACATGAAGTACATCAACACTGCAGTCTTATTTCATGAGTAGACTGTCCCTACTCTCCATACTGCTATAGGGTAATGTGCTGGGGCCAGACCCTTAGTCACTGTAGGAGACAGTGTTTTACTAAAGCTGATGGAGTCTCCTAGGAGGTGCCCTGACTTAAACGTACCAAGGATCTGACCTAATATATTACAAAAGATAATATGGTTGATGTAAAGAGGACATACATTTTTATCCTTATTGGCCATCTGTCTGTTTGGCAGCGGCAATGTTGACCTCAGGAAACGTGGCTGCAAAGCAAAGATGTTGGTGGCATTTGTTTCTAAGGCAGTTCCAGATGAAGGCATGAGCTTAGAGCTGCATAGCAAAAAAATACTCAAGTATCTCCTCTTAATAACATCTTTGCATTTCCTGCACCCAGTGGCCTTGAATTTCAAAGTCAGAGGAAATTGAGGTGCATGAACATGCCATAGAGCATTACAACTGACCAACATTTGAGATAGTTTTAAATAGACTAGCATGGATATCACAAGTAATGTGAGCATACAGCTGCCCTGCACAGAAACCACTGGGCACCTTTAGAATTATGAATACATCAATGAAATGGTACCCTAAGCTTCTGAAACAGCATTGCAGATCAGCACCATTTCTCTTGTACTGTCTTGCAACCTGCCAAGACATTTGAGACATGAAGTATGAATCCACAACATAGTCATTATGAATATAAGTAAAACTGGATAATGACATTTCCTGGCCATAAAATCTGCTTCTCTATAACTACTCAAAAGTTCATTTGGTCTCGTGCTCTTGGGGAAACAAGGAATCTCCCAGGTCCCTTATATTAAGTCTGGACAATTCCTGTGCCAGAAACTGCTGCCAAACAATCACCCTTAGTAGCCACAGATGAACTTGTCCCTCAAGAATTTCGTGAAACCTAGATATTACCCTACTGGTGACACAAAAGGAAATTGCTATATTGTTTAAAACACCTTTCAGCCTAAAAAATAAGAACCATGGTTTTATGATAAAATGACTACCTCACTAACCCAATAATTTCATATTTATTCAAGCAAGGGGCTTTTCTAATGATAAGAAAGAGGTAAGATCATATCAAGTGAGGCTTATGAAATAAGTAACCCATCTTTCTTGTGTTTTCTAGGTCAAAAAATCAAAAAGTTAAAGATTTCACAACTTATTCACCATGTAATCCTATCTTGGTGTTGTCAGTGCCTTTAGGTTTATTAGTTGGATCTTGCTGCCAGCTATTTTTAAATAAGTATTACTACTCTGTTAGGGCAAACATTAAAAACTGCTTTTAATGATCTCTTAAAAAAAATATATGATTTTCTTACAGGCTTATCAAGCTGCAAGACAGCTGAAAGTAATTCTGCAGTATTCTCTCTGTGTTTCAGGACAGTGGTAAGTGAAGTTTTCAGTGATCTTTGGAAAGAGAAAGAGGAGGAACACCTTATATGAATAGATGCACAGAGTTAGTTGGAGACCTCCTATCTTTTACATTCATGTAAATAGGGAGACCATGTGATACCTACCTGTGGATTTTTTAATGTCAAGTCCCACAGATGAACCAGTATGTGATGATGCATCCAGGATGATGTATTCAGAAACCCAGAATTCAAGAAAATGACTGGGCTCCTACAAGGTGCGTGGTGCTTGTTTAGCAGTTTTCTCCTTGATCCTCTGACTTGGAAAGAAACATTCAACTTCTTAAAACTTCTGCATTTTCCTCCAGTGCTTTATTTCCCTATGGAGGGAGTAGATGAGACTGATGGAGTGAAAGTGAACTAGCAGTTCTTGTAGTCTTCCCAGAAATATAAGTTCTTCTGCAAATCCCTCCTTCACTGCTCTTCACTGCAAGTAAGGAGGGTGGTGAAATTTACGGACTTGCAGTTAATCTGAGAATTCACTGGGGCCCAATGAATAGGTATTAGTGAGTAAAATAAATGAAGTTGCATAAGATTGTCCTCCCTGTCACTTGCCTCATAGGAGTGTCATCAGCATACGGATGAAGTGTTAAAATTGGAGCAATATTCACCCTTTCTCTTGCAAATATTAATAAGAATCACATTCTTTCTGCACACAGAGCAAAAACAGACAATAGTGCACTTGCTTCTACTGTATGGGTACTCCTTCCAACAGAATGGGAATTAACAGCAAATTTGAAAAAGCCATGAATTGTGGTATTTTTCTTGTGCTGTTTCCACAAAATTAATTCCCTCTCCCCCTTATCCACTGTAAATAAACTATAAAAGTCCAAACATGCATGGAGTTCACTGTAAAACCTGGATAGTTCTTTGTGATCCATATATTTTTTCCTTGTTCTTTTCTCAATAACTTGAATGAAGGGACAGATGTCTCCTCAGCAAGTTTGCTGACAACACAAAGTTGTGAGGAATCATTGATACCCTAGAGTGCTGTGCAGCCCTTCAGAAGGACTTCAACAGCTTACAGAGCTGGGTAAAGAACCATCTGAAATTCAACAAGTGGAAACACAAGGTCCTCTACCTGGGAAGGCTGGGGCTGACCAACTGGGAAGCAGTTCTGAGGAGAAGGACCTGGGACAAACTGTCCATGAGCCAGCCGTGTGACCTTGCAACCAAGAAGGTTAGTAGGGTTCACTGGGCAGATTTTTGCCAGCAGGTCGAGGGACATGATCCTGCCCCTCTGCTCAGCCCTGGTGAGGCCTCACCTGGAGTCTGTGTCCAGTTCTGGGCTCCTCAGCACAAGAAAGACATGGAGCTCCTGGACCAGGTCCAGCAGAGGGCAAGAAAGATGATGAAGGGACTGGAGTATCTCTCTTACAAGGAAAGGCTGAGAGAGTTCATTCTGTTCAGCCTCAAGAAGAAATGACTGCGAAGGCACATAATCAACATATATAAAGTACCTGAAGAAGAAGTGCCAAGAGAATGGAGCCAGACTCTTCTGGGTGGTGCCAAGCAATAGACAAGAGGCAATGGGCAGAAACTGATGGATGGGAAATTCTATCTGAACATAAGGAAGAACTTCTTTACTGTGTGGGTGACTGTGCACTGGAACAAGCTGCCAGAGAGGATGTGGAGTCTCCCTCATTGGAGATATTCAAGAACCACCTGCGTGAAATTCTGTGCCACGTGCTCAGGTGTGGCCCTACTTGAGCAGGAAGGTTGGACCAGATGACCCACTGTGGTCCTTTCTAACCTGACCCATTCTGTGATCCTGTGATCCAGAAATACTGATCAGGAATATGAGGGAAATACCCCAGGAAATTATATCATAAGCAGGAGCTATGTGCCAGGCTGCAAAGTTAACAGATGACAAGGTAGAAAGATGATACATATATTAAATAGAAAAAACAATGCAAGACGATCTTAAAAGTCACATTTTTTTGAGAACAGCAGGACTGTAATGGGAAAACAACAATGAAGATTGTGCCCTGTACTCCTCAAAGAGTTATGGATCATTCATTTTTCTTTATATCACCATAAACACAAAAGACAGAGGAAAAGAAACCTATACATAATTTTCCGACACCTCCTACACTTAAAAATAATAAATACATAATATTTGGTGCAAGTAAACTTCATGAGTGTTTAAAGCAACACTTAATGTTTGTAAAGGAGCTTGTTTCTTCCTTCTGCTGCTTTTCATTAAATTTAACATAGGTCCAAGAGAACAATGTGTTCCATTAAATTACCAGGAATAAAACTGGAAACTATTGACCTATCTGAGATCAAATGGTGAGAGAGATGTATAACAATATACTTAGATTCTCAGGTGAGAACTTTTTTGAATTGTGGTCTTAGGTTTTTCAAACTGGAACCTACAAATCCATAAATAAGTCCGATAGAAGGAATAACTCAATAATTTTCTCATAAACAACACAGGTAAGATTTGGCTCTTAAAAGCTACCACTCAAGTCATGTTGCTAGGCCTATTAATGAGAGGCTCTTTGTGCTTACAAATCTTCCCATCTTGAAGTTAAATATACTGAGGTTGAGTGGTCTTTGGAGCTTACCTTGGCCATTTGCAGAACACTGGCACAGTAATCTATGACCAAAGAGCTGTCAAATTATTTGCTATACAAGCAACAATAAGTAATATTTACAAAAATAAGTTTGCAAGATTAAACTTTAGGATTTGAGTACATAGACTACTATATCTATTTTGGAGTGTTGGCACAAATGAATGATTGTGTTCACTGCTAATCACATTTATTTTAGATTTTAAACAAAGTGATAAAGTTGGCCCACAAATAGAACATCAAATGTTTATTCAGTATAATCCTATTGTTTTCAAACTAAATACTGTAATATATATATATATATATATAATACACCAGTTCAGCATCTTAGTTCTTATTTATAAATATACGGTAAAACGTCATTCTGTGACTAGTAAAAATGTATAATGTGTTAGAAAAAGCACTTTGTAACATGATAAATACTAAAGTGGCATGAAAAAAGTGAAAATTAGTGAGGGCAAAAGAGTGAGACAACGATGAGGAATGTAATGGCTTACACTGGCCAGGTAACTGCAGGGCTATGGCTACTATTCTTCTGGCTCCTCATCATCCTCCCATTCCTCCTTTAGTTCTCAGCTTTTACCTGTTGCATGCTCAAAAATTTGGGGCATGACAAGGATTTCCATATTTTCTATTTGACTGGAGTTTTCAAGTCCTGATAGCGTACAAGTAAAAGGTGACTTGCAATTAATAAAACTAGCTTGAAATGTAATAGGAAGCAGAGAGATGGAGGGACAAAAAAAATAGCCTA
This sequence comes from Sclerurus mexicanus, assembly GCA_013396755.1. Taxonomy (NCBI): domain Eukaryota; kingdom Metazoa; phylum Chordata; class Aves; order Passeriformes; family Furnariidae; genus Sclerurus; species Sclerurus mexicanus. Next base: position 112,059 of record VWZF01004974.1, read on the forward strand.
GAATACAGCAAGAAGCAGGGTGGTTAAGAGGCAGAGCTGACAGTATAAAGAAAGAAGGTTGTCAAGACTCTCTCATGCAGATGTGGTCAGTAGAGGTTCTTCTTTGTAGCACAGTTATCACCTGCAGATGCTCTTATGTGTAGCCTTTCTGGCTATGCTACAGCCAATCCATATAGGAAACAATGGTGGACAGAAAGAATCTAAGGCCTTGGAAAGTGTGATGAACTTAAAACTGTCAGTTTGGGGAATAAATATATGGAAAATATATATTTATGTGACAAGAGAAAACTGATGCTGCCTGTTTCGTTCCGTTTTTTCAGCATTTAGTATGTGTAAATGGGTAGTATGGCTCTGATGTATAGTTGTTTCTGTATTAAAATATGAGTAAATGGCAGGCAGAGATTGTTTTGGGTTTCTATCCCCAAATGAATTAAATCAAGGCTCCACAGACTGTCTGATGAAAAACAGAGAGATGGCAAGAGCCTTGAAGGCTCAGTTCAGACCCAGATCTAAAATAAGTAGATGGTGTCAGAAGTTAAGAACCTAATAGGATAAACTCATCCCTTCACTGTTTCAAGGTAGTTTAAATCTACATTAACCTTTATGTGATTCCTAATAATATTCTAGGGAAGAAACCCTATCAACTCTGCAGGGAAACTAGAGTTTCCATGGCTCTTACTCCTTGAGTTTGTTGGGCAGCCTGAACTTACTTTCTGACTTGTTCACATGTATGCTGGCCTTAGGGTATAAAAATAGGTCTATCCAATACACTCAGTTAAGCTAGAGGAAAACAATGTATGCAGGTGACATATTGCATATTGTCATTGCACTCCATGCACATCTATGGCATTTTGTAAGAGATAAATGAAATACTAAATGTAAACAGCTATTATATTGCAAGGTAATTAATTATTTTTTTTTTACCAGTTAAACAATTATTTATTATAATGATTAGTAGAAGCAACAAATGCATACATTCGTGAAATATCACTGTCCTCTGATTAAATTATAATAAGATACAAATTACTGTGATTTGTTTTTGTCTTGCTGTAAAATGAAATGTAATCTGCTAAATTACAGTTTGCCGATTTTAACTGATATTACATTTGTGAGGTTTGAGTTTGAAAACTAGTGAGCAATCATCCTTCTATTTTCCATAAATTTATGAAGTTAATAAAGCCAATAAAAAGATTCTCATTTCTATATAATTGTATCTATCACATATATAGATTGGTATAACTCATAGTCAGTATCTCACATTGGAATTAATACCAGGATGGTAAAATAGGTAGAATGACCTTGGCATACTAAAAGGATCTTAGTAGGCCAAGAGTCTGTGCTCTTCCTTCAATAGAAATGCAAAAAAAATTCTAAAAAAAAAAAAAGTTCTGCAGTGTATCATGGACAAGCTGACACAAAGCTACACATTCAGAATTTGTCTTTCAAAAAATAGTAAATGCCAAAAAAAAAAAAAAGAGGGAGAACAATAAAATTTTTGAGGTTTTAGTTAATGAGAAAAAAAATCCATTCATCATAATTATGAAAATGTAAAAATTCCCGATGTCTTAAAGTGCCCCTACATTGTCATCATTAGAAGAACTACAAAGGTGTAAAATATTCAGTTTCAACACAGATGTCTCCATTTTTATACTTCTTATTCAAAAGACCTCTTCACTGTTATTTTTTAATCCTATTCTGAACTAAATGTGTCCACATGTGGAGCAACTCTGGAAAATGCTATAAATTTACATGCCTCTCTCAAATGAAGACAAGCCCCAAGGCAAAGACGTGGCTTTTTTACCCCTGTGAATCCCAGCGGAAAAGCCAGCTAACCTCACTGGCCAGACTCCTACGCTCTCTAGTCTCTCCATCTGCTCACTTAACTGCCCACAGAGAAAGGTCTCCTTGCTTTTACTAAATAGTTTTAGGGTAAGCATCCTGTTTTGTGTCCTTCCAGAGCAAACTGCTTCTTCAGTAATTTATTGTAAAATCAAGTGTTGAAAATAAGTGAAGGCATCTATTTCTAACTATGAATGAGTAATGGTCTAGATATCTGCCTTTTTCCTTCAAGAGTCCGGATGTGCAAACTTTGAAATTTACACCAAAACTGGTACACTGGACCTCGAAAACGTGAAAGGGAGGTTACGGCCATGCTTAAACATTTGTTGGTTTATATTTGCTTCTTTCAAAGAAAAGGGATGGTTGCAGATCACACATGATATACCAGGGTAATGCAGCTGCAAGCTGAATCAAGGCGACCCTTCTGGACATAGAGCTTTTAGAGGGGTCTGGATACATGGAAGTACGAGACAGTGTTTCTCCTGCCTTCCCAGGACATCATTCCTTGCATTCTTATTGCTGTAAGCACACGTCTTGCCTCTTAGAGAAGAGATATGAGGGAAAAATTCTGTGCTCTGTATTGTATCCCTTTGCTTCCTAGCATAAGAAACTATGTGGACTGGAGTCTGATACCCTCCTATTGCTATAGAATGAGACAAAGGATGGAATATTTGACCCAAACACAGGTCCAGTATATCCAAATTCATATGCTGGCTTACTTAGCATCTTCCCTGATGGAGCACATTCAGCAGATAGTGATGGAAAACTGACTCCACCATCACTAGACTCCTGGGTCTGTGGATTTTCAAAATCCTGTCTCAGTCCTTATCAACAACAAGTGTTTACAACCACTGATGAATCAGGCATGTAATAGACAGTTTACACATCTATGTATTCTCAATGGCAGAAAAGAAATCTCATCACTAGCATAGAGATGGCTTTGAGGCTGAATCCAATCACAGACCACCTATTGAAGCCAAATGGAGACGAAACAAGTTTCAGGTGAGGACAAGGAAAAGCAACTGGATGAATATGCAGGCATGGCGTTTCATTATAACTGTGCTTGTCTGGCTCAGCAGAGTCGTCCATGATAAAGGTAATTTTTTCATCTGTAAAAGGATGGTATGCCTCACAAGCTGGTCGGAGACTGGCACATGAATCCCTCCCAAAACTCAGCACTGTCAGAAGTACATAGCACATTCCACTCATCTTCCATCTCCCAAATCAATGAACAGCAAGGTACACATTTATCTTTTAAACCTAATTCTAAGTTTTAATTCTAGATTCTTTACTAAAATGCTTCTTCCTCTGGAGAGAGGTTGCAATAACAAATATGTGACAAGCATTATTAATTTTAATCAGTATATAGCTGGAAGACAACAGAGACTATACCAATGAGGAGAGTTTAAAAATCTTACCAGTGTGAAAGCCACTGGGATTCATGGTGTTATTTAGAGGGAATTGAATGAATTTGTTGGGGATTGCTGCTGTTGGCAGGATTTTCAAGAAGAGCACCTCTCCATACACCCAGAACTAAATATCCCTCTTCATCACAGCAGAAGGCAAGTTTCCAACTTGCATGGCTACAGAGATAATCTCCCAAAAGCGTAATTAAAATTACAAAATCTGTCTGACTCTTATAACTGCCGGAAACCCAGTGGTGTCAACTTTGGTGATCCAATCAGTTTGGCCTCAATATGTCCAACTTAATCAGAGAGCACTTTTGGTAGATAGGCATACGTGAGAAGGCAAACTGGAGTGGCCAACATTAGTATTGCTAGAAGTCAGAAGAAAGAAAGTGTGAAAGAAGGAAGAAGAGATCAAGTGAGAAGAAAAGCAGAAATAGTAATGTATTTGATGACAGCACACTGTACAAATAACAATTGCTTGGAGTGCACATAAAGGAGAGGCTTTTCTTTTCTCCATCCTTGGCTGTGATGTCTGCCATTTTTACTGATGAGAGAGCAGTCCCATGTGACTTTTGGGCAAATATGGAGCCCAGAGTTCATTCTCTGCCCTGTGAACTGCAGTTTCACATCACACCCCAGTTCCTGACCCCACCAGGAATTCCTGCCACGAGTCCTGCACTTCTCCCACATGTACTGCAATTCTTTCTCTCTCCAGAGGCAGATTGATAAGAGTGTGACAGAGACACACCACTGGCATCTCAGTTATGCTAAAAAAACTACTCCTCATTTTTAATTCCTGCAGCCTCGAGCAGGCTCTCCTGGCAGTGATCACTCTGAAACTTGCACGCTGCCCTTTATAAGGGGGCCAGATGCCTGCCTCCTTTTCTTGTCCCTGAGGTAAGCAAGGACTGTCCTCTCCATTGTTTTCTGTGAGGACTCTGATTCTCCTCTCCAGCTTTTTCATGAGGTACTTACAGTCCTTTTACAGAGTAGGGGCTCCAACTCTCTTCCTCTGATCTTCTGTTCAAAAGGACTTAATTATCATTTCTTTGTCTCCTCTCATACCCTGAAAGGGTACAGATTTCCTTATTTTCTACATCAGCATTGTTCCCAGAGACAGCTTTTCTTCTGACCTCTTCCTGGTTTTTCTCCACATGCCGTAAAATTACAGCCTGGAACTCACTGAACAGAGTATCAGAGTTACGAATTCAAAAAGAGACTGTATAAACATACATAATTTATATGGACATCAAACCCACTGAAAGTTATCAAAGTAAACAGTAATACAAACAAATGAAGCTGATTTCCAACCCAAAGCCCACACAAACCCTTAGGACATAACAACTCTGGTGTTTCAGGGTTTATGCTGATCTCCAACTAACCAAGTTTAGGATGAGACCTGAAACAGAGGGCAGATAATCTCATGTCTGCTAGTATTAAGTTTCTTGTACTCGTGTCTGTCTGTTATATTTCAAAGATGAGATACTAGACCAAATGGATTTGGTATTTTGTCCCACAAATGCTATATTGCTCTGGAGGGAAGCTTTGGACTTAGTGCTTATCGCCGAGGTTTTTTTTGTTTTGTGGGATCTTCAAACCCCAGAGCTCCCCCAGCCCTTCCTATCCGGATCCTCTAATCTTCATAGGGGTTTCTATATTAGTCTGAGTGGCTGGATAGGTCTCAGCGTCCATCTGGGGAGATTAAACTTAATTCATCTTCTTAATTCAGCAACAACTTCCTTACCAAATCCTCTTCCTAGCTTCTCCTTCGTCCCAGAACTTAGCTAGTGCCTCAGCCCCGTACCTCGGGGGAAAAAAAGAGAGAAGAAACCCGTCCCAAAGCCGATGCACCCCGGGGCGCGGAGCAGCCGAGTTGGGGTCCCTCAGGGCGGAGCGCGCCGAGGACGTCCCTGGGCTGGGGAGGGCAGGGATGGCCAGGAGTCCCCGCTGAGGAGGGGGTGACACACCGCCCCACGGTGCCCGGGGGCGGGTCCTGAGCGTCCCCCCGCAG